>SJRY01000268.1:0-313974 GCA_011319805.1 Macrocybe gigantea
CGCGCACCTCGAGCTGGTCCCACTTTGAGTAGTTGAGCGGCATGGAGTATGAAGTGAGTGAAAGGCGCGATGGGCGTTTTTGGATGCTTGATCGTGTCCTGGATTATCAACAACAGGCAACCACCGTCGAATTTTCTCGAATCCTCCATCGTTACTACTCCCGTCCACCCTCCATCTCCCTCGAGACGATACTTGTTTAGAAAGTTGCGTCCCAGATGTTGAATTTTTTTACTCCCTTCTCCTCAATACGTCAGTGTTCTGCAGTCGCCAACTCGAATCCGTGTTTTCCAGCTACCTTTTTAGGAAACACCGCCAAACACCGCCATCACAACATTGTGCACTCTCTCAACTTGGCCCCGTTTTCAGCATTCCTGTCACTCACGAAAATGTCTTGGAAGGCACCTTTTAATCGCGGCATAGACAATTTCCATGTCTCTAAACTAGATGAGGCGCTCGAAAATTTCAACGAAGTACGTCGCCGCATGGTCTCCACACGCCACGCTTTTATTGGCATTTTGCTCTGTTGACTGACATCGCGTCCCAATCCGCGGCGTGCAGGCATGCCGGAAAGATGGAGCGAGGCAATATATGGTCTATGACTGTCGTGCGGCTGTGTACGAAAGGCTCGGTCGACCAAAAGATGCTCTGCGGGACGCTCGGAAAGTCATTGAAATTGCACCGGACAGGTGGCAGGGGTACTCCCGTTCCGCAAGGCTTCTCCTACAAGCACGGAGATTCGACGCGTCTCTCACGATGATCTCAATGTCACTCGAGAGGCTTAAACCTGCTGACGCGAAGCGCCGCCACGAGCTGCTGAAATTAAAACAGGACGTCCTCGCCGCCATGCAGGCGCCCGACCACCCTACACCCATTAAACATCGGCCTTATTATTTCGGCGAGCTTCCAGTTGAGATCGTGGCGGAGATATTCCGTGCACTCGTTACTGAGGATTCCACCAATCTCATCCTCCTTCTGCACATCTGCAAGCATTGGCGCAACGTCGCGTGGAACACGCCTTCATTGTGGGATAAGTTGGTGCTCACCGCGCATCACCCCCTCGCAAGACGACATTGTGGCTAAAGCAGTCACGTGGAAGGATCCGCGAACTGTGTGTCCGCGTCGGCGTCTTCAGAGACCCGGATTGGCCGTTCCCACAGCTTTGCCAGCTGCAGTGGACCCACCTCCGCGCCTGCAGAATAGAAGGCTGGGACATTTCGAAATACCTAGAGTCGATCGGCATGTCGCATATACTTGCCTTTTTGGAAGAGCTGGAAGTCATTGACATTCGGAGAGATCTCGCACCGACGAAACGAGACGCGCTTTTCATGCCCAAGGCTCGGATGCGCAAGCTCACACTGGATACGGCCAGCTTCTCGTGGCACAGTATACCCGAGCGCTTGCAAAACCTGACCTATCTTCACGTTCAAGACTGCGGGATCAACCATGAGAGCATCTTGGCTACTTTGGAAGCAAATCCGCGCCTGCAGACGCTCATCTATGACATCAACACGCGGGAGGTGTGGACCTCTCCTCGCCGGGCCGAACCGCTGATCCTCTCGCACCTCACCCATCTGGAGCTGGCGGGTCCTTTGGCGTCAGACATACTGGAGGAGGTGTCAACACGTCATTGCAGATCCTGCGCATCGTTAGGGCGACCAAATCTTTAGACCGCGCGTTCGGCACCCCGGCGGACAGGGGTTCGGCTCAGCTGACGAACCTCTGCATCTCGCTTTGCTCCGTCACGCCAGCATCTGTCGTCAGCTTCCTGCAGGAAACGCCAACGCTGCAAATTTTGGAGGTGTCACGACTTGCAAACGTCGCCAACGAGGTCGTGGAGGCGCTCGCATCTCCACCACTAGAAAATGGGCCACTGTGCCCCGATCTTATAACTCTGAATATATCTCATTCTCCGGACATGCAAACAGGTCCCTTGGTCCGTCTCGTGCGAACGCGCAAAGCTAGCGTGATGGCTAATCAAGGCATAAGGCCAATCCAAGCCCTGAACGCTGATGGGTGCAGTCAACTGGATCCTAAGTGGATACCCTGGTTCAGAGAAAATGTGTCCAATGTAAGCTGTGTCTATATGACCAGGAAGGAAGCTTCCTGGCGACGATGAGATCCTCTAGGCGAGTTTATCTACATATATCCCTATACCAAAAGGCCTAAATGAGCTGAAACATAGATACGGACCAATGATGTTCCAGTAAACATCCTAAGCTTGGGTTAATTTGAAGGGGTTGATGTCCAATTCAGCGGTGTATTGATCTTGAATGATTAGTCTTGGTATAACGGACTATGTGCGGAAAGGAGAATCGTGTATTACCACCTGTACTCGGGTAACGGGAACTGAAATGGACTCCGCTTACATCCGCTGTCTCGACCACAAGGATATCACAGGCAAGTATTTCATTTCTACTCATGTAAGATGGCTAAATGACTAGACACATTAAGCAGTATGCACGAGATAGCGGAGTCCACCCCCCTTAGGCTGCTTTCAACAGGTTAGTGTGCTTGATGTCAACATCAGCGATTCTGTGAAGTTCTTGAACAAGCGGGGGGAACTGATCCTGCTTGACAATGTCGACGTGGGCCTGCATTCCTTGTCCGTGAACACAACAACTTTACGAATCGCCGCGCAAAGCACACCTGAACACTGTCCCAGCCGATGACGCTGAGGAACGTCCCTTCATATTCTTTGCTCGCGCCGCCGGCGACGCCATGGCACGGGGCGGTCTTCGCCAGCGCCTCACCCAAGGTCGTCAATGCGGCCACAAGGCTTTCAGCCGACGTCTCAGGCTTCAGTTTAAGACGGACGATCTCGGTCGTAGGAGCTGCAAAAGCAGACATCGCGTCTGCGGTGAATTCGACATGTTCGATCCTAGCCTCCCCGACAAAATTTCGCTCCATGGTGTCGGCGACCTGACGGAAGTTGTCGGCAGTGAGTAGCTTCTTGTGGTGCTCAAGAGACGCCCATTCTGACGAGAGGCGTGAGCATGCGACGGATCAACATGTTATGAGCAAGACGACTCGACGAACCGATGATAAGAAATCCCTTGCTACTATCCTCTGCAACTAGGCCGTAGTAGGCGCTGAACAGATAACGATCAGAACCTGGGAAACGTGGGATACCATTGGATCTTGAAACGTACCTGCCAAAACCTTCTGTTTGCTTGATCAAGCTGAGACCTTCGTTGATGACGGATTTGTCTGTCAGGAAGGTCTCAGAGGGGGTAAAGAGGACGACTTCGACTACCGGCATGTTGTGTTGTGAGCAAGTCCGGCCATTCTGGATGCGACCACCGTCTTCTTGGACAGCGGCAACTCGGTGTAGTGGTTACAAATCCATGTGACCGTTACGTCACTACAAATACAGCTACTCTACTGGTCCAAGTCTCCCCAGAATTTCTGTTAGCTTCCTCTTCACAGAACGAGCCTCGACATGCTCAAAATCCCATTCCAGAAAACGGCGACACACCGTTTCAGCGTCTTCGAGTTCTCGTCGCTCCTCATCCGTCATGTCTTCGTCTAGTAAGCGCCCCAATTCGTGGGATGCGACGAGGTTCCTGTTCCGATTATCAATATTAATGGACTGGCCAATTTTTACCATCTGGAGAAATAGCGCATACGAGACATATCGGGCTCGTTGCACCAACGGAGCGGGGACTCCCACAAACTCTGCGCACACAGCTGCATGGGACTCTAGAGACAGGCCTTCTGCGACACTGCAGTTCTCTCAGTGTAGCGAATGTCAGCTCTTCGAGGACCAAACTTACCGATACAGATATGTTATTTTGTCTGCGTTGCGTAGTCTATTGCCTTCATACTCGGGTTCGCCACCTATATTTGAAGATGCCGCGGCTAATACGATCTGCATGTGGCAGAAGGAGATCGGCGCCGTAGATGGATCAAATAATCCTTCTTTGAACGCTTCGTGGAAGTGGGTTGCAACTAGGACTTTCGGACATTGGCGGCCGCGGCGTATCAAATGCTTGAGGATACCGCAAAAAAGACCAGCCCCGTCTATAGTTACTTGTGAATCAAATCATTTGCCTTAAAGACCATTTCCTACCAGAAGTCAATGTTCCCTTTCCAAACTCATCCAGTATTATCAAGGAACGAGCTGTGCAGTTGCGAAGAGCCAGAGACACTTGATTCAAATCAATCATAAAAGCCGACTGAACCTGCCTTGCACGTCTCAACGGCGATGTGATGTACTCAAAGAATAGGTCACCTTCGAGACAGTCTCGCGTGTCGATATCCGCGTAAAGACTTGTAAAATATGGTCAGAGCAAACAAGGCTACGGGGTCATGTCCGTACTTTTGTCAACGACACCCAAGACTGCACTTTCCGCAGGCACGAAACTGGAAACCAAGGTAAGGGTTGCATTTTTACAAAAGGATGATATTACCATCCAATCTACAGCAGAGTGTCATATCAGTGGACAGGCATGACGAAATAAATTACCTGGGCCATGTATTGTATAAGAGCGATCTACATCACCTAAACAACTTCCGTTTCCACACGTACTAGTGAATGACCCACCTGCTTCAGATAGACGCTCTGCGTGGATCAGTGAGTCGCATTTTCCATGGTTTGGCAATATATTTCATTACTTTTCCGCATGCGTTGGCGCCTGTGCATACAAGGATGCTATTCCATCCTTTCCTTGGCGCAGGAAAGCCTCGAGAGTCAATTTCTCCATCCCCCCTGCAATCATCGTGTCATTAGGCACGAATGTATCTACAATTTGTTCTTGTAGTGGGTGCCTAGATCGTAAAGCTCAGCCCTGCACACAAATGGATCAAGATGTCCCTACCTGCCTTGCTTGACGTGGATAATATTGTCCTCGACAATCTCCGGACGCCGATAATCATATAATCTGGACGCCTCTGCAAAGGAGAGCAAACAATCTAACTCGGCGAATATATCACAGATTTGGTTCATCAATTGTTCATGAGTCACTATTTCTTCGGATAATCGCTGAATGATGTCGATCTCCCGGTCCACAATGACGGAATGCAAATCACCGATGTGATTATCCATGTCTCGATTGATTGAGAACAGTGTACTTGGGTGAGCGTTGTCGACCTACCTCGCATCTCCGGAGACTTAAAATAAAGATGTGCGCTATGCCGAGAGATTAGCCAAGCACGTCAGACACAATTCACAGATACTTACTCTGATGAAAACTGTGATTCAGAGTTTCAGAATAATGAAACGTGGTCGTGCATGAATGGCGCACCTGAAAGCACCAACCGCTGATCGGTTCAGAATTCGCTTCCAGGTCAGGCGTTGAAGGAACACATATTAAAAAACCTTGTTCATGGTGAATGAAGTTGCGCACGATGATCTCTTCATATCAGTTTACCAAGTTGAGGGAAGTAGACGACGTTCAGCGAGGAAGCTAGATGTGGGGGGACCTTTTCAGAAATCTGTTCGGCCACCTTCGTCTAGTTGCGAAAGTTCAGCGGAGGGTTCAACACGTTGAATTGGTTCAGTCACCAGGACGAAGTCAATGCCATTATAAACTCGCTTCATATGATCCAACTCCTCATCGATCAACTGTCGGACACAGACCCTGCCAACAACTACGGACTCTTCCCAGTCGATCTTGAAGAAAAGTCCAATGTCAAAGCGAGAACGTATTTTTGGGAAGGAAATGGCATACAATCTTATTTATTTGACTTCCGACTTCTCTGACCGTGGCGGCATCAAAATTGGAGTGAAGCTACTCAACGAAATTAGTATTCAGGTGTGAAATGATCGAGTCTACCTTCTGAACAATGCCGATTTCCTTAGCATTTTTGAATTCATTTATAACGTCTCGTATCATAGCGGAATGGAAAGCAAACTGGCCATGTGCATGATGAGAGGAGGGCAGGAATCAATATACCTTGCTTGTACCTTTAGGAGCCCTTGCCAATCTAGAAGCGTCGCTCTGCCTATTCTAATGCTACGAAGGAGCCTAGGCACATTAGATATGCCTTTCAGATGACTTCGAATAGCATCTGCTGGGGGTAGATTCTCTGGATGAAGGAAACAAGCGACGGCATCCTGCCGACCAGTAATTTCAGTGATAGAGAGGGACGGGCGGAGGAGCCATGCACGCATAAGTGATCGCCCAAGTCGAGTTCTGGTGTTGTCCAGTATCCCTATCTCCAATTAGCGGTTGGCTGTCGAGCGGAAAAGGTATTCTACCGTAGAGCGACAGCCCTTCTTTCGTTTTATCGGAATGAACAGAGGCATGGTTCTCCCTTTCAAAGATTTGCAACGAGCTGATAATCCTCAATTTGAGGTTCGTATTGATGGAATGGCGCTTACGAGAGGGTATCTGCATTGACATGCATCACCTGATCGCTGGAAAAGCTAGTAGGGACGTTGTGCTGGTGTAGTCAACGAGGTATGCCCATACAGTGAGAGGGTTTCAATGCTGCGAATCGCCAAGCTGTCTTCCCCTTCCCCATCAATATTTTCAAGAGCAGATTGTCGGATAAGGTAGTCGAGTAGAGCACCAATAGACGCCATCTAGAGGGATGTTCAGCCCAACAAAGGTAGAGTAGAATTAGGCAGATGCAAACGCAGATAGGGATGGTATCAACAGAGGCAAAATTAGCCAGCCTAATCAGCGCGTTTCGTTGCCGAGCGATGGGATCTCCGATGACGCCTCTCTGTTTTCTCATGAATTCATATGCATTTCTGGCATGACCGTCCTGGGAGACCGCAACCTCATCGTTTTCGACGACAAGATCGGACAGAATGCTCAGGGAAAGGATACGATCGTGTCCTTTCGACGGTGTGAAATCTTTGAATGGCTTGATTTGGAACAGACAATCCGTTTCAGTCGCTAACCAGATTGTGAGTAACTGTATGCGCCTTTTCTAAAACTTTGCATACTGGATTCGCGAAGCACATCAATGAAGGCGTCGTCTGTTTTCGAGGACGTCAAAACCACGTCAGGATTGCACTGTTCTATGACTTGTTGTGGAAGTTTTGAGCCAGCGCCTCAACAATATTGAGAGCCCCTTACCCATCTTTACCAGATCGAAATGGGAAGAATCTTGGGTATCCTCCAATATGTACATAATATATCGATTGGGGTCGTAGTATGCACAGCCAGTCCAGCCACTGCAGACCAGTCAGCGAAACATCTGTGAGACCATGGTGGAATCGCTCACGACTTGTGCCACACAGCCAGGCACGACTTTCAGAAATTAGTAAAGACAGGGTAAACACTATAGTAGAGATAGAACACCTTGCACATCTTCTCTGGCGCGTCTTCTTCGGTACAGTCTGCGTCATCCTCCCATCGATTCCATCTTACTTTCTTGGCGCCGAGTGGGAGCTGGAGGATTGGGCGACCTCGTCTTCCTGGTCAGTGGATGTATTTGCCGTGGGACGTGGTCGCTTTGAAACCATTGGTGATGTATGGGATTAACCATTTCCAACTCGTCAAACAGAACGTCAGCACAGAATGAGGTCTGCAGAATGGTAACACGTGACATCGCTGTTGTGGAGAATGCGATTTTCTTTTGGAGCGAGACAGGAAAGCATCACAAAAGTACTATTACTTGGTTTTAAATAATTCTTTGGCATCATGTCCTACCACTGAGAGAGTGATCTTCAGTTACGGATGAAAAGAGAAATGTCGGACCAACACACCGTTAAGGAGTAGACCCTGTGAATCGAGCATGACTCTGTTCCCGGACGTAGCTAATAGATTCGCGATGTCTCGTGCAGCCTCAAGTCTCCGCAACTCCAGGAAGCCTTTGTTTTGACGCATCGACTCTCCGATGAGTTCTGCACTACGCGCTTCACCCTGAGCACGAACAATGATAGACTGCTCAGGACATGAGAAACGTGAAGGTAAGGCACGACAAAAAAAAGTTTACGAGCCTGCTTCTCTTGAATAGCTTGGTCAACCAAGAAAGCCGCACGGAGTGCTGTTTGCTGTGCGACCTGCTTTGCTTCGACCGCATGGGTGAACTCCGGCGAGAATGCCACATGGGTTATTGACACATCATCGAGAACAAGGTTGAATCGTAGCGCTCGGACCGTAAGGTTCTCCCGGACAAGACGAGAGACCTGAGGAAAACCTCAATTACTGTGCCCGGAACAATCAATTGAGATACGCACATGTTCGCGTTGCGTGATAAGTTGACTGGCATTGAACTGGGCAACGACACTCTTCAATACCTCGTTCACGATGGAAGGAAGAACCCTTTCATCGTAGTCCTTCCCGAGTTCACGATATATCGTGGGTAGTGCACGTGTCGCCGGACGTGACAAGACACGACATGTAATATTGACCATTTGCAAGTCTGGCGGGAACGTAGGAGTTCACATTATTCAGTGGCTGGAGTAGACACCTACCTTTCGTGCCAGTCAAACTAGCGATATTCCTTGGCTTGGCACGGATGTCAAAGATGATCGGTGTCTCGAACCATGGAATCTACGATCCAGTTAGGGATGGCGTTCTTCTGTATCAATGCCAAAAAAAAACCGACCATGAGGTGGGTGCCTTCATTGTAGACCTCTTCCTTTACACCGTGTATACTGTGAGGGGACTTAATATAGAATGCGGCGACAAAGAGACGGTAATTCATACCGTGTATACTTGATGGCACGGTGACCACCATCGACTGAACCAATCGTGAGGTCAAACACGCAATTAGTTGTAAATACCACCTACCGTTGAATAAGCTAGCGTTCAATGCGAAACCTCCTGCAATCAGCGCGACCAACAGACCGCTTCCAGCGAAAAATCCCTTCTGTCCACCGGGAAGGGGTCCTCTGTTTCCCCCCGCGGTCCTCAGTTGGTTTGCAAGTCGTCGAAATGCTTCCTGACTGTTCATATTCCTGGAGACCAGCGAGTGGTTGAGCAAGGACAAACTCAGGCGTGACAAGTTGCCGGTGTGGTACGTCACGCGGCTTAACCCGAAAGAGGCAAATGCCCTTCGCAATCAGACAAGCTCAGTCATTTGTTCTGATGGTGTACTCTTCAGAGTACTAACACCAACCCAAACATCGGTCAGACCCACCTTTCGGACAGTCACAATGTGACAAGTGACATATTTGAACTCCGCCGGACCCAGTGGTCGGACGCTCCGAATGCTCACTGTATCCCGTCGCGAAGAACAGAAGAATTATCTACGGATTGCTATGAGATGGTTGTATACTACGATTAAAATTATTATCAAGATATTGCTGGTGAGAAAAGTAATACTGGGCTGCCTGATGGTAATGATCTGGCATATTAGAAGCATTGTAAGCTTGATCGTAAGTATTATCAGTGTAGTAGGGATGATAATTATTATAATGATATGCTGCAATCGGTGTGGTAGCAGATGATGGGTGAGAGATGGTAGAAGAGGCTGTCATCACCACCTGTGGACCCGGTGGAGTTTCTTGCTGAGGTGGAAGATCGGCTGACCGAATAGATGTATCCACCTGCATGGCTTTCCGGCGTCCAGGATTTGAAGGTTTGTTGAAAAGCCCGGAGAATCTTGAATTTTGTTGCAAATCAGGTTTTTCTTTGAAGCGCTCTTCAATGCGAGAGACTAGATCACTATTAGTGCCTTTATCGGAGAGGCTAAGAGCTATCGCAAGCGCTCGGAGGTCATCTTTCTTGTATGATGCAAGCCGACCTGTAAAATTACGATTCAGGGCATCGTCTGCCACACGAATAGTACGTTCAGCAGTCTCAGCTTCTTTCTGCTTCCCCTTCTCCACAGCAATGCGCTCCTGTTCACGCCGCTCTGCATCCTTGAGTTCAAATTCGGCGCGAAGATCTTTCCCTGTCAAAAAGCGGGCTTTGATCTTCTTCGAACCACGTTCTTTTCGTTTTATTGCATTGTCAAGTTGTTGCCGCACATTGCTTAATTCTCGTTGAATCGTTGTGCAGTGAGCATTGGCAGCACTCAACTGACCAAGTGCTCGTCCGAGTGTTTCATAGACAACCACAAGCTGTTGCCTAGTCGTCCGAAGTTCGTCTAGTAACTGTGCATGGGACTTGCATGAATCCTCAGCTAGTGACACCATCTTGGGAGGGGCTGCACTGTCGAGATCAAGTCTTGAAGTTGCGGAGCGCGTCATATGTATGATACTCAATTCAATGTTTGCAATCAAAGCCATGAGTCCAGAGGCTTTAGGAAAATGCTGGGTTGACTCGGACGGGTGATCACCATTCATTGGCTCCATTGGCTGGTCCCGATTCATCCCCACCGGCTCATCAGCCTTATCCGGCACTGTCACTTGATGATGTTCTGGTACAGATTCTTCATGCTCTTCCGAATCGTCGTCTCCTCCCCTGCTTGATGTTTCTTCCTCGTCTTCCGATTCAGATGAGCCCTCGCCAGCAGTGTCCAGAGCCTCGACATCATGTTCATCACCCGGCGAGTCAGTGCTGCCATCGCTATCATCTTCGGGCATGAAGTCATCATCATCCGATGGTTCGATTGGGTCAGAAGATGGGACGTGAGGGAAGGAATCGGGTACATATGCGATGCTCGAAGAGACTTTACTCGGGGCAAAATCTTCAGGCTGGAATACATTGCGGTTTACTGGATAAAGGCCAGTTTTTTCGAATGCTTTGGCGATGAGATCCGGAGTTAATACATCTCGTGTTCCATTGAGATATGCAGGAATGACCGTGAAGCGGTTGATTGGCTTCCCGGCCTTCAGGTATGCATGACAGACTTCCTGCCATTTACGCTCAACAGCAGAAAATACGACAACATCAAGAGGCTGACATTTGTGTGTCGTCTTGGAAGGAAAGCAAAAGATGATGACCTCCAAATCCTCCTCATCCAGCCGCTTGTAAACAACACGTTGTAGCCCAGGCTTTTCGTGCGTATCATGTCCATCCATCGCGAGAACGATGGGCTTTGTTTCATCGACACGTTTCTTCTTCGCATAGGGGATAAAGACTTCGTCGATCCAGCGCTCACAGTTGAAGCTATCCGTCCAGCCTGATTGCGAAAAGTATAGGCTGAAAATGCAATCAGCATCACTGTGTGAAGCAAAAAGATCGAGAGCTCAAACCTTCCCCAAGTATCATCATCCAGCTCTCGCAAATCGGGCACAGTACCACTTTGAAGACAGAATGATGGCGGTACAACAGCGCCGGCTGCAGAAATGCACTCCAGGATCGTAACGAGCTCGAGATTGTCATTCCGAATCTGATACTTCTGCTTCTGATCTTTCAGATAGTAATACTTCTTACTGCTCTTCTTGCGACCCCCGCCCATCTGGATGCCTTTCTCGTCCATATTCCATATGTGCTCCGCAGGAATACCACCGTACCGCACGTGAAGATCTTCGAGTTTGTCAAAGTAGTCATTAATGATTGTGTCGTTGAAATTCTTGGCGCGCTTGGGGTCGAGTTTGACCGGTTTTGCAGCCTGGATTTCTGGGTGACGTTTTTCGAACTTTTTATGCCAATACTGACCAGGAGTCTTCCCAGAAATTTGCGCTGCATAGGTGCGGATATCAGCGGGTGAAAACGGCAAGCCCATGCTGCTCCGATGTGCTATCCAATCGAGAATGGTTTGCTCCTGTTCCGGTGTGAGGAGCTGCCGCACCGCGCTGGAGTCTTTCCATGATGCGTGTCGTCTCTTTGCCCTGTCAGAAAGCGTCGAAGACGGAATCTAGGATTTTCAGCATGGGCAAGGTTCATTCTCGTGTTTTACCACTCACTCCTGTTGCCTCTTGAGCTTTCCGGAAGCTGGTGTACTCTCCAGTAGCGATGCGTTTCAGCGCATCCTGCACGCGGGCTTCATAACTTGGGTCGTTTGAACGTCGATCGCGATGCCTTGTGGATTTCCGTGCGGCGGGCATGAGAGGCAAACTGACCAAGAACTGACGCGACGCGACGCATTTGCTGCTCATTCCATTTCTGGATATCAAACTCCGACGTTGCTCCGACGCGGCCTTTGTCGGCAGACGTGACAAACTGCTTTTCTACGCTCTGGTCAGATACCATATTTTGTACAATACTAACTTCATTGAATTACTTTAATAGTGTCCTAAGTGTCAGATATCAACTTTGGTGTGGGTAGAGCCAATATGTGGCGAGATATTCGAGCTGTCCGAAAGATGGGTCCTGACCGATGTTTGGGTTGGTGTTAGTATGGCTGTCCTTCTCTCCTGTCTAAAGTTAAGACGCCGCAAGCACATTGCCCTTTCTAATAACTTTTCCGAGCTCATGCACCGGCACGATGCTTAGTTTGAAAATTGAGCCTTGTTCTAGACGGCCATCGCACTGCCGGACACGTGCAGGTCATCGCCTTTTCGCGCGAGCCTGAAATTTTTTGTTTCGCTGTGTTACCCTTCCAACGACTATGGTCGATGACGGACTAAGTAGCATCGTGTGTTATTTCGTGTCATTTGGGCTCCTATTAAGCATCTCAATTAATCTGCACGCAGCTCGGGTGGATCTCCATTGCCTGCTGGTATGCACATTTCCTAAATTGCTCTGCCACCTGATTGTTGACCAGCATCTTGGCTTCCAGGATAGTCGTCTATTCCCCCCAAATTTATGAAAATTTTTCATTGCAGTCAGGAGAGGGCCTGAGTATCCTTTTCGTGGTAGTGTGGCTCGTAGGAGACCTTTTCAATCTCGTCGGCGCTGTCTTGGGACGTTTACTGCCTACCGTCATCCTCCTTGCATTATATGTGAGTGTTTTCAATTTCTGTCGTGCCCTCTGCTGACGTCAATTCCATACAGTACACTCTTTGCGACCTCATCCTACTGGGACAGATTTATTACTATCGCTGGAAGCGAAGGCGCTCGGTCGGCGAACGTCAGCCTTTGCTGAAAGATGATGAACAGCTTCCCCGAGAGCCCTTATCTATCTCTCTTTTACTGTATTATACTATCGCCCTCTGCTTTGTCTCCGCCGTTGGTGTCATAGCGTGGTGGATCAGTCTTTCTTCCGAGGAATCCACGACACCACCAGAAGTCAAATCTGGTTGGTTGGTCCAGTTTTTTGGATGGTCGAGTGCGGCATTATATGTGCGATTTCTTTTCTTTCCGAATCCGAGTCCGTTTACGATTTTTCCTAGCTCGGAGCTCGAATTCCGCAAATCTGTAGGTGCATTTAGCTCTGCCGCGCATGCAAATGCTGATGAACAGAGTAGACAAAAACTTTAAAACAAGAGGCGAGGGTTTATCCCTGCCCTCTTTTTCTTTGCCATCTTTGGCAATTTGACGTACGCATTATCTATCTGCGCTAAAAGCGTAGAGTGGAATTACCTGCTTGCGAATGCGGGATGGTTGGCAGGTACGTTGAAGGGTGCCACGATTCTCGAGTGCCATACTAAATCGATGGCTGCGATAGGGAGTGCGCTGACCGTATTTCTTGATGCCTTCGTGAGCATTCAAACCGAGACTTGATGTTCTCCTTGTGACTTATTCTGTTCATCTCGTAGGTCCTGTGTCAAGTGTTTTATTATCGGTCGGCAGACAAATCGGAGAACCGTTCAGAGGCTGAAGACTAGAGACGATAGAGTATTTTGTGTATTTTGCTTACCCTCGGTATCATAATAGGAATAGAGACCCCATGGGCTTGACAACCTTGTCGGAATGTTGCGAGGGATGATTTAGGATCGTTTGACCCAGATATGTGGTCGTCACTGCCGAAGAGGCGAAAACGATCTCGCTCGTTTACAGCCAACACGCCTCGTTGCCTCCCTCGTGTTTGGGATGCTCGTTATTTCATCCCACGTTGCAGTTCTGCCATCACGCAACTCTGTGTCCTTACTCCGCTGCCAGTGGGATATTTGACATGCCTCGCGCCTCGTGCAAAAACGGAGCACAAGGGAAAGTACTTTGGCAGGAACGCCTTTTATCGGTATGTGATCGTTGGGATCCCTTAAAGCCTCAAGGGGTCGCTGCACCCCGGCGTGTTAAGGCCTTCATCATTTAACGAACCCATCATCTCCCGTCGTCGTATGTTTCCCAGTTCTCTTCTGCGTTCTAACATTTAATGAACCTCTTACAATAGAATCACGTTTTTGAGTCTGCACAGGCCAGCATTTTGGGAACCAGATAGGCCCAAAATTCAGCGAGTGGTCATTCGCTCTGCATTGCTTCATGTCGGCGCTCCCAGCACGCGTACCCGCCAGCGCTTTCACCTCGTGGAGAAACCGTTCTGCCAGAGACTCCGAGCCGTCGTGCTGCTCGAGGACACCGCCATGTAGTACCGATGATACGTGCTTGTCTGCTGAGAGGCTTCGGCCAAATTTCTCCATCTCACATCTGCGCGAGGCTATCAAGTCCTTGGACACTAAAATGGCCGCGTTGATGGTCGAAAGGCGGGAGCTGGAATCCCACCTTGAGCAAGCCGTCCGCTTGCAGTCCCCTGTTTCGCGCATTCCCAGCGAACTTCTTTCGAAGATATTTATTATGGGGGTCTTGGGCATGGGAGATGAAAATCCGGTAATGCTTTCGACTTTAATGCTCGTCTGGTGCGCCATTCATAGTATCCGTCGTGGACCCTTTTGACTCTGTCAATCTAGTCGGTACTGGGCAGACGTGGCGCTCAATACTCCAGTTCTATGGGCAAAGGTCATCGTAAGTCCACACCACAGCGTAGAGAAAGCTCGTCGGAGAATAGAGCGTTCCAAGTCATATCCCATTGACGTTGTCATCGATTTTGGACCCGTATAGTCGATTACAGCATGAGCGTCACGGACCAAGTCGTGCGCGCCATGGATCTCATCCGATCTGCCTTATGGCGCACACGGTCTCTATTCCTGAGTGTCCCCAATCGCCCGCAGGCTCATGTCGCGCTTGTCCGATGCCAAGAAAATGCACCATTATTGGAGTCTCTTACAGTGCGCGTATTCCATTCGATGCAAGAAGACAATTATCTGTCATTGCCGCTTCCTCTGTTCAAAGGCCACACGCCTCGCCTTCGCTCTGTTCCTTCACTTCATTCAATTTCGGCTGGGACAAGCGACTTCTTTCGCGTCTGCGCTGCTTGAACCTCGGCGGCTATTTCAACTCCTCAGCTCCGTCTGCACATGTGCTTCTCGAAATTCTCGCGCAATGCCCCGAACTCGAGGAATTGTCTTTGCGGAACATGTCGAGTGTCGACTCGGACATTCGAGCTACGCATTCGGAAGATGTTGACCCCCTCCTCTTTCGAGGACGGTGCATCTGCGTCATCTGACGAAAGCGACGTTCTATTACGCCGGAATCGCTCGTACGAGGCAGATACTCAGCCAAGTCAGGTTTCCCAACTTGGAGTCCATCAGTCTCTGTTACCTCGAGAACGTCACACCCATCATCAGCATCCTGCACTCACAGGCCTTGACTCGGCTTCCCCTCCGCCATCTTAGAGTTGAAACGTGTTTATTAAACGAAATGAAGTTTGTAAGCTTATTGCGCAAGTTGCCTTCTCTCACCAACCTCGAACTCATCGATATGGAAGACGCGTCGTCGAACCTCCTCAAGGTCTGCTTCAGCTTTTCATTTGTTGTTCGTGTCATGTTCATAGCAATTGTCTCAGGCCCTCTCATCAGCGCAGCCTTGGGCATGTCCTCGCCTTGAATCTCTGACCATCGACGGATGCACCAGCCTCGATTGGGAATCCCTCCGCACTTTCGTCGAATCACGCTTGCCCAGCACATACTCACGCTATCACACTTCTCCGAATTCAATTTCATCCTCCGCTTCTGCAGCCGCCGCCGCACAAGCCCGCAGCAAAGCCCACCAGGCCCGAAATTCGGCCGCGTCCACGCTCCTGGCCCCATCGCGCCTTCTTGAGATCGATGTCACCCGCTGCCATCAGATCAGCAAGGAGATGGTCCAGTGGTTGCGGATGTACGTGGCATCGGTCAAGTGTGAACCTGCGAAGGGCGTATGGGGTGATACGCATTCGTAGCTCTGTCTTTTTTTGACTTCCCAACTTTTCTTTCTCCCTCTTTCGCTGTCTTTACGACAAGTCAGGCAACGTATCTCTTACGATGACTGGGCTTACGATGAAATCACTTCTGTGATATACCCTTCGAATACCCGCCCGTAAATATCAACTTGCTATCGTGGACGATGATGATGTATCGTTAGGCATCTTTAGGAAATCGTGATTCAGTACATAAATAGAATAGGTAGAGCACTGATGTCAGTCCATCAAATACACAAAAAAAAGAGTGCAAGGCGGCCCACGTCAGGTGTTCATGTATTGCAAGAGTCTCTTGCGCTCCGCCTCGTCCTGCTTGCGCTTTCTCTCGTAGCCCCTTCGCCCGCGTCCGAGGAGTGCTCTCTGCTTACGTGCTGCCTCTGCAGCTTTTATGTGCGCGGCAAGAGCTGCCGCGTTGTGCGTCACCCGCTTCTGCGAGGCCTTGTACGGACCGACGGTCTTTGCCTTGAGTCCGATGCCCAATCGATCAGATTTGAGCACGGTCGCTATTGGAGTGAGGAGCGCTTTGCGACCATATCTCGAGTCATTCTCGTCGACGGCTAGTGAGGAATCCGCCTCGCCGCCTTGAGATTCTTCCTTGACAGAAACCATGTTATCTTTGCGTGCTTCCACAACAACGTCCAACACATCGCTCTCGCCAGAATCCGAGTCAGAATCCGAAAGGGTAAGATCTATGATCTGAGAATCCAGCTTGTCTCGGGAAAACGACGCGCTTGCTACTTGCTCGCGCTCGCGTTGGCGTCGCAGCACGCTTCCTATGCCCGCTGTTGCATTTGTTCGCCTCACGACATCCGGCCCAAGTGGCTCGCCCTCACTCCACCCGCTGCGCTCCAGCATCCGGAAGCCCCTATTCATCGGCCCAATCTGAAGGAACACCGGTGGCCGGAATTTGCCTGCTCCGGTGGCGGTGGCGGGTCTCGCGCGATGATGTCTGCGAGACTCTCGGGCACCGTGGCTGAGGACTCTGCATCACGTTCTGAATCCGCAGCGGCGCCACCAGCCCGCATCGTGCGCATAATGAACCAATTGTTCTTGTTCTTCTTTTCCTCTTTGCGTAGCGTGGTAGCGAGGAAGGCGCGGAGGAGCTCCGGGGTATAGGTTTTCGCTGAGGAACCTCCGTGCCGTCTTTGGCTGATTCATCCTCAGAGTAGAATCTGGGCAAGCTACAGCTCTGTTTCTGGGTCGTCAGCGAGTGATACCATGACGAGACTTCGATCCCTGGAGACACTCCTTCAGAGGCAGGTATCTTGGAAGGGGAGGCGACGGAGATCCAGTCGGTGGAAGTGAATGTCGCCGATGTAAATCGAGGAGGCGGGCGCTTGGAATGGGTGTCTCGGATGACAGCTAGTTGCCATGCGTCCTCCTCGTCGAGCGCCTGTCCCGTCTCTTGCTCTAAGGTTTCTCTATCCTTTGGATCATAATGAGAGTAGATGGTATGGCTCACGGTGGCCATGGTAGATGAGGCATCTCATTACGTAAGAGAGCCTTAGGAAGATTGCTGTTCAAATTCCAAAACGACCAGCAATAAGTAGTGGGTATATGGGATTAGTGGTATGTACTCTAGTGTCTACAAAGGATATACCAATAATAAACGAGCGGAGAGGATAGATAGACAGCCGAAAGGAAGGAGACAGAGTGCATATTATGTAGAGTCAGTGCAAGTCCCAAGTAGCCAAAGGCAACGACAGCAATGCGAAATGTGTATACGTGTATAAGTTAAGAACTACGCAAAGAAATTACTGCGGCATGTTGCTACCATCGTAGGAGAAACCTAATAACGTTGTCGATGTGCAAAGCACGGTTAAACCAGGAATGTCGCTACATACCTGAAAACTGAGCCTGGACAGTCTGGGAAAGGTTAGAATCTTCCACAAAACTGTCTACAGGAGCCTCAGTCGTGAAGACAGTGTCAAAGTTAGACACATCCTAACGAAATGTCAATTTGACTCCCAACCGATGAACGAGCTTGACACACCACTGGGCTAGAGACACTGGGCTTGAACGGAGGGCGAATCTTCTTCTGGAGAAGCTTCTCGAAGTCGATATGATTGTCGAAGAAAGGATGCTTCTTGATTTGCTCAGCGCCTTTAATGCCGAGTCGTTTGGAGGGATCTCTTGTAAGAAGACCAGTGAGTATGCTCCTCGCCTCGTTACCGATCTCGGGACCAAAGAGGAGCGGGTCATTCAGTATCTTCTTGTACATCTCATCCGTGACCTCTGCGGACAGATGAGTCGGTCATTCTGGCAGCAAAGCAAAATGAAAGTGCACCATCATAGAAGGGAGGGAGTCCAGACAACATCTCGTACAACAACACCCCAAGTGTCCACCAGTCAATCGTTTTGTCTGTTCATTTGTTAAAAGGAAGGTGGTAACGCGAAGCAGTAAAGTTCGCACCATAACCCTCTCCATTGAGAATCTCTGGAGCAAGATATTCCGGCGTGCCACAAAATGTGTTGGTCTTCTCGTTGTCCTTCATGTTGAGCTTGCAGAGACCAAAATCACACAAAGCGATGTGCCCTGTATAGTCAAGGAGAATGTTCTCCGGTTTCAAGTCACTGAAAGAATGGTAACGCTAATGAGTAAAATTCCGACATAGGGAGTATGCATGCCGACCGGTAGACAACATCAAGCTCGTGCAAGTGTTCCAATGCAAGTAAGAGTTCAGCACTGTAGAAGCTAAGAGCACGTCAAGTGAATACAGGTAAAGGGAAGCGATAGGGCAGTATAACCGTACCGAGATCGCTCCTCATTGAAACGCTGCTCCCTCTGTAAATGATGGAATAACTCGCCGCCATTCACGAAACTGATTGATAGCAGTCAGAACGAGAAGCACGGATCCTTCGGGGTCGGGACATACGCCAGCACTAGGTACAGCTTTTGCTCTGATTGGAAACTAAATTTGAGCGGCACGATAAAAGGGTTGTTGACCCGGGCTAGGACGAGGCGCTCGGCGAGGGTATGCGTGATTTCATTCCGGTTGACGATATGTATCTTGCGGATGGTCTTTAGAGCGTAGATTCGGGATGTATCTCGCTTCCTGACTTGCATGACCTGTCATGAAGTGGCGTCGAAAAATTTGACTCATTGACTCATTCGTAGACACGGAACGCCCAATCTGACCTTGCCAAAGCTTCCTTTGCCAATGACGGTAATCAACTCGAAGTCGTCGATCGTGAGCGAATGCCCGTTGGACGGCTGGAAGGATACGCCGAGTTGAATCTTACCGGATCCACCGACGAACTCGTACCACTGGTCCTGAGTACTCAAGGCTTCATAATTTGGCAGGAACTTGATGCCTCCGAGGAAGATATCATTGCCCAAATCATCGGTCATGCCATTCGCACCGCGCTTCGGCTCATCGGCGCGGAGGTAGCATTGCAAGGAGATTTCCTCAGAGTTTCTCGACACATCACTAAACACAAGGAAATCAAACAAGACGTCAACGGACGGATGACGTGTCCGCTCACAAGTGCGCCTGGTACATGTACAGCGGCTTGGACAGTTCTCCGCCGAGAGGGGTGATAAGGACTTGGTTGACTTCGTATTCCATAACGAGGTAAGGAAGCCACCAGCACTGCGACCGCTGTACGCTATCTCTGCGAGGGGCTAAGTCGGCTGGAGAGCATGCGAGGAAGGATGACGTTTTCAAACCTATTGCCTTTACTCTTTGCGGCTAGCCTCTGTTGGGTAACGCTGGAGGGTGAAACTGACGCTGCGACCTTGGCCTGCTGGGATGACAGGGCGGCCTGCACTGCTGGCGGAACTGCCGTTCCCGCAGGCAGGCTCAGGCCTTCTGACCACAAGACACGAATGGAGAGGACGCCAGAACGAAAGAGTGGCTTCCCTTCGGGGTTCCCAGGTGTGGGGGTGGTAGAACGATTGGAGAGCTCTTCGGAGCGCAGGTTTGTGACGGAGGATTTTTTACCTCTGAGCCAAGACATGGTGTAAGGACTGTGCACAAAAGAACGTGAGAGAAAAACAAGAGAAAGCCTGCTTTCGTGGGGGGGCAGGAACAGTAGGCGAGCAGGTATCCAAGATGCAACGGCCGCCTGACGACTGGGAAAGTAGGATGGTGTACCCAAGGAAAATTACATAACTGGCGATCAGGCAATAGTGACCAAACAAGCAATACAACGGATGTAAATCCATCCTATGCATGTCCATAACCTACGAAGACGGTCGCCGGCGAATTTTTGATAATAATAATGTTCCACATGTTTCAGATGCAAGAATGCAGACAACATATGGGCTCAAAAATTCGGTGTTGCCCGAGGTCAATGAATGCCGAAAAGACGCATTATCTGTCTCATGAGAAGTGGTAACTAGCTGCGGTCAGTCTGCAGATGCATGCTATTGGATGTCGGAGGAATGCGCCGAGAACGACGTGGAATGACTCAATTTCTCTCCCGCAAGCCGCAGTGGAGCGTAGAGAGGCACGATCGTGCCCTTGGCCTTGGGATGTTGGAGGCCTAACTTAGTCAAACAGATTACGCACTCGTGCCGCAAACCCGGTTATAATATAAGTCTATGAACGACAACAACCTCACCACTTGGGTTCGACCGACTGTGTTCCCTCCGCTCCTTCTTTTCTTTCCCAGGGGCGCTTTAGGCGCTATCCCTCATCGTCGTCATGTCCGAACACGTACAACCTCCGTCGACGAAAAGGCCGCCCTCGCTGACCAGGTTAAACCACTCAAACCAACCAAGCGTGGCTTTTTTGGCAAGAAATCTTCCACCAAGAATGTTGACGAGAAGAAGAAGCCGGACGAACCTCCCGATGCAGCACAGGGGGAGAGCATACCTCCCGTGTCATTTGCTGCCATGTTTCGGTACGGTCGCATCTACCGTGAATCCTCGCACCCCACACTCACTCCACCCCAGTTTCTCCACGAAACTAGAACTCTTTCTAAACTTCATAGGCTTGATTGCTGCTGCCGCCGCTGGTGCTGCCCAGGTGCGCTGCGCTTCTGATTTTTCTACCCTCGCTTGATCAGTATCATTCAACCTCGTGATCGTTAGCCCCTAATGAGTTTGCTCTTCGGAAATCTTACTCAAGACTTTGTCAATTTTTCTATGGTCTTGAATGGCGCCAAATCAGGGGTACAAGGCGCTGCGGAACAGATCCCTGCTGCCGCCGCGAAATTCCGTCATACCGCAGCCCTAGATGCGAGTTATCTCGTCTATATCGGTGAGCACACCGACATATTTTCGGTCCAGATCGCGGTCTTATATCACTCCAGGCGTTGGCATGCTTGTCTGTACTTACGCCTACATGTATATCTGGGTCTACACTGGCGAAGTGAACGCTAAACGCGTCCGTGAAAAGTATCTTCAAGCTGTTTTGCGACAAGATATCCAGTTCTTCGATAAGGTTGGCGCTGGTGAAGTGGCGACACGCATCCAGACCGATACGCGTATGTTGGCATGTCTGTCGTTCATGAGCCGCCACTAACCCGTACCCTCAGATCTTGTCCAACAAGGCATTTCGGAGAAAGTTGCTTTGGTCGTCAATTTCCTCGCAGCTTTCGTTACAGGTTTCGTTCTTGCCTATATCCGTTCTTGGAGATTGGCCCTTGCTCTTTCATCAATTTTACCTTGCATTTCCATTACTGGTGGATTAATGAACAAGACCATCTCAAAATACATGCAGTCAGTCGCTATCTTGACCGGCCTGTAGCGCTACCTAACTACTTCATAGGCTTTCATTGCAGCACGTCGCAGATGGTGGAACACTGGCGGAAGAAGTCATATCCACAGTTCGCACCGCCCAGGCATTCGGGACTCAGATGATTCTGTCAAAATTGTACGACTCCCACATTGAGCAATCTCGTGGCGTGGATATGAAAGCTGCTGCATGGCACGGAGGAGGGTTGGCGGTCTTTTTCTTCGTTATTTACTCCGCATACGCTCTTGGCAAGTGCCCATACTCAAAGGCTCTGCTTCGACGGACTGAACTTCCTTGCACTTGTAGCCTTTTCCTTCGGAACCACTCTGATCAATGGCGGTCATGGTGAGTTTCAAGCTTTTGTGGACGAACAAGGACAATACCGAGTGTGTTGTTTCTGTAGCCAGTGCTGGCGAAGTCGTCAACGTGTTTCTGGCAATCTTAATCGGCTCTTTCTCGTTGGCTCTTCTGGCCCCTGAAATGCAAGGTACGGACTCTAGTCGCGCTTTGTCCAACTCATTTCGCTAACAAGAGTTTCTGCAGCCATCACGCATGGTCGCGGAGCTGCGGCGAAACTCTACTCAACCATAGACCGCGTGCCTGCAATCGACTCTGCTGATACACGCGGCGAGAAGCCAGAGAAGGTCAATGGTGAAATCACGCTTGAGGATGTCAAGTTCGCCTATCCCTCTCGCCCTTCCGTCCAGGTCTTGAATGGTCTCTCCTTAAATTTTGAGGCTGGAAAGACTGCGGCCCTTGTCGGCGCTTCAGGTTCCGGCAAATCCACCATCATTTCACTTGTCGAACGGTTCTACGATCCCCTTTCTGGCGCAGTCAAACTCGATGGTGTCAATGTGAAGGATCTCAACATCAAATGGCTGCGTTCGCAGATCGGCTTGGTGTCCCAAGAGCCCATTTTGTTCGCCACCACCATCAAGGAAAACGTATCGCATGGACTAATCGGTACAAAATACGAGAATGCTTCTGAAGAAGAGAAGTTTGCTTTAATCAAGGAAGCATGCATCAAGGCGAACGCAGACGGATTCATCAGCAAGCTTCCACTAGGCTACGATACGCTCGTTGGTGAGCGCGGATTCCTGCTTTCAGGTGGTCAAAAGCAACGGGTTGCGATTGCACGTGCCATCGTCTCCGATCCCCGTATTCTTCTGCTCGACGAAGCTACCAGCGCACTCGATACGCAATCCGAAGGCATCGTGCAAGATGCGCTTGACAAGGCCGCCACGGGCCGTACCACGATCACGATCGCGCACCGTCTCTCCACCATCAAAGACGCCGATGTCATTTTCGTCATGGGTGATGGCCTCGTCCTCGAACAAGGTACTCACAACGAGCTTCTCTCCCGCGATGGTGCCTATGCGCGCCTTGTCCAGGCCCAGAAACTTCGCGAGGGTCACGAGATCGTGGTGGTGACTCGGAGGAATCGTCTCAGACCGTACCCGAGGAGCAGGAGGACATGGAGAAGGCCGCGCGGGAGGAGATCCCCCTTGGTCGCCGAACGACCAGCCGATCGCTCGCCAGCGAAATCCTTGAGCAGCGCCGCAAGGCCGCGGACGAGAAGGAGCGCGGCGATTTGAGCTTGCCGTATCTGTTCGTTAGAATGGGTAAGCTGAACCGCGAGAGCTGGGCCCGCTACGGATACGGATGCATCTTCGCTTCAAGTGAGTCGTCCGTGCCTCAGTAACGACTGCCGATCTGAAGAATTGACATGTCGTTCGCAGTGACCGGTGTTGTTTATCCCGCCTTCGGTATTGTCTATGCCCAAGGCATTGAAGGATTTTCGCTTCTGAATAGGCACGAACGTCGTGTACAAGGCGACAGGAATGCTCTTTGGTAAATACTTTCACCTCGGTAATGGCGACGGTAAGCTCTTATCTTCGTCACAGGTTCTTCATCATCGCTATCGTCTCTACATTCGCCATCGGATTTCAGAACTATCTGTTCTCTTCGGCCGCTGCTCAGCTTACCGCAAAGCTACGCTCCTTGAGCTTCCGCGCCATCCTCAGGCAAGACAGTACGTAAATGCTACAAGACTACGCCTTTGACCATTCCTAACAATGTTTTTAGTCGAGTTCTTCGATAAGGATGAAAATAGCGTATGTCCTCATGTTTCCTTGGCACTGTCGGCGCTGACCTCCCGATTAGACTGGAAGCTTGACGTCGAATCTCAGCGACAACCCCCAGAAGGTCAATGGTTTGGCTGGCGTGACTTTGGGAGCGTGAGTCACCAGTTTTGTCTAGCAAGCTGCGCATGTCATGACTCTTGCCCCCCTCAGCATTGTCCAGAGTATTGCGACCTTGGTTGCTGGATCCATCATTGGTCTGGCGTTCGTCTGGAAACTGGGCCTCGTCGCGATTGGTGAGTCGTCCCAGTCTTCGTGATTACCTTGCATGCTTAGATGGATCTTGCAGCTTGTACCCCCTTGTTGGTGTGCACTGGTTACATTCGTCTCGTGAGTACAGTTCCCCGCCGTTGAACTGGTAAATGCTAAGTGGTCCTGCAGCGCGTTGTCGTGCTCAAAGATCAAGCTAACAAGAAGGCTCATGAAAGCTCGGCACAACTGGCCTGCGAAGCTGCTGGCGCAATCCGCACTGTCGCCTCCCTGACTCGCGAAGACGATTGCTGTCGCTTGTATAGCGAGAGTCTCGAAGAACCCTTAAGAAAGTCAAATAGGACAGCAATCTGGTCCAACATGCTCTATTCCGTGTCGCAGTCTATGATTTTCTACGTCATCGCTTTGGTCTTCTGGTTCGGATCTAGACTTGTGGCCAATCAAGAATATGATACAAGACAGTTCTTCATTGGTCTCATGGTGCGTCTCAAACAAGTTAGCAGAGGTTCAGGCCCTCACTATGTACATAGAGCTCCACTTTCGGCGCTATCCAAGCCGGAAACGTGTTCTCTTTTGTCCCCGATGTTTCTTCGGCCAAGGGAGCTGGATCTGATATCGTCAAACTGCTCGATTCAATTCCCGACATAGACGCGGAATCGACGGCTGGCAAGACCACCGATGCCACACAGGTGAACGGACGCATCCGTCTGGAGAAGATTCATTTCCGATATCCGACGAGACCCGGTGTCCGCGTCTTGCGCGATCTGTCGCTTCAGGTAGAGCCTGGCACTTACATTGCGTTAGTCGGCGCAAGCGGCTCAGGCAAGAGCACAGTGTGAGTCACACTTTTTTTCACACTTGCGCATGGACAGGGCGTGGGTTGATGTCGGTTACAGTATCCAGCTGATTGAACGGTTTTACGACCCTCTCGCTGGTGAAGTTTTCGTAAGTCGTCGTTCCTAGTGTTGGCATGACACCATCTCATGCGAAATCGTAGCTTGACGACCAGCCGATCACCGAATTCAACGTTCAGGAGTACCGCAAGCAAATCGCGTTGGTTTCGCAAGAGCCGACTCTCTATGCCGGTACCATCCGTTTCAACATTCTTCTGGGCGCCATCAAGCCCGAGTCGGAAGTCACACAGGAAGAGATTGAGAAAGCCTGCAGAGATGCTAACATTCTGGACTTCATCAAATCCCTCCCTGAGTGAGTCGCAATTTTTCAATCGCTATTTTCATATATATTGATGTTTTGAAAAAAGCGGATTCGAGACGCAAGTCGGTGGCAAAGGTTCTCAGTTGTCTGGTGGTCAAAAACGTATGATAACACTGGCCTTGCGTTTCGAACGCGCTGACCATGTACTCTTTCCTGCAGAACGGATTGCCATCGCTCGCGCACTTCTAAGAAACCCCAAGGTTCTCCTGCTAGATGAAGTTAGTATGCCATTGATTATAATGTCATTGGTGATCTAATATCCGTACTTTGCAGGCGACATCTGCTCTGGACTCCAACTCTGAAAAGGTCGTGCAGGACGCACTCGATCAAGCCGCAAAAGGCCGCACCACCATTGCTATCGCGCACCGCTTATCGACCATCCAGAACGCAGACCGCATGTAAGCCTATCGCACACCACGAGTTTTGGTATGTTCTAACATGTTTCCTCCCCGATAGTTATTTCATCAAAGAAGGCCGTGTCAGCGAATCCGGCACTCACGATCAGTTGATTGCGAAACGAGGAGACTATTACGAATATGTTCAATTGCAAGCACTCAGCAGGCGGGATTAGGTTGTATCTTAACGTATTTTACCTGGCTTGGACATTCTTTCCCCTCTCATACTTATGACTCTTTGATGTCACTTATCCAACTTGCACATACATCTGTGACCGGTTATCTATACCCGCTGCTTTGTAGTAGCTAATACCTAGAACACGAGGGCAATACACTCATTTCCAACGGCATTCTTGCGTTCGAGTACAGTGGGCGTGCAGCCAGGGCCGGTTAATTTGGGTGAGCAGACACCACGTGGCGTGCCCATTCTTTAGTCGACCATCCACGCATCCTCTGCACTTCCCACCACAAAATGTCTGTTTCTCTCAATCCTAGTAATTCTCTCGGCTTCAGAAGTGAGTATATCGCATCCTTCTCCTTCTGTGCTGGCTCATAAGGCCCTTCAGGACCGTTGACCCAACTTGTGAAACGCTCCTTGACCATTACCAATCACAATTCCCAGCCCATCGCCTTCAAGGTCAAAACAACCGCTCCGAAGGTCTGTTGTTCCGTTACGATGGCGTCTTTCCTCTGCCTATCTGATCCACGATGGACTGCATGTAGCTTTACTGCGTCAGGCCAAACTCTGGTCGGGTTGAACCCGGGGAGAGCATCGATGTCTCAGGTGCGTCGTGTTTTGGGACGGCGCCTGCTTTCGACCGCGACGATGTTGAATCCCTTCATTGACAGTCATGCTTCAAGCGCTCCGCGAAGAGCCTCCGCTGAATGCAAAATGCAAGGACAAGTTCCTCATCCAGAGCACTATTATAACACCTGAGAAGGAGACCATGCCTTTGGCTGAAATTGTGCGCCACCTGCTATCACCCAGACCGCACCTCCGTTGATGCACTACTTTTCTACCTACCAGTGGAACGTTACAGATGGGGCAGATGAAAACAGTAAAGTTCACCAGCAGAAACTGCGTGTGACGTATCTGCCAGCCGAGGGTCAGACTCTCGAAGAGGTCGACGAAAATGTGCTACCTTTACCCCGCCCCAGTTCTATACAAGACTCCGTGAGTATCGTCTCTGGGCGGTCGTCTTCGTATCTCTTAGTTTAAGCCCAGAAGTTCGAGACTGTCCGTCAGCGCCCGACAAATGGGCACACAGAGCAGCAGCCCATCCCTGAATTCAAAATTGAGCCTCCACCACATGAGGGACCTCGACCTCAGACTCCACCAACCGATACCTCACATGCAGACATATCGCACGAGACTGCCCAGGAATCCGCAGCCGAACACGTCCCTCCACCGCACCCTGCTGCGACAGCCCCTGTGGCGATATCGGAAGAGACCCGTGCAGCCGCCAAATCAGAACCCGCATCTGCCTTTGTTCCCTCCTCCGAAGTGGCTCCAGTGCCATCGACCCAGGCAGCCGGCTATGAGACTGCGCTCAACGCTGAATTGATGGCGAAACTCGAAACTGCGCACGCAGAGATTGACCGGCTACGCGCGACGCTGGCCACGCTCTCGGAAACGGCACCGAGTGAACTTCGACAGAGGCAAAGAGTGTCATCAGACGCGGCTAGCACGGCCGAGACCGATTTTGCCACGATGATCGAAGAAAGCTATCATCCTCAGCAGCAGGAGGGCGTGCCGTTGCAGATAGTGGTCATCATCGCTCTCGCCGTTTTCATCACGACTTATTTGTTTTTCTGATTGTCGGTTGGGTAGGAGTTGGGTTATTTGTTGTCTGCCACTGTACGACGTTACATTATATCTTTGCCTTCCGTCTTCACGATCTTCCGTTTGTCTTCGTACTCACATATTTCCTCCTTCCCCCTTGTTCCGGATCCGACTTAATATATGTCTTTATGCGATCAATGAACAAAAGGCGGCCTACTCTCTTATATACCTGTTTCTTTCGTTTGAGAGCAAGCGAGCCCCCTTTTCTCCTCTATCCTTTTATTTGACCTTTTTCTTCCCCTTTCCCGCTTTCATTCATATATTATTCTATCCGCACTTTCTTGACTTCGTAGAATATATTTCGCTGCGATATTTTCCCACAGAACAGGTATTACTGGCAATGATATGATCCATGTTACGGCCTGCGTATTTGTGCCTCTATGGCTTCCGCAAGAATTCTGTGCACCTTCTCCGTCGGATGACCGGAATCTGCGTGAATAAGGCTTGAGACCAGGCGTCCTGTGCAACGATGTTGGATGGGACGGACTATACCAGAAATAATCTGCTGGGTCAGTGCAAGTGCAAAATCTGTGAAAGAAACATTAAATGGCTCTCCGATTGAAGAGCCTAGCGTCGTCTTACCCAGTCACGTTTTTGAAACCATATAACGCCGGATTATCCAGGACCGAATCAAACCACGAATGAGCGTCAAAATATAGGACCGTTGTGTCTAGGGAATCCGGTGAGCATGCTTCCACTTAGTATGCACGAATATACACAGCGTTACCGGGGTTTCTGGCCGCGAACCTCGCCACATACCTGGACAGGGCGGCATTATATAGATCGATGTGCCGTTTTTGGAGCGCAGCTTTAGTTGGATTGCCTACGGAGGCCGGGGCACGTTCTCCGGGGGGCACATTAATAAATAGGTGAGCACGGAGACCATGATCGTGAGCTGTTTGCTTGTCGAAAGGGTAAAATATAGCGATCGGTTGCGTGGGACGGATTGAGTGATCGAGGCCTTACTGCTGCATTGAAGTAGGAATCCATTTCTGTTTCCCAGAATGCAGTAAAATTGGTTATCTACAAGAAACCGTGGGATCAGCTGAGAACGGGCGAACAGAAAATAACACCGACTGTAGCATTGCTGACAGTGTCCCCCGTGTCGTTGATGCCAATCCACCAAGTTGCCAAAGTTTGGCCGAGAGGATGTGGTATCACACTTGATGCATAAATCAACCATTGTTTGACCTGGTTTACCAGCGGGATCGTATAGTCATGGTGTGGAGGCAATCTGGTGGAACTTATGTTGTGGTCCACGAACAAATCACCGAGCAGCATACACACAGTGTAGTGTCAATATCCGCTCCTGCGAAAGCGAAATCCCATAACTGCTTGCGACAAGCCAAGGGCCGGCCACCAAAACAGCCAGTTAGGAATTCTAGCTGAAACTAGAAGGTCAACCATGAAGACCTCTTGGTTGGCAATGAGGAAGTACCCAGTTG
This sequence comes from Macrocybe gigantea, assembly GCA_011319805.1. Lineage (NCBI taxonomy): Eukaryota > Fungi > Basidiomycota > Agaricomycetes > Agaricales > Callistosporiaceae > Macrocybe > Macrocybe gigantea. Next base: position 28,840 of record SJRY01000268.1, read on the forward strand.
GAGCCCTCTGAGCTTGTCTTATCAAACAAACCATTCAGGACTGGGAGAAATGCCTGTATTCAGGAACGTACATTTTTTGGTATGATTTCGTTCGTGAGCAACTGGTCCGGCGTGAATGCAAAATTAATTGCGTCCCCAATAAAACTGTCAAGAGGCAGTCGGTACGATGTATGTCAGAAACACATATAGGTTCACACCTGAAATTCGCAAAACCGCGGGTTCCCTGAACGAAGGAGTATGAGTCGCCGAAAGCATACACGTATCGGATACGGTCCCAGTTCAGCGGTGGATTGGCGCAGAACGAACGATAGGCGATCGAGAAGAGAAACACAGCTGTGAGAAGCATCGCAGGTCGATGGTCTGGTACATGATGGTTGAAGTGGTATTATAGGTCTGGAGGGAGGATGTGGGCGGCCGGCCACGGCCCGGCCGCGGATAATCAGAGTAACACTGTCGCGTTTTGGGTAGTTCAAACGTGCAGTCATCGTGTTTTCGACGTGGCTCGAGGCTCGAGGCTGTGGGAAAACGGGAAGTGAGTCGTCGATATCTACGGTCATTTTAGGCGGTGATTTGAAGATCGGACAGATAGTCTTCATGCGTAGCGCTCCGACACGTTCTGCTGGCATACTCAACTCCATATCCCAAGGAGTATCACGTCGTGCAGCCCCTGCCTTCCTTGGGCATCCTTCAGGGTCAAGCACGTTGTAGCGTCACTCCATGAAGGGCACTAACGTTTTTAAGAACTTGAATAGTCGGGGTGAAACACACCCCCGGGAGGATCAACGTAAAACAACTCATTTAAAGGAATCCGACATTCGCTGGACCACGGTGATACCAGACCACTCATCTTGACCATGGACTACTCTGACCAACCCAAGAGGCAACAAGCAAGTGTTCTCTTCACGAATGGGCTCGTCATTCTCGCTATTCTCTCTTCTTTGCTTGGTGTGCAAGCCTCATCCCTGCCGCATGCCCAGAGTCTTAGTAAAAGGACGTTTTCACAAAGCGAGCGGGCAGTCGCTGTTCTGACCGCACCGAACCACGATGTCGTGGGTACAATCGTCTTCCAGCAGGCATCTCACTCCACCGTGATTGTTACGGGTGAAATCAGGAACCTCTCTCCGAAGGCCTTGCATGGCATGCATGTCCAGTGCGTATTCAAACTTCAAGACTCGCATCCTCACAACCATCTCAATCTGAAACCTCTGTTTCTGAATTTTTCGTAGTGAATACGGAAACCTGACGGACCCCATCAACCCATGCAACTCCGCGGGAGTGCATTTCAACCCATACCACACAAACCATGGTGGTCTAGACACCACCAAGCCAAGGCATGTAGGCGATTTGGGCAACATCTACGCAAACGATGCAGGTGTAGCCTCTTTCACAATTAAGGGCCCCGACATGCGCCTTCACGGCCCGTTAGGCATCGTAGGGTGCGTTATAGTTTCTCTTAGTTTCTCTTCTTTCTCGATCTGAATGGAATTTGCTCCAATAGGCGCGCAATAGTCGTGCATGCTGTAAGTCGTGCTGGCCTCACAACTTTTGGAATTCTGAATACATTGGTTTGCTCCAGGGCGAGGATGATCTCGGAAAGAAAGGTGATGCTGGGTCTTTGGCGAATGGGAATTCAGGCGAGAGGGTGGCGTGTGGCATCATTGGCATAGGCTCTTGACTTCAGCTGAGCGCTGAGCGATCGAAGAGAATACTTAAAGCTACACTTAGCAACAGGACAACAGAGCACTCAGTTTCACTTATTTAATAGGATGTGAGCGAGGACCGATGATGTCCGACCAGAGTTTTGCAGATTACGGATAGGTAGCTGCCGCCTAGCAGGTAAAGAGATTCCCTTCACGCTCGTTTCCAAATCCGCATTACATGGGACAAAAAAAAGAGTGAGATGCTCGTAGGTAACTGTTGAGGCGCCCATACACCATTTTCTGGAATCCTGGTTGTTCCGGGCCGGCGATCATGATAGACATACCCGCCGGGCCGAGAATGAGTGACGCAAGTTGGTCATGGACTCATACACCAGAACCAGGAGGCAGCAACCAAACTTCTTGCTAACAGGTCTCTTCGTCTTTCTCGCCTTTCTCATAGTTCTTTGGCTCTTCCCATCTCTGATCGGCGGCCCCAGTTCGCCTCCGAACCCTGTTTTCACTGCAGTAAGCAATACCCTGAGAGGTCACTTTTATGATTCCTTCATCCTCACAGTGCTGGTAGGCTGTGGCTGTTCTTACACAGTCCACGAGCAATGTAACAGGTACGGTCGTGTTTAGCCAAAAGGATAATAATTCGCCCGTGACTGTCAAGGGAGAGATAAAGAACCTTTCGCCAAGCGCTCTGCGCGGCTTCCACATCCAGTACGCACTCCTATCCTATTTACCGCGTGCTTGTGTTTTGAAAATTCGAGCCTTTCTTAGCGAGTTTGGAGACGTCACAAATGGATGTCTCTCGGCTGGACCACATTTCAATCCGCTGGGGAAGAAGCATGGCGGTCCGAATGATAAGGAAAGACATGTGGGCGATTTGGGCAACATCGAAACTAACAGCGCCGGCGATGCCTCTTTCACTTTCGACGACCCGCAACTCTCTCTCAATGGCCCGTTGAGCATCATAGGGTGCGTGTTTATTTTTTTCTTTTTTTTTCCGACTTAGAACGATTCCCTTCGACAGCCGGGCGGTGGTCGTGCACTTCGTAAGTAGCGCGATTGGTATGATTATTATTGTGATTGTCTCTCACCATCCAATTTCCTTCAGGGTGTTGATGATCTTGGAAAAGGAAGTAATGAAGAATCTCTCAAGACTGGGAACGCGGGCTCCAGAGTCGCATGCGGTATTATTGGAATAAAATCCTAGACGCACCGTTAAAGAAAGCAACTTTTCGGGAACAGAAAGGTTCGATTGTGTACTAAATACATGTGATCTATCCGATGCAAACCATTCACTGGCACTGTGGATTGTGCTCAGTTCATCGAACAACGTTTTGAGAAACGAAAAGCGACCTACTTGGTAGTAGTATGGGGGTGAGACGGCCACGCAAGTGTAGGGATTCGCACAGAGGGTCGGACCGGTGTATCCTTGGCCTGTACCAGTGTCCACATCCCATTAATTTTAGGATCACTTTCCGTCCATGAAATTCGTTGACTTACCGCCGCATTGGCCCCACTGAGTCTGAGTCGGACCAGTTGCAGTGGTTGTTGAGGAAGTCGTCGTTGTTGTCGTCCTTGTAGTAGTGGTCGTAACGGGCGGAGTGGTCGTTCCGCTACCTCCAGAGCCTATTTGCGTGGTGATTGTGCCAGACTCGATGTAGACGCCGCTAAAGTACCAGTCCTCGGGTGTAGGCGTGTTGACAATTCTCAGGACGCCAACATGCCAGTCCGCCGAATTAGTGGACGTCGAAGCGGCAATGTTTTGCACGACTTTGGTCAGTGGGCTAGAACCGGTTGAAGCCCAAAGGCCGACTGTTCCGGCCGAGAACTGAGATCAAAGCCATAAAGACGGTTAGAAAGGTCGATGTCGCTGCAAGTGGAGAGATGCCACTTGCATTGATGTCGTACGCAAAGTTGAACCACACATCAGCGGTGAAAGGAGTGGACCATTTCTCTTGGCCAGTTACCATCCACACGAGGTTCGTTGGGTTCGAACCGACGCCGTATTTAAGCTGCAACCGTCATAAGACGTTTGCACACATAAACGTCTTGCTCAAATGTTTGATCTCACCTCAGTGAAATGACTTTCGAAGAAAACAACCTGGTGCTCCAACGTGGACTGAACGCGAAGGTGATAGGAAGTTCAGCGACACCTCTATAAGCTGAACGACATTTCCACTGACATCAGGAGCATTGGTGCTAGAGCGTTTGACGGAGAAGTGGTAGTACATTTGTCCAGTGCCCAGATTGGCCGACGTTTGCGGAATCAACTCCGTTCGTTCCATATTTGAATTCCATGTAGCGGTGGAATCAATCGTCACTTTGAGACCGTTGTTTTCAGATGTCAAGGCCGGATTCTTGTATGATGGGGAGAGCGCGAGGTAGTGAGACGTGGGTTGAGTACCGTGGATGTACTGAGGTAGTACAAGATGTCAGATTCGGTCGAATCTGTTCCTTCACCTGGCTCACCCATTGGTAGGTTCCAACTTGACTGGCCCAAGACCCTGTGCGGAAATGGGAAGAAAAAGAAAAAGTTAGCTTTTTTGCCATGAACGTGCAGGCACTCCTCGCGTCCAAACGCACATTTGTCAAAGTCGGCCACGCTTGCAAAAGGATTAAAGCTTCCTGACCAGACGACCGTGCCTGCGCGTGCGCAAGTCGCCAGAGCGGATAAGATCGCCCAAGTACAAGGAATCATCGCTCCAAAAGATGACAATCGAATTCAGGTCCGAGCGTTGACGTTGACCTTAAGTACTTTCTCTTTCCGCACCCCACTGATAAATTTCGGGAGACCCTCGCTTGGACGGATACGGCCATGATGACAGACAGGAAAAAAGTCGGAACGATAAAGTTGCGCTTGAAGATAATAGGGATAGAATTTCATTGGGTATTCGGTCACGAGAGGTGTACATCAGGGTATAACGATGCCAATAAGATATCCATAATAATCCGAAGTATAGAGGCCAATGCCGCGGAAGAAAAATGATGATGAACCAAACAGGCAGTTAATACATGGCCACTCATCTCGTCTTTCTGAACATCCAAGATATCAACCATGATTTTGTTGTCGTAGCCTTATCCGCTTCAGCTTGTTCACCTTCGATTCGGTCGGCCAAAGCGACCCTTTCTTCGGCGACGACCTCGTGAAGAATTGCCTCATGGACAGGTAAATTGTGCCCTCGCGACGGTCCTGCAGATGCAATGCGCGACTGCGATCCATTTTTCGCAACGAATTCTGCTTGTGCATGAAGATCCGGACGTAATCCGGGTTTTTCTTCGGTCGGAGAAGGGTGACTGGCGTGGGAGGGAACGTGTAGTGAAGACAACATCGACGCTGATCTTTGCCGGGCAGCATTATGTGTCGGATTTGTGACGGATCGGTAGGGCAAAGGCAGTTCGTCAAGAAGACTGGAACCTCTCCGTATGGAGAGACCGCTGAACGTGCTTCGACTGACACCGCTGATTTGTCGGTGATACACAGACGGACGCCTAGTAGGGACAGACTCAATGCCACCTTCCTTTGACTGGACGCGCTTTGCAATGGCCAACGGCAGAACAATATCTTCTGTGCCGTCGATTAGAGATGAAGGACTCGGCGGAGATACCCCTGTATGTATTTCTTTTGGAGGTTCCGTCTCTGGACGATTGAACCAAGCATACTCTAGCTGACCAGCCGTGCGTTCCACCGTTAACGACACCTTTAGATCCACAGTGTCATCAAGATCCAAGATTCCACAGGGATTTCTGGGAAGCCAAAGGACATCGTCTATGGGCCTGGTATAAAATGGATTATCGTATGGGAGATCGGCTGTCGTTTGATCATCCCACAACGGTGGCGGTGCATGTGGGATCACCAGACCTGCAGGACCAACATGCGCAATGGGCTTCAAACTCGATGCTCCACCCCAAGGAGGTTCGCGTTGAGGGGATGACGGCGTCGCTGAATGTGGTCTCTCGTCCCTCTCCTGATCATACGAACCCGACTTTAGGCGTGAAAAGCTCTGACTTCTTGGTCGAAACGGATTGGGTGGCCTCCGTCTGGGTGCACGAGGTCTTCCATTGAAGCTGATAACGGTGAAATTGACCCAGCCTGGTAACCTCCAAGTAAGTATCGAGGAACCTCGGGCTCTCGCATTTGCAGCGGATGTAAGTGCTGCTTTGGAGGGAGCGATATCAGCGTCAGTTAGATTGGCTTCGGTCCGGTCATGTCGAAGGTCAGATCCACGGGTGTCACAAACAGCTTCGGCCTCCGCAATATCATCATGTTCGAACTGAGCGCGACACATTCTCGTCAAACTGGTGGCAGTAAGTAAAAGAATGGATGCAACTAATAGTAACCCACAGTAGCTTGATCGTTGCCGTAAACGCTATCAAGAAGGCAGATAGCCCAACGTTCGCACTCCTTTTGAGAACAACCATGTACGCCAGGAACACAGTCTAAAAGGATGCGAAACTTAGAAAAGCAGTACGTTTGAATATGCCAACACAGACTTGTGCAAGTATCAAACCTGAAGAACCACAAAATCAAAGCAATGAGCACTGACAACCTTCGTAATGGAGAGTGAATCATCCTCACCGTCCAATGAATAGCGAACGAGTCGGATGAGAATGACTTGGCCATTGGTTTCATAGTGTTTGGCATACACGTGGATTAACTGCACCGAACGGCGACTCATAAGGACCAGTATATCCGTCCTCAGAGGGTAAGACTCGCCTGATTCTTGACAACACCTTTGATAAAAATGACGGTCATCAGGGAACAAGGACAGAGGCAGCGGCCAGACTTGCCTGATTGTACAAAATAGTACAACGCCCCGAACGGCAATACAAAGGGATTGAGGACGGAGAAGACCAACAGAATATGGAGCACAAGCAGATGATTGGGCAACCAGTCTGCAACACACAGTCAGCCATACCAGATAGTGGACCAGATTTTGGCGTACAGTAAAAATTAAAAGTTCTGGGTCTGATTCCGACAGCACGCTTTCGGCTGCGACAAATGTCAGTCACCTACCAGATATAGGAGTGAGGAAATACAGACGGAGTCATTTGACGGCGCGTGTCCGGATACATAAGTAATGGTAGCTGTATCGTGCATCGAATGGTATTCATCCGGCAAAGAGAAAAAGACTCACGCCGACTGTGAAAGAATTAATTCGGTTAGTTTTTAACAGGCTCAGAGGAGGGAAATTAGCTGACACAGTGCCAACTCAAACCGCTATGCATAGCTGCGGTGAAGATCACTGCGCAAGATTATCAGCGGCTTCCATACTTAAAGAGAAGGAGAAAATAGTACTTACACCAGCCAACATAAAAAGGGCCCGCACTCGGAAAGCTGTCAGCGACGATCTGTAGCACATTTACTTGTATGGGCGACTTGAGAGACTGAAGCACCGATTGCAGAGCAGCAGTGCCTACGCAGAAAAAGACGAGAACGTTAACGATGAGAAATTTGTAATAACGGGTCATGATCCGGTCGTGAAGAGAAGAAAGAGTCGTGATGTTATCCGCCTTCTTTGCAATTAAAAGTAGGATGAGGGGTATAAGAAGGGCCAATAGTGCTACGAGGATGGTCGGAACAAAAGATTGAATGACTTCTTCTTCCCACTGATGTCGATCAAGATACCGTTTCTGATAGGAGTTGTTAGATTCTGGGCAGAATTATGGCAGATCACCACTTACCAGACTTGGCCAAAAGAGACTGATATTCTGATTGAAACAGACCGACGAATAAGGAGACTGGGAAAAGCCAGAAGAGTGTGAAGGCCCTAATATATAATCAACGACGTTAGATTTCAGATGCGTTGACTCTGTCGCACCAAACTCCCAAATTAATAACCCAGTCCTTGACGAACTGGCAAACCAAGTGTGAGCCAGTGTTCGCGACTGCGACTGTAAGGCCTACCTCGACATTGAAAGAAGACTTCATAAGGCGCATCCAATCTATTTCCTGGTACATGGGGGCCATCTTGACAAGGCAAGCAAGAGGGTTGTTAGGATGCACAGCGAGGTATTTGCATGCTCTTCTGGCGTCTGCAGGGTCCACGAATGTGACGAATGCAGTGGATGCAGGATCATAATCGCTCGGGGCCTTTGATCGATTTTCCGTGATCAGTGATGAGAGCAGATTCAACTTGGCAGTGTAATAGTCGATCGAAGGGACAGTCTTTCCACGAAAGAGATGGCTGAGGTTAACTAGCGGTTGATAGGGATCAAGGAAACTTCGAGGAAGGGAGAATAAGGCATCCCAAACTGTTTTGTCCTGGGCTATGGGTTCCGAGAATAGCTGGGATGTATATTCCTGGGTCACCTGGTCGATGTCTGAACTTTCCGAACCTTGCCGACGAAGCCGGCTGAATGAGTAGAGGGATGAACGGGAAGGTCTCGAGTCCCGAAGCCCAAACTCTTCGACATAAGGTGCGAGGGCCTCGATAAGACGATCCATCTGCGCCTCCTCGCTGATGACGTCATTCGTTTCTGGCCCTTGTTCCAAATCCTCGGCCATCGCATATTTCTTCTCATTTTGAACAATTTTCCTTTTCACGGACAAAGCCCTTTTGTCCATTTCGGTTCTGACCGCCGCGAGGACCTTCTGCGCCAATTTGATATGCGCCGTTTCGAGCAGACGCAGGACTTCTTCACGTCGTTCCAACAAGGAAGCCAATTCACTCATCTTCCGCACAATGACAACACGTTCGATGACCGGAATGTCATTTATGTTGGGCGATTTGCCATTAGCCCTGTCGCCAACGGATTCGGGTTTCTCCTCGGGATGTGGGAGAAGAGGTATCGGGGGTAGACGGTTCGGGATACGCTTGGCGCGATTGAACAAGAACGCGAATGACTTGTTGAAGAACCCCGGCTGCGTGGAAGCCGTAATGCCCATAGACGGCTTCTCAATCCTCCTTGACATGTAATATTGGAAGTATTCTTTGAGGTCCCTCTCGTTTCTGAGCGCCGGAGGAATGTTGGAAACCATGACAGTTCGCAATCGTAAGCCAGTATTTGGATTATTACGGTCGACGGCGAGGCTCTCCGTGAAGCGATACTGTGGATGGGGATGCGGGTGGTCCTCCTTGGTCCGATCCTCGTTCTTGCGTCTGGCAGCAGCTTCAATCGTCGCCGCGCGCATTTTAAAAGCGCCATTGCAGATCCACAAGAGAGTCGCTACCCACGTTAAAGTCACCCAGAACAGTAGGCATATGTGTATCCAAAGGAGGGACAATCCTCTATGCGTGTTGACCAGCGACGAGATTGACGCACGTGTCATCGATTTCGAAGACACGGTGGCCTCTGAAAACTCGACATGAATGGGGAACAAAACGGGAAACGTCGTCAGCGTATGCAAGAGTGTGAACCAGACTGATTAAAAAATAAGATAAGCAAGGGTAAGCTTAGAAGAGAGATGAAAACGTACAGCAACCACGCAAGAACCTGATGTACAACGTCGCATCTAACCCTCGGAGCTCCAGCATCTTCTCTTCCGGATAATTCACGATTTGCTTCACCCACGATAGAGGCCATCCCCCTGGGGATGGAGGTGAGGGTATCCTAAGCAACAGCCGCAGTTCAATTGAGAGTTGGCTGCAACGAACAAACGGATGGATTACCTGGCCCATGAGCGACCCTGGTAAAGGCTGGATGGAGATGAGCTCGAGCTGATGTCATGAGAGGAAACACGCACTATCCAAATTCCCAAGACTCCCTACTTCCAAGACCTTCCGTTATCGTTTTTCCCCTCCGTTTTCTTTTCATATATTCCTGACTAGTAATACATAGCACCGTAATGCCTAACGCAATAACGGACTGGTTGACAAGCCCGCTAGAGGGGCATCAGACGAAGTTCAAGTTCTCACGAGCGAGAAGCGTTCACGCACCTGTAATTCTTGGAAAACGGTCTGGTTTGGATATCGCCCATGTCGGTCGTGAAGGTCGTAAGGTGCGGACGACCGAACGTCCAGCGGTAGGGTGGCGAGTCTCCACAGGAGAACCCACTGTCAACGGCCCGACAGCATAACAATGATCGAAGTTCCAATAATCCACACGTGACAACGTACATAGGTGTACAAAAAATGGACCCATTTGGATCGTATTCAATGGGTGCACAAGATCGTGGTTCATCCGCAGACAAAATCGACTATTCCATCTAAGACTTTTCCCCAACGAAAGCGTCGAACCATCGGAAGACTTCATAGTGCCACTTCAAGCTATAAATCAGTAGTCAGAGACGTGGACCTGTTGCCAAAAACATTCAAGCTTACCTGTTTCCGTGGTTCAAAACCCAATGATTCTCATCCGGGAAGATGACCAGGCGGCTTGGAACTCCGAGCCTAAAGAGCAAATGTCAGGAACTTCAATCGCAAGGCGTTTAATTGTGACGAACTCTTGTAAGGCATGGAAGGCTCCAATGCCCTCCGTTTCGGGCAGCCGGTAATCCTTGCTACCGTGAATCAGCAGCTGAGGAGTTGACCATTTCTCCACAAAATTGGACGGGTTAAATCTGTTGCTCGACTTAAGAGTATGCAAGGTGAATCATATGTTTGCATGTGCGTACTTCTCGGAGATCTTCTTGCTCTTCGCATCCCATGGCCTTTGCCAGGCTATGTCAATGTTCTACACAGTAATGGACTCCAGAATGACGAACCTGCCACCCCATTCATGATTGAACTACACAATCATTCAGCATGTCTTCCGGACAGTGCCATACAATTTACATACGAAGAACAGTTCGTCGGTCGAATAGCCGTTATATGTGGAATCAAAGACCTATCAACAATAACTGTGAGACGAAAACTAAATAGCAGTCGTTGCACTTACACCATCATGGCAGACCAAGGCCTGGCGGTTGGACGTAAGAAACTAATCAGCATCTTTGTCCATGACCAGTATCATACCTTGAAGTTGAAGCCAAATTCTGGATGGCCTTGAATCCAGCTGCAGGTAATTGGTTAAATGATACAGCCGCTTTTAGCATTCACGAGAAACCATACTTGATGGCATAACCACCCCAGCTCGCTCCGGCAGCAACAGCACGATCTGCGTCAATCTTTCAAGTGGTTCGTCAAACAAGACCAACCCAACGACCCTGAAATTCGACGCACTTCGGAATAGACGTTCAAAATGTGTTTCCACCCTTTCTGCATGTCAACGAAAGGCTTCCCGCCCCAATCCTCAGCAATAGCATCGGTGAAAGCTAGAAAAATACATAAATCAGTTAATGCACGCAAGATGCAACGTATAGTTTATACCTTGACCAAAGGTTGTGCTGCCTGTTGGGTTGATCATGACAACGAAGTAGCCTTGCTGAGCGAACACTTGAGCCAATTTTAATGTCAATGCCACTTCGATATATGTATATAAGGCGTACCATTGGGGTTCCATCTGTTTGACCACGCATCTTCCCAAGCACCTTGTGGGCCTAGCGTAGTTCATTTAGTCAACGTTTTACCGGGAAGTGGGCCGCCTACCTCCGTGAATGAGCAACACAACGGGCCACTTCTTGCTGCTATTGGCTTGCCAACCCTTGGGTTTCAGAGTCCACCCTTGGACGTCCTTGTTGTTGGCACCCTTGAACCAAAACTCTCTCCTTCATTGAGGTGCTTTCCTGCAAGAACGTCTTCCGTGAAGCGCGTGACTTGTTCTACCTTGCCGTCAAAGCTGGGAGTGGCATCAGCGCAATAATTTCGTCTTCAAATCGCTTCAGGCCGCGAATGATGAACACGTCGTTGGGAGACGTGAGCGAAGACTGCGTGAACAGAAGTCGACCATTGTACAATGGCTGAATACTCGAGCGGCACGACTGTGGTCAAAGCAATTGGTTGGGTATATTTGGTGGAAGATCCGGATTTGTAGTCGAATGCGCGGGAGTAGGGGGTATAGGCAGCACGAACACCTTGATTCGAGCTTGATCACCGGCAGTTAGGTAGATGAATGTTCCTTCTTTGGAGAACTACAAATAGTTCAATCAGTAAAGGGAAGATGTAAGAACTCTGAGCCACTTGCAGCAGAGAATCAGGAGATCTGTCCCATTTTTGAGTCAAGGTGAAGCGGACTTCTTTGGTCAAATCGTAGATCACATTTTCGCCCTGAATGTTTGTTAGAAAGCCGATAGAAAAGAAGAGGTCCAAATGACCTATCGCTTTCGTAGCCGTCCTCGTCCAACTCGAGCCAGGCAGCCTTGGTTCCGTCTGCAGAGATGACCGGGCTGTGGACGGCACCTTGTTTACCTGACGTCAACTCTCTTGGCTTTTCGCCTCCGCTTATGCCAACAATGTATATCTATGGAGGACCATCAAGACTTGAGCCATTCGAAGCAAGGACGCCATACGTTCTGCTTTGTGTGCCAAGCTTCTGGGAGATTAGGATCCTTCGTGGTATAAACGACGTGGTCCTGGGAAACGTCGAAATCGTCGGTTCCACCAAACGGTTCTACCGGGCAGTGCTATTGAAGAGATATAATCCCCATTCAACACGCAAGAGAGGCAACGTACATGATTGGTGCCTTGTAAGAGATTCGTAAAGTCATTTCCAAAGGCCCATTTCCGATCCGGGTCTTGGAACAAACGAACGCTGAAGAGAGACGATTTCTTTGGGCCGACCCAAGTGTCCCAGTGACGGACATATGTGTTGTCGTATACAAAGGCACTGTTGCCGCGGTTATCCCAAGCGTCATCTTGCTCCTTCACGGTAGACAAGTTTCCATCAGAATAGACATAGTCAGAAAACACCAAGTAGCCAGATTTGGGAACGTAGCGGAAATTGGTCGCAGACTTGGTCGGAACGAGCCGATTAACGTGGGCGACTCGGAAGCATGCAGCTCGCCAGGCTGGTCGTTGTCGTTGGCCGTGAAATTGATATCCAAAGCATACAACTGCAATTTCTCGTCTTCTTGAACAGCGTAACCAAGGGAACGAGAGTCGATCCAGAATGCTTCACCACCTTTGGGAAGCTGGGAAGCAATAATAAATATATATCTTGATTGAGAGGCGGTGCACGAACAGGAATCTCCAAGGCCTTCACTGCGGATTCCAATGGTGAGATGAAGAGCGACTTCTTGTTTCTTTGGTCGAGTCAGATCATTAAATGGCGCGCTGAGTATGCAGAAACGCGTACGTCTTTTCCTCTAGCGAGTATTGACTGACGGGACGAAGACAAGGTCTCCTGCTTCATTGGCAGCGCCAGTCCCAGGACGCTTGAGTTGGATCTAGACAGTAAAATAGGTGAGAAGCGTTCAATCACCGCTCGAAGATGCGGTGACAAACGAGATCCTTGGGAGAGAACACGTCGGGGCCCTCCTTGAACGAGAAGTCGGCGCCCATGGACGGCGGAAGACTACGTGGAACGGGCGGCTCGATTGGAATTTGGGCCGAAAGACCCAATACTGGGAGAGGGAACCTCATCTGGGACAAGCCTGAGATGATGGACGAGGTTATGTGAACGAGACGCGTAGTCGTCCTTACCTGTTCCTGATTCGGCAGGTGAGCCTTATGGAGCATTAACACAACCGAGCGCCAAGATGCTCACTCAGCTGCAGACATCTGACGATTTATCGGCGAGAATATGTACCGTATGGTATGAAGAATCGATGGAAATCAGACAATATCACTCGCTCATCGCGTCAGAATCTGCCGATGACAACGTGCCCGGCCCCTCTATCTGCACGACATCCCCGCTTTCGGAATCCCACCGCGCAATGAGGCCCACTCGAAACGTGACCATCTTTTCTCCAATCAGCTTCAATAGCTGCGCCTGCTCCGCCGTCAGGGCTTTGCCCTTGTCACAGACTTTGTGTGGATTTTGTAATGTCGGGACACCCTTGTTCATGTAGGTCGTCAACCCCAGCTTTCGTAGCTGAGGATCCTCGTTGTGAGGGAAAGGTTCTGGCGGGTCAGAATGTCGTCGCATCACGGGTCCTGTGGGAAGGATGACAGTGTGTGCTGCGATGTTGCCTGCCCGCGCAAAATCTGGTTGCTTAAAGTCGTCAAACCAGTCTATGACCTCTTGGGGATCCGAGTTTGTGAACAATAAGCCGACCTGGCCTTTTATTTGCTGATCGACACGTCAGAAAGACCAACAGCGAGAATACATCTGGCGTACTTGAGCTAGTTTGTGGATTCCTGGACGATGCTCCTCCTCCAATGTCGTGCCTAGTGCTTTTGCCATTACTGCGCTGCGGCCCAAAAATATCCGTGCGTCGCTACGAGAGATGGGTCGACGTGAAAAACATTGGAATCGCAAAAAAAGACATACTCCTTCCATAGTGATCGCACTGTTTTCAGATGCGCGTTGCGCATAGATCCCACTTCGAACAGCCAGCAGTATCTCCATTTCTCCGAATTTTCTTGCAACTGTTTTCGTTACGGACTCGGTAAAGAATTATCAGATTCCACGCCAATGTATGGACGGACTTGTTGCATCATCGCACTCTTTTGCTCTCTCGTCTTTTTCCCTACTTTTGTGAGAGAAACTGGAAATCATGCAGTTAATACGAGTCGGAATGCATCAATCATCTGGACTCACCGAGCTTTGAGCGTTTTGACCTGGGCATGCTTATTGGAGGAGGATGTGCAAAAGAGAGATTTTTTGAAGTCCGCTAAAATTTGTTGTGCGCACCTCCATCATGGTTGTCGAGGTTTCCTCGTCCGAACTCAAGAAACTTGAAGACACCCTCCTCAATACCTCCCATAATGTCCCTCTGCACACGCGATTCAGGCCTTGTTCACTCTCAAGTCGCTCAAAACTGAGGGCGCGGTTTCGATCATATCAAAAGGTCCGCAATCTTGAACTGATAGTCTCTTGTATTTATCTGACCCTTTTCCTGAAGGATTTACTGATTCTTCTGCCCTGCTGAAACATGAGCTTGCATATTGTCTGGGTCAGATGAAAAGGCCATCCGCCCTCCCTATGCTGGAGCAAGTTCTTCAGGATGTAAATGAGGATCCAATGGTTAGACATGAGGTCTGTGCAACGCATCACAACCTGAACGATTTTTTTACAGAATTCTGCATGATCCAGGCTGCTGAAGCTATGGGGGCGATCTCTGCCTCGTCTTCCGTCCCGATCCTCGAGAAATACCTGTCTGATCCTGAGCGGAGCGTCCGAGAGACGTGTCAAATCGCCATCGACAAAATAAAATGGGACCAATCGAAAGAAGGTCAAAGGCATAAACAGGCATCAGAGGAGTCAATACCGTAAGGATCTTCTGCTTTCATGTCCTCAACAAGAGCTCAGCCTTCTGTTTTTTAGGAGGTATCTGTCTATTGATCCCGCACCGGCCACATCTGCCCTTCTTTCTGGGCAGCCCAGACCCGAGGACCTGAAAGACGAGACAATATTGAAGCTCAAAGCCGATCTCTTGAACAAAGATCTCCCCCTCTTCCAACGATACCGTGCCATGTTCGCATTGCGAAACATAGGCACGCCGGCCGCAGTGGACGCCCTCGCCGCGGGCTTCTCAGATGACAGCGCCTTATTCAAGTAATTTTGTTGGTCTCCCCGTTCGCCTCGCAGCTAATGCCAATTATTGTGCGACAGACATGAAATTGCCTTTGTCTTTGGTCAGCTGTTGTCGACGCATTCCGTGCCTTCGCTTTTGCGCGTGCTGGAGAATGATAGTGAGTCAGACATGGTACGACACGAAGCGGCAGAGGCGCTCGGTGGCATTGCGACACCTGAGGTTCTTCCCCATTTGCGCGAGTGGATGAACAGAGAAGATGCTCCCAGAGTGGTTCGGGAAAGCTGTCAAATTGCCATAGACATGTGGGAGGTAGGTCACCTTGCCTGTGTCCCCAGTAAGATGCAATTGATTTTTCGTCTTTTCCAGTTCGAAAATTCTGGTGAATTTCAATACGCTAATGGACTCGGACAAACGCCTGCGGCGGTTACGGTGAATTGAAGAGTTTCAGCACCGACCTTGTTCTATCCAAAGCAAGTTTTATTATCCCCTGTCATTCTCCTGTGTAATCAACTGAGATAAAGATAACAGAGGCGTACTAGATGTCTAGACCCCAGCGAGTATATGCGAAACTTGCTCATCATATGTGGGAGACCTTGTAGTCGTACCTGTAACTTATCGGAGATTTTTTGTATTGATACCTGTACTTGTACCCATTCGTATGGAAGAAACGCCTGCAACTCTAGGTTTCCGTATTCAATTCTCGCTTTACGTAACGGATACAAATTTTGCGTCGTGGACGACCACGCATACAGTGTTTACCGCTCAAAACCGACAACTCCCACGGTCAAAACTCGAAGACTTTATACCATCTCGTAAACTCTCTCATTCTACATAAAACACATCCGTTCGTACTCGTAAATAGTCCAGCTTCAAAGTTATCTCGTCCAATTTTAATAAAAGTCGAGTTCAAAATTTTGTGATGTTCCAAAAGTGAATTTGGAGCGGAGTTTGTCGGAGTTGCCTTATTTGGTATATTATATAATACGGCAGCGCGGCTAGTTTACCATGACGCCGATGCTCATCATCACCAGCGGCCCGCAACGCCTGTGCGATTTGTATTTCTTCACGGCGTGTTCAGCCGCGCGGCCAGTCAAGCCTTTCCTGCCATTTTTCTCTTCAGATTTTGCTCCGAATTATTGTAGAACAGTAAAAATCCTTGAGATACTCACCTATATACATCCATGTACCTCCATGTCTTGCGAAAAAATGCTCGGATCGTCTTAACGGGGCAATCATCGAGAATTTCTGGACCATCAAGATCGGGCTCATAATTTGGGTCCATGACAATTTCAAGCAGCTCCTCGATGATTCCCGTGTTGAAGTACTTTGTTCCCGAGGCGCGTTGCCTCTTCGCCTGACTTTCTTTCTTCTTCGGACGTGCCATTGCGATTCTGCGGACCACGGCGGACTCTGATAATTTTTTGTTTTTCGATCTCCCAAAAGTGAATGATTACGTAATACAGCCAATTTTTCGAAAATGCAGAATTACGCTAATTAGACCATGTTTCCTTCCTAAATTTCAATTTGCGGTCTTTCGGGCGAAAATTGAGGTCTCCACAGAGACGCCGCGTTTAAGTGGTTGACACTGTAGAACGATGCCACTGGACACCCACTCATATCTGGTGGCTCAAGGATGGTCTGGAAAGGGCTCTGGCCTTCGACACGGAGCCATCAGCCGGCCACTTGCCATTCCTCAGAAGAAGACCCTCGCCGGTCTGGGCAAAGATCGCGACGAGGCATTTCCGTTCTGGGACCAGTTGAGCACCTCTTCCATTAAAAACGCTACAAGAGATTGATTGAACTCGTTTCTCTCCATTTCGTATCGGAAATAGTCTTTTCACGGCGGCGGCTAAATCGATCCAGTTGAAACTGGCAAACGACAGTGATGACGAGGTGAGTCTTGCGTGGTTGGGATCAACGCATATGCATGCTGAATGGCGGTAAAAACGTTTGGGACGTATTTAGGACAGCGCAGAGCTTTCTATCGACTACCTTGCGCGTACGAGCACTGGAATCATCTCCAACCGCCGACCAACCGCCGGCACACCCGCCACAACCTCAGGCGCAAGCACTCCCGTTGTCGCCGAGGAAGCGAGCCGATTGAACCTGCTCGTCATCGCGAAACGAGAAGCCGCAAAACGAAGTCTCTACGCCAGGTTTTTCCGCGGGCCTGTACTCGGTCCTGATGATTCTTGCACCAACGTCGATGCATCTGTCGCCGAGCAGTCGCAGCCTCAGCTCGAGCAATCACGCGTCCCTATCCCTTCATCGGCCAACGAATCATCGGAGTCGTCGAATTCTGGGGGCGATGGGAAGATCGATAAAAAACGAAAGCGAAAGGAAGTTGATCCAGCAGAAGTACCGCGACCGAAGAAGTCGAAAGGGGTAGGACATATAACGGACAAGGAACAACGGAGACGAAAGAAACGTTCCAAACAGGAAGAGCGGGTCGAGGAGCATGGAGGGCGAGGAGAGAAGAAAAAGCGTCATGACAAAGGCAGTGACGAAGAAAAGCGGAAACGCTATGTGGAACAGAGTCAATACAAGGGCACGAGGTCGAAAGCAGGCGAAAAATCCCAGCAAAACGAAAATGAGGAGCCTCAGGGACGTTCGGGTGCCAGCCTGGATGCGCGTATACCCGTAAAAACGGACAAGAAACGCAAAAAACGGAAACATCGTTCAAGAACTGACGATGGGGATGATACCCAAAAGTCGGAGTCGCAGGTAACTGCAAAGCCGGGCGCAGACCCGTCATTGAGAGAACAACCAGATACGATTCTGATAGCGGGAGGTGAGGAGAAATCGGCTAAGACAGAGGTTGCACCTGGAAAGAAAAAAAAGAAAAGAGACAGTTCATGAATTTTCGTTAAACGACGGGACACATTTCATGGGTATTAATAGTATTACAGTTTCCAAGACGCTATAGATGGCTCGTGAGTTCTACTGTGGAAGAGACACATGCGATGCTTTGCGCGCAATGGACGACAATAGAACGGAATGCAGAGAAGCTACGCACGGGCGCTTCGCCACGCACTCTGCATCGCAATCCGCCTCGCCTGAAGAACGGAGGTTAACGGGTAAGACGAGAAATGACGATTTCAACGGACACACCTGATCCAGAGAGATGGAATCTTCCCGCAGTTCGATGCGTTGTCGGCCGTCATTTTCCTCTTCCTCTTCATCGTCATCATCATCGTATATGCTCCGTGTCCCTCCATTCCTCATACCACCAAAGGCGGCCTTGCCTCCCGCCAGCGAGAATGGGGTGGAAGCGACAGCCGTTCCGAAGACGCTGGCCGTCGAGGGTGCGCCGAACGCCGCGAAGTCTGTGACAACTTTGCGTGGCGGAGAGCCGGATGCAGTTGCCCTCGGTGGTGAAGACGGAGGCTTGGGGACAGACGGCCGGGGAGGATAGGACGTGCCATAGGAATATGTGCTTCGCGATGCATGACGCGCCTGCAGGTATTTGTCCGTGAAACGCGTGCCATGTACCTGGACAACCATGAGTGATCGAGAAGGCGACCAAGACTACAAAATGCTGACTCTCTTCAACAGAGGGCGTGCATCCGCCAGTGAAGGTGCGTGCATGAAAATTTGCACGTTGTGCTTCGCCTCCTCCGATTCCCGATATATACTCTCAATCACCACCTTCTTCGTGCTTTCATTCCGCAACAAAAGCTTCTCGTGCAATTCACGAGCGACTTCGTCGACACTTTCGTTGTTGCCGAGGATACGCGCCGCGACTGCATGTCCGACCTCCCGAACGAGGCGTTCCATGTCAAGATTCTCCAGGACGCTGCCAACAATCGCATGCGCGAGAAGATCAGCTGTTGTGAGAGGCATCATCAATCCCGAAGTAATTTCGGTGATGGCTTTATAGAAATCGTTCGCGTACTGTTGCATGCGGCGGTCTTAAAGCTAGAAGAAACAAATTGGCGAAATGCTTACTGAATAGCCGCTCAGCGCCGGCTCGCACGCGACAAAGAACTATAACACGACTATTGAGCACACATCCCGGTGAAAGCGGGGTCTTCTATACATACCAAGGTTATACCGCGGCTAGCCATTTCCCGTGCTAGCTGCAGAGGGTCATGGCCATCGGGTGAACCATCTTCAAATCCTGCGATCATCGGTGGTGAATGTCCCAGTCATGCGTGGTTTCGGCAGATGAGCTCACCGTCACCATACTCCCCTATACCGTGGGGAGGTGCGTCAGCGATGAGAACGATCATCTTCGTCGCCTGTTCCCGCCAGTCCATTCGCAGGGTCTCAGCCATAGCTGCGGTAACAGCCTCGGGCCCGTCGCCGCCCCCCGATGCATACAATGTAGACAAGTCCCTGTGCACTTTGCTAATGTCGGAAGAGAAGCCAAAGTTCCTGACGACGTATGTATGGTCCTGTGGAGGGTGATCACGAAACGCAACCAGGCCGACGCGCAGATCTTCCGGGGATTGTAGCTTGCCAGATTCAAATATATGGGCACATATTTGTTCGATGTTCTTCGTGGCAGATGAAATGTAGCTGCCCTGGCTGCCGGTGCAGTCCTGCACGAACACTAAATCACTGCACGATTCGGTGAGATACGGTTGGCTGAGTAATGCAGTCCACATACAGCATCTTCCGTCCGTCCAGTGGTGCACTGTACTGCTGTGGTTGAGCGCTAAGCACTTGTTGGGGGACGCTGGTGCCGGCATCGAATTCCATGTCTTCGTCCATAGTGAGACTTGCGGCTGAAGGGCCGTATTGTGTGACGGTTTATTGTTCCGAGTCTGAATTGTTGAGAGCAACGTCAGCAGACTACGCACGATGATTTGTGATGCTGGTTGTGGTTCTGATGGTGATGGTTCAAGACTAGGATTTCACTATAAAGCTTTTTTAAATGCGAGTCGCGGCCAAGGGCCCAGCACGAGTTTTCAACGCTGCGAGATTCGGATCTTACACGTCGCAATTCGGAAATATAATATTACTAACACATAATCTATTCACCTGCGACCGCCTCCGCTCAGCCAGCCCGCCCACTGCGACCACCACACACCAAGCCCTGGTCCTCCAGGCCGCATTAGCGTCCGATGCAGCATGAACAGCCCTGCCGTGCACCCGCCCAGCAGCGCCGTCAGAGTCACGTACATCCTCAACCTCGCTGCGGCTGTCATTGCGCGATCATGGCCCCCTGGTATAGCCGAATGACTGTTAAGCAACGTTCCATCAGCCATGCAAGGACCATTCATCCGGTCTGTCCACCTACGGATTCATTGCAATGCTACATATTGCGTGGAACACGTCGGCCGTCTGCCCCGTTTTGACACTCACGGCCACTGGAACCGGCAGACCCAGCCTTCGGCAGTACACATCAGGTTGGACTTCGTGCCTCTGAGGACCAAGATCAGTAATAGGTCCACAAGAAGGAACGAAAAACAGCTGACCTGCAGAGCGAGATCCAAGTCTGACTTGGTCGCAACAAATAATGTAGGTATATGGTCTAGACTGTATTGTTGCTGATCAACTGCGTAAGCAAGACGTGTTGGAGTTACAAGCAGTTAAAATACTTACTCGTAGATTACTGATATATGAAAATGAGTTTGTGTCACTCGAATCGTGCACATAGACGATCACGTCGGCGAGATCGGTCTTTTTCGGATCCCTCAACGTTTCGGCCTCATACCTAGAGCCAAATTCTTGCAGCTAAGCGTCTTCAAAAACCATACTTGCCACTGAAATGAGCATCAAAACTCACCACTAGATATTTTTCCGAGCCATTGATGTCGACTGCGTTCACCGCGCTAATCATTTTGCTTGTAGGTTCATAAACATTGCTGAAAGGCTTCCCCGCAAACGCCCGCAGTAGCGACGTCTTCCCAGAACCCGCTGCTCCACAAACATAGCAAAGGAATACATTTCTCGTCACTTTGCCCTTGCGCCTGTCAGTCTTGCGCGTTCGTGTGACTTGCAGAGCGTTAGTCCGCGGCTCGCCCGGATATCCAAGATATGCCAAGTACGCTAGTGTCGTTTTGTGGTCTAGAAGCGTCGTCATACTGGAAATCGTCAGTCGCGTCTCACCTCGTGACGACCAGTGTCAAGATCGCTGACCTCCATTGAGCCAACCAGCCTTGCAGCGTGACGGCGCCTGTTTCATCGGAAAGCGTCGTATCTGGAAATTTCTGTGCTGCCCAGGGATTTCCTGGTGATGTGCTGAAGACTTCTTCCAGTTCTGATGTTTTGAGTGCACCGTCTTGGTCCTTTAAAGGGTCAGCTGTGATGCAGTCGATGCAATCGACGACCGTTCTTGCCTTGTCAAATGTTTCAAATATTTCCGTGAAAAATTGATATCCCAACGGACTCAGCTCCACTGAGCAGTCTGGCGGTACATCAAATCTGGACATGGTTGTCAAAATCCCTCATGCGTAATGAGAACGTTGCGAAAGATTACGAACTTGGGGTATAGAAATTTCTCGGTAAGACGGAGGTCTTCTCCGTATCCAAATCTCCGAAGGACTGTCCATGTAGTTTCCAGACGACCTCGTTGAATGAACGTTGTGTGCAGATACAGAAAACCGGCTTCCGTTAATCCGTTGTCGCGAACACCGTCCTCTGTATTCTGCTCCACCATAGCTCTGAGCCCCTCAAGCTCCTGAAGTTGTAGTGGTGCGTCAAAACATTTTCTCTATCGAAATCTCACTTTGAGCAAACTTTCTTGCTCGCACCACGTCAACTTACCTGAAACTCGTTCAATTCCGATGCGTCCAGAATACCATCCTTATTGGCGTCGCACAGCTTGAATATCCGTTTCAACGCTGCAACACAAGCTGGTTTGAGGACCTGCAAGATTTTCAGTATGGCGACGTTTGAAATGAGGATAATTGCTTGCATGGTCACGCGAGTCGTATAGAGGAGCAGTTGGATGTAGAACAGCTTTTTGCGCGAAATAAAAGACTTCGGAAATGTTCAACGGCATCTTTGCCGAACACTCGACGCAAGTTTCGACTTCCTTGTTTGCAGGAACCAGTGAGACTAAGCACGGCTGATGTACACGCAACTTACCTTGAACTCGTTCATAATAGGAATAATCTCCTCTTCTAAAGCTTCGTTTGTAACCTCGCCACCGCGTACATCGATCTTGTTTCCTACCAAGATGACGGGAACCTGTTGAATCCGGTGAGACAGGAAGATACAATTGAAACATGAATTTTACATTGACGCCAAGCTGACGGAAGTGCGGTAACCAATAAGTTGGGATACGGTCAAAAGAATTGGGATTGTCAATCGAGTAGACAACACATATGACATGGGCTTTGCGAATCTCGGATTCAAGGTGTGGGCGATCCTGAGGTCCAGCTATGGCCCAGATTCATGGTTAGCCTCGTGGTATAGCCATAGGATGAGAAAACTTGCCTCCAGAGTCGACTATGTACGTTGTAACGTTCTCGGGCGTCACTTCGGGAGGGATGGTGACTTCTGGAACGATGTGTTGAACCTGTGGGAAAACTGAGCGACTGCACGGGAACGATGCGTAGATATTCCTCGTACATGACCGACGAATGACTCTTTAATTAGCGAGGTGACGATTGTACTTTTTCCGACCCCCTCTGCAGAAAAGTGGCGTGAGCGGCTGAGGCCGTGGGCATAAAGGTCGCGTCGCTCACCGTCTCCAACAAGGAGAATGCGCACATCTCTCCGCATAGGCCGTGCTCGTGGCTGGGAGGGTTGAGGACGTATGGATAAATAGCAAGGAGGTGGAGGTGTTGGTAGATACTTAGGACAACCGTGAATGACGGGCGGACACGTGACGGCCGAGCAACTGATGTGTGTCTGCAAACTGACTCGCCGCAACGGTTTACTCAAAAACATCACCGCCGTCAGCGCATGTTGTGAACGACGCTGGTTTTGGGACGTTCAAGTCAACAGCCTGAGTCAATCCAGTGCGGTGGTGAGGTTACCCCATGACGAGGTTTAAAGGCCGTTATACCCTCATGACCTCGTATTAACCCACCATGTCGACCCTCATGATATGTCCAACCGATCTTATCATCCTCATTCTCCAGTACCTGTCCGTAAACGAGTTGACTGCTATATCGCAGACTTGTCATCTATTGCATGACTTGGTGCGTGGACGCCTCTTGCAATTCTTCTAGCCACTTTTGCTCAGTGGCACCATAGGTCGAACAATACGGCTGGTCGATTTATCTGCGAAACAATCCCCGTCCGTCATACAGCTTGTCCCAGTCACACGAGCGTTGGCCACCCAGATATCGCGTGCGGTATGATTTCTTGTCAGATTGCGCCTGGTCCGAATCTCGATTTGTCGCAAGACCTCTTTTGCATCCCTGGGTTGGGAAATACCAGCCAGTCCTTGCTATCAGTCGGCATAGGCTCATCTGTGCGGCTGGAAATTCTATATACTCCTACAAGTTTGGCATATCCAACCGTGAGGAGGCCCCCACTGTCCAATTTGAAGGCAAATTCAGCTTTCCAAGACGACAGGATGGAGTGACGGACATCACCACGGTGACCATGTTGCAGGACGATGGTTCAACCTTCAAACTCTGCGTCGGTTTCCAGAGTGGCTCCGTTCAATATGTGACTGCGTCCGCTCCTCCAGGCCCTGAGCCCGGTAAACACCTAGACGCGACGTGTTCCGAGATATCCCATCTGCATAATAACGACTTCATCGAAAGCTTGTCTGTGGATGGAGGCTTTCTTTTATCCCTCTCGTCACGCGGAAATGCCATGCTCAGGAGTGTCACAGAGGTGCCGCACGGATGGTCTAGTCCGAACTGCGTCTCTCTTGGCGTAAGATCATGGACTTGTCATCTCTGTTTGCAGTCGTCTACTCCTTACGCCGCCTTTGGATTGCTTCCAAAACGCCTCTTACTGTATATTCGGCAAATAACTCCCTTTTATCGCCCAGGCCCATTGCCGTCCTGCATGCATCCTCGCCATTGGGAGCGCAGGACGAGGGCACATCCTATTCCGCAGTCTATGGCATATGCCGCGCGCCACTGTCTTCACCGTGGGGTTCCTCCCCCCAACTACTTATATCAGGATGGTACGACGGCCAGATCCGCTGTTACGACCTCCGGTCACACTCGCGCATTCACGATCCAGAAGCACAAAATAGCGCGCCGATGCCCCTTCGGCCGATTCTCTCTTTAGCAGATCCTTGGTCCTATGATCCCGTCTATTCCGTCGCGTGCGGGGAGGATATGACAGCTACGTCGCCGCTGGCTCGGCGCGACACGGTGTCGTGTCTTTCTGGGATTTGCGTTCTCCAAGAACGGGGTGGAGCGTCCATGCACCTGGGAATGATCATTCGCCTGTTTATTCAATTATCTTGGAGAGCTCCAGATTGTTTGGCGCAACGGAAAGACGTTCTTTTGTCTATGACTTTGTAGGTGGCGTGTGCATTTTCGACGAGCACATTGTTGAACTATTTTGGCAGGGACCGGATGTGATCAAGGAAACATATCCTCCTCTTCGTTTCGTGCGAGGCGTCGATGGTTCAAAACTCTCATCCGGGATCAGCTACTATGTGACTAAATATAATCACACCCGGTCCTTTTTTGAGAACGAGATATAGATAGTTAGATCTGGTTTGAAGCCGAAAAAAATTTAAAAACCCAATCGAGCAATGACTCCCTACTCCGTGCGACGTATTTAAATAATGCTAGAGTAATCATACAACGAAGGAAATAGAACAGCAAGTTACCATGATGTGATGCCATGCAGTAGATGAACAAATGTATCGAAACAACTAGTATATAATAGGCGTAAGAAATGAGGTCCAGGAGCTAGTGAAAATATTGGAGGCTCTAGGGTATAGCGAGTGGTGAAAGATATGCCGTAATACAGATTGGTGAATGGATCAATAATTATGTCGTCGCAATTTGGGGTTGAGAACGGGAAGTCCAGTTGAAAAACTGTCGTAGATCGTTGGAGGGCGCCGCATCGGCGGGCTGCTTTGGTTCCACCATCAAGCTGTAAAAGAAATTTTCGTCGGCCTGGGAGTGAAGCCATGCAATATATAATACGGACCTGCGACGGTAAAGGTCCTGGAGATCGCCATGATGCCGGGAACTTTCAAAGGCAACGTTCAAGTATTCTTGGACCTCGGGGATCGCCTTTAAGTTGTAGGTGACTTGGAACCTTTGCATATCTATACAATAACGGAGGAAATGTGAGAATGAGGACAAGATGATCCTAGCACGCGGCATCTCACCTTGCACAATTCGCGCCAATTTATGATACTTGTTAAAATTGAGCAATTTTTTGTTGCTATCCAGAGGAGAAGCCCGATGAGATGGGTTTCCTTCCCGACAGAATGTGACGTCCGTCAAATAGAGACCTAAGGAAGGCGCATAGGTACGTTGCCCCTACAAAAATTGAAATCTGGTCTCACCTAGGAATGGTACTGCCGGTGGAGCAGTATTGCGGAGCTTGGTCCGATATTCATGGTAGTTTCGACTGTGGTCAGCCAGTCGCCGTAGCGACTCAAGCTGTGATTTATATTTTTGTGAAACACCCTAATAAACGTATTATTAGGTTATTATATCCGTCGGCACTTGACGATAGATATCGCTTACCATCCAAGTCTGGCGTAACCTGGATATCGTCGAAGAATCTAAAGCGGCGAGCATCGACCGCGGCGTGCTATAATTCTGCAATCCAGTACAACGCTAAAAAGTGTCGATGATCAATGTGCGAAAAAGATTGATTGAAAGAAAGCAATTCACATCAGCCACTTTGATGAAGAATTTTATCAAAAGTATCCGCCGTTTGATGTCCTGCTCGTTTAGGATGCTTTCTGCAACCCAGCCAGTGATAACAGTACTTAGGGATGAGACTGCTTTCACGTTGACATGTGGCTTGGCGCCTTCTTGCCCCATCTCCAGGATCTCGTCCGGCTGAATGGCACAGTAGAGGTTGCTCTCCATTATCGTCAATTGTCTCGCCAGCTCCAGGGCGTCAAAGTCTGTTATCGATATCGAGGCGAAGTCTTTCCTCCGCAAAGCTGCCAGCAGTGTTTTGGTCATATTCGGGCGGGGAACCTCTGTGGTGAAAAGCAACACTGAAGGAGGGTTGATGGACATGCCAGGATCCCGGCTTCGCTCGGCCTTGGGGCTGATGTTGCCGTCATTCGACTGCTGACGCAGGTGTATCAACTCCAAAATTCGTTGCGCAGGACCAGGGAAGATGAGCCCTAGCCCGTCGCGAGTGAAGGTCGAAAGAAGGGGAAGAGCAGGTTCGTCGACACCCGGACGCCAGTACAGTTCGAGCCAGATTTTGATAAAGTTTGAGACGCGCAGGCGGACGGGGATGCCTTTCCGTTGTTGCCACAATTGGATATCCTCTTCCGACAGGCCAGATGGCGGGACAAGGTTGTATCTCGCAATGAGGGCATCAACTAGCTCCAGTGGCGAGCTGAAGAAACGGAAAGTCAAGAAGAATACTGCTGAGAAAGCTGGATCGACGATGCTGTCATGAGGCGTCATCTTCTCGACCAATGCAGGCAATGTTGCGCCGACCAAATGGCCATCACTGTTATACGCAACATCCTCCACGGCATAATCATGAGAGAACATCCACGACAGAGGATCGCGGCCTGGTTCTGGACTCGGTTGTCTCGATATCGTAAAGCTGCCGTTCCTCACTCGTAGGTCCGTAAACTGCCTATCCTTCATGCTGCCCTCCCAGGTCGTTCCATCGTCATCTGTTCGACACGCAGATGACGGTGATGGCAAGTCTGCCTCTACTGGAACCGGAGATATGAAGATGGAGGCTGCAACAGGCTTCTCTTCGTCCGGTGCTGTAATATCCGTATCCTCGGAAGGGGCAGATGATGACTGGGAAATGCGGCTGTCCTCCGATTCCGTCGAATCTCCACGAGGTCTCCGTATTGGGTAGACACTTGCTTGTATCGTGTCGTCTTCGCCGTTCGTACGAAGATCGACGGGACTTTCGGGAGCGGCAGGTGTCGTTTCACTCTTTAGGCTTCGTTCTTGTTGGGCATCTCCGGCGGGCGGCAGGTTGAAAACGAACGGTCTGTTCCCCACGGCCCTGTTCAAGTAGACCTTGACGGCTGCGACACAATCCGCCCCTACTTTGAGGGCGCTAGTTGCAGATCGCAGCAATAGCTGCTTCTCTTCCTCATCCGATAACATCTGAGAGGCAGGAACCGCAAGGAGCCTGACAGACTCCGTCAGCGAGTCTGTAACGTTATATAAGCCCTCTTTCGCCAGTTTCAGGTTCCCGACTCGGTGCTTTGGAATGTCGGGGTGGACAATAACGGCTTCAACTAACGTGAGCAATTTGCAGGCCAACTCTACGACCTCTCGAACCAATTCAAACAGGTGGCCAGTGCTCGAAGCATGCGATGTGCGGGAGTGGGAATGAGCATGTCCTATGAATGCGGCAATGGTAGAGAGGTACTGATCATGTGTGAAGCGAAGGGCTTCAAGCACTTGAGTCGATGATGCTGGTCCACTGGGAAATGGAGGTGGCAACGGACGGGTGTCCTCCGAAGAGGATGACGTTGCTGACGACGTACTGCTAACCGATAGGGAACGGGACTTATGACGAAGAGTTGCATACATGGCATGCTTCATAGGCTTTCCCAATTTGTTTCGATCAAATGGGGGAGGGTGTGATGGGGTATCAGAATCGTCATCGGAGGATGATCGAAAAGGCCGCAGGTCAGACATGCTTTTGGCACGGAGCACGGTGCGCGAGGGTGTTTGTGATCTGGTGCGCTTCTGGGTCGGCGTCTTCCTGCGCGGCGTATCCGTACTCGTCGAGGTTGATGGCGCGTCGAAGTCGGTGCTCCATCCCGAACTTTGCCCGGGTGATAGACCTAGCGATTGCATTGAACTTGTCTCAGGAATATCTATGCCACAATGCGCTGCCACAGCCAGAAATTTGCGCATGACTACAAAGACCTGTCCGCCTAACCGCAACATGGTTTCGACTTCCGTTCGGTTGGCCTCAGCGTCGTCCGTTTCAATGGACGCCTTTTTAGCCTGCGAAACGAGACTAGCAAGACTGGACAGAATCTGTTTTCGCTCTTCGGCCAAGACAGGAAATCGTTGAAGCAACGGTGAGTCGCGGACGAGTGTGTTCGTGCTAGCGAGTATAGCACGGACAGAGGAGATAACGAAAGCGGTGGAGGGCTGGAAGTGGGGCGCCTTGTGGGTCCGCACCGTGTTTTGGAGGAGAGAAAGGGCTTGTAGAAGCGGCGTCATGATGGGGAGGCAATAAAATTCATTGTTGGTACGAGATTGAGCAGCAACAGCAGCAGCGTCAGCGTTTTGGCGAGGATGCTGTGATGCACGAGGCGTGTTGCTGGCGGCCGACAAGGACGAAGAACTCGACTGCGCAAGCCCACGACCCAGGTTGTACTAATATCTCGTCAGGTCATTTTCAAACGCATGATGAAGAGACTTACACCCCGATCATCACCCTGCATTGATGGATCAATCTCGGTGTGGACATAGTTGCTCGGGAACCAGCCTCTTCGGCCTCCAAGTTCACCGTCCCACCAGCCACTCGAGTCTCTGGTAAACACGCGAATCACTTGTCCAGCGCGAAAAGAAAGGCATGTCGGGTTCGATGGATGTGGCTCGTAGTCGTGCATCGCAATTACGAATTCGGGTCTAATTTGAAACGCGTCCTCAGCGGTTGAGCTCAGTGGACTGGGTGAGCGTGACTGCACGGCAATAGCTTCAGCGAGATTGTTGCTGGCAGGCGCGAGTGAGGAGCTTGATGCTTCCGATGAAGTCATGATAGTTGAGTTGTTGCGGAGTATGCACCCGAGAAACGTGAATGGACACGCCTAGGAAGTGAGCGGGACAATGGTGTACTCTAGCTCTTCGTTACAAGTTGGTTGGCGATGTCTAACAGACGATGGGATCTGAGTGAAGTAAAGAGTGCAAATTAATAAATGTCAATGACGAGAGAAGGAAGAGATTGCTTCACATTTATCGCCGCACCGGCAAGTGCTCTTCTTGTTATCGGCAAGGGATACAAGAGATAACTCCAACCACCAGACCTGGATGCAAATAATATGCTGGTTATGTGAAAAGAACGTGGCAAAGAAAAACCTTGCAGCGTGTCCAAGCACAGAAGTTGGGTATGAGGTGATGCTTCGGGTCGAACGTAAAAAGGGAGCGAATTTACACAAGCGAGAGAAAGACGGCGGACTCGAAGCGAGCTGTACAAGGTCCGAGTAAGATTATGATTGATGAAGGGGAAAAAAGGAAGGTGTTGAATAGAATCCAGCACCACGCGGGAGACTTTAAAGGGCGGCCCAGCAAGCAAAAACGCCGTTGAAGAATTGTTGGCGATGGAGGTGATTGGAACGGGCGTCCATATGCAAGTTCAACTTGGCACAATAGCGACAAACAAGGGCGGGCATGGGTTGCCCATTTATAGTTCATGTTCAACCACGCTTTTTCTCAAAAGCACCCTTGATATTCCGTCCCTAACAGTTTCCGCATCAAAAATACCCTGCAGCACCAGGCGATCTGTAAAGGAGATTTTGTGGCGGTCGTAAATTAGCGGCTTGATATTGTTCAGGTCAATCAGGTGATTGCACGTTATGTAAGCAACTGCTTCGACAATGTGGTTGCTTGTTTTGTGCATCAGCCCATACCGCCAGGATGGCCACCAGCAGCGCGTCTGCAGTGCTGGCGGACTCTTTGGCTTCGTTGTCCAAGTCCGCATACCATGCTGTATGCTCTCTCACTGTACTGTTTGGGCGCGGCCCAGCGCTGATCTTCCGGTCTACTCGTTAGTTCGCGGAAATTGAGGAGAAGGCCAGTCTCGAGGTGGCGCAGGCAGTCGCCGACGCGAGAGAAGCCCGAAAGGAGCGCGATAAAGCGGTAGACGCGCTTCATTCGGCTCAACTCGAATGCCAGCGCTGGAAGGAGGACCTTTTTGCTTGCAAAGCATCGGTACGTGTCTTGGCCTCTGTTCGCGGGTTCAGGCATTTAGAACTGCCACAGCTGCAACAAACGGAATCAACGGTGAGACCACTCCTAGCCTATATCCAGACTTGTCATAAACGCGACACCGACAGATAGCGCACCAAGCAGAGATGATTGCCACGCTACGAAGAGAAGCCAACCAGTGGAAAGACCAATCCAAGAACTGGCAGGACCATTTTCTACGCGTCGAACAGGAGAGATGCGCACTATACAGTCGCATCGACGAGACCATAACAGAACGACTACAGGTATGTGTTCCATGCCCTTGGTGTACTGTAAGCCTCATTTCTCAGGCAATGGTTTACACATCCGATGCCAACACGTCATATACTCCGCACTATGGGCATCACAACGTAACGCTTTTCTTTTGAAATCTAAATACCGATTGAACACCCCTTCACGCATTTTCCTAGCAGCGCGCCCCTTCAATAGGCAATGACATTGCCGAATCGTCGCGCTCCGCCACAAAATCTTCAAAACAGCCCAAACCTCGGCCCTCATCCTCCGCATCCAGAGCCGCACATGCACACAATACACCGAGCAACCGCG
Source organism: Macrocybe gigantea (assembly GCA_011319805.1). Lineage (NCBI taxonomy): Eukaryota > Fungi > Basidiomycota > Agaricomycetes > Agaricales > Callistosporiaceae > Macrocybe > Macrocybe gigantea. The sequence continues at coordinate 59,472 of SJRY01000268.1, forward strand.
CCGACAAAATCGACACCCGCACACCAAAGTCCCTGACACCGAAATTGCCGAGCGAGTCCTCGACAACAATGCGTACGGCGGTCATCCGCCGTGTACAAGCGGTCATCAACGTCAAGCGCGAAGAGTCTGATGACGAGGAGGTCGATCCTGCCATGAGAGAAGACGACCTAGATGAAGTCGTGCTTCCTGGCAAACATCCGAGGAGCGGAGGGCGGAAGCGGAAAATTGTCGCGCCAGAGGATGACCAGTCCGTTTACTCTGAGGCGAGTGGTGACCGCGCGCCTGGGACGGGATCGGCGGAGAGCTCGGAAAGTCGCGAGAACGACGAGCAGAGTTACTCCCCTTCAGATGATGACGAACTTAGGATGGGTGCGGAGGTGCGCATCCCTATTCCATACTCTGCCATCGTCGTTACCCATTCACATTTCGTTAGACGAACCATGACGAGTTGTATGCCAAACAACGCGTCAAACTCAAGCGGACTACGCAAGGATCTTCAGAAGCCAATAAGAAACCTAGGCTATCTGTACCGAGCGACTCTGCACGCAGGAGAAAAAAGGTATAGACATTCCTAGATTATCCTCAAGTGTGATGCCACCGCTCGGTTGTACTTTACCTGTATATCGTTCATGCTTCGGAACCCTCCAACGCGGTCTGTATCATTATATATGATTTTTTTCCCATATTTTTATACTGCATCTGATACAAACCGCTATGGCCGTACAACGATAAATATTCCCGGTAAAATGGCACATTTGGAATTCACCTGCGTCACATCGTTTTCGCGCTCGAATAACCAGATACACCACCAGATTTCTTCAGCGCACGTGTTGTGGCGAACAGAATGCTATCAATTAAGGATGCAACCGTCAGCACACCTCCAACGATAGCGCATGTCCTATCGAACAGGGCAATCAGAAAATCACGCAGAGGCTTGGATCCACATTCGTATACTTACGACGTGACGAAATGGGCAAACGATTGCCTCGTATCCGAGTGCACGACAAGAATGGGCGAAATCTCAAAGTTGAAGAAGGCACCTTCACCGATCAACCGTCAATTGCATTCAAAATAAAAAAAATGAAATGAGATGATCGAGAAGAAACAAGGATGACATACCTGGTACGCCAGTAACACCATGTTGGACATGGATTCCCTGTGGTGTGTCCTGGGAACCTCCCTCGCTCAAATCCCGTTCGAAGGATGTCGCACTGTACTGATGAGTGTTGACCTGCGGCAATCGAAATCATGATCGACTAAATTGGGAGGAAAGTCTAACTGGACATACAATTTGGCCATCATAGGTTCGGAACTGAGTGGAAACGACCTTCAAGAAGTATTGAAACATGTACTGTGCTTTGTTCGTCTACAGAACGCAAGGATCGGCTTCAAATAGAACAAAGAACAATGGCGACGGAGTCGTGACGTACATGGGCAGTCGATTCTTCGAGCGGATCATTAGAAATTCCTAAGCGCCTTCTCATCGCTCTGCCAGCTTCGGCTTTCCAATAATCGTATTCATCATCGCTCTCGAAAGAGAAATGGTGAATAATATGGGAGAAATCATGGCGGTTGCCATCGTCACGGAGATACGGGACTAATTCATACACGTTTCGGCCGCTGGTTTGGAAGGACCGCCCCGGGGACAGGTGGATATTGCCAATGACCTTGTTGACACGGATACGACCAGAGATATTACAACCTTCATTCGCCTGCTCCCTGAGCTTGTCTGCCCAACCTTCATTCTTGCACTAGAGACGAGAAATATGTCAAAGGTTTGTATCAGCAAGGCCGAAGAAGGCTTTCGGACCTGTTCAACGGCATCGGGGTTCGAGAAACTCCAGCCTCGGTTCACATATGCCGTGCGAACGTCCTCGCAGGTATTGCAACATCCGTTTTCGGGCTCCAGGCCACCGTAGCAAGAGCCACAATAGTCGGCTGGTTTGGAATCGTTGATCTTGTCGAGATCATTGCGCAAGTCAGCGCTCCATGAATTAGGGACCATCGCACCGTGCTGGTCGAGGCGGACTTTGAGTACATTATGCGAAAGATCCCGCTGGAGTTCGCCAGAGATGTCCATGACATCAAGACTCAGTACTATGATATTTTGCGGTAAAAAGTTCAGCATTAACGTTTTCGAGAGCAGAGAAATAAAAAGACCCACGATAACATGGCACCCTCGGGAACGTTACATTCAGGTTGATCGTCAACTTCTCGCCCCTGCTTTTGTCCACAACTATCGACGTATCAACCATGATTCTGCGGTAATCGATAAACTCCATCGTTGTAAATGCCAGAATAATTGCGGCCGACAAAATAGTCACTGGACCGGTGTAAGTGAGTGCATGAAGTGTAAAGGGCAAAACAGTCACCCACAGAAAGCGCCTGTGCGTGTCTTGACTTTGACGTCTTCAGTAGTCTGAGGAGTGTCTCAACAACCCGGCGAGGTTAGGCGGACGTTTATACACCCATACCTTTCCAAAGGCATCGACGCCTTTGAGATTGTTAAATAAACCCTTCGCCATCGTCTACCAAGAATGAAAAAAGCCACAAGAGGACCTCGAATGAGGACGGCGAATTGCCAATGAAAAAGAGTCAAGTCTGTCCTGCTGAGGAGCAGACGCGGGTCAAGGGAGTGGATAGGATGAAGTAGTGCTCGTCCCGTGATTAACGATGAGAACAAGTCGACGTGTCACTCGGTGCACGCTCACGTGGACTCTTTTTACACCGGACTTTTTCCAAGGAACCAGCGAAGATGTTCTACGTAAGATGCATAAATTACAGTGCACACATTAATTTCAAGGAATAGCAATACGGTCCACACCCTGCTTCACTTTCCCTATCAAGTTCATGACCCCGTCTCTTATCCCGTCCGCTTGGATCCCCACCGCATCACTGCTCGTCCTGAACACACCACTGCCTCCAGGCCCACCAAGACTCACATTGACCCCGCCCAGGTTCAGGTTTAACGACGGTGCGTTCGACGCCGACTCTGGAGGAGGTTCGTACACGGATGACGGGAACTTGGTTGCTGCCGCACGAACCATTTCTAGATATCTGTCGAGTCCCGATCAGAACCTGTCAAGGAAATGTGTAGGAAGAAACCGCACGAAGAAGAGTTGTGTACGCAAGTCCCGCCAAGAAGAAAACGTGTGCCAGAGACATTTTGGACACTCCCATTTGTCGCTAGCGAGGGATCTTGGTTAAACAGTGTCACAGCCCGGGCCTCCTCATACGTTGCGCCACCGATTATGAATACAATTACGTCCTGTGGCCTGGGTAAATGATGTTCGTGAACATGCAAAGCGTATTTAGCGTGATCAAAAGGCAATACCTGCCCAATGCCGCGTTCGGGCCGGGTGATTCAAGAAACGGATAACTGGTCTCTTTTAGCCTGCCCTTCAAAAGGTGCTCCAGTGTTTGAGATAGATGAGGCGAGTGTTGCATATATACATTCTCCACTCCCTGGAGAGTTGGGATCAACAGCACGTCTCCCCACGTGTAAATGCGAACCCACCTTCAATCCTTTGAGAGCAGAACGACCTTTGGCCAGCAGTGATTCTGTAGAAAACAAATCATCTTGCCGTTGATCTGCTCCAGCGATATTGAGGAAGACATAGACAAGCTGGCAAAGAAAAAGTGAAAATTCCGTTCTCGAAACGAGGTCAATCCTTACTCTGGCTTCCTCCATAGAGACACCGTTAGCGAGCATAAGATTAATGAGAGAAGCAATATTGCCCGTCTGTGTCTTCTGAAATCGTAGCGCATACAGAATGACTATCCTCAGCTTGTACCAAGGCGAAATTGAAGGATCTGTAACAATGGCTTGTACGCTCTTGTAGAACAGGTCGGCACACCATGCTGCAATAAATATAAAGCAAAACCCACCTTGTAATCGGCTCCCGAATTCGTTGCGAGACCTTGCTCAACCTCGCCGACCTCTAATAGCTTGTCTCTCCCCACCAATCTGCTCAACTCACCCACCAATGCCACATGTTTGCTGACATTCCCGCCCAATTTCCTGAACTCTGGATATTCCTCAATGAATCGTTTCATGTCCGTTATTGAATTGATCGACGAGGGCGATTGCGCCAGAGAACGCGTTTGATAGGACTGGACATAGTCTTTCAGCGATGTCCCAAGATCTCCGAACGTGGCAAGGTAATTTTGTTGAAAAAATGGATCGGTAGATATTGTGAGAGTGATCTCCTGTGACGGTCATGAAATAGAGATGACATGGTCGACAAAATCAGCTTACAGATAGCTCCGGTCGTATGTCTGGTACCGTGCTGAGATTGACACGTCCATTCTGAATGCCCAGGAGCTCGTGAACCATGGCCTGATATGTCCACTGAGATAGCAGCGGCGTAACAGGATCATTTCGCCGGTCGAGTATCAGTAGCAATGGTGCAAACTGCGTCGGTCGGAAATTGAAGAGTGAAGACTCGGCCTCGATCCTATGCTACAAACACATTGTACGGGCATTAGCATAACGGCATGAAATACAGGAGAACTGGGGCGCACATGAACTTCAACAGCAAGCTTTTTGGCCATCCCACTCATCCTCTCATATCGTATGACAGGCTTCTTCCTGAGACTCAGTAAAACTGCGATGAGTCCCTGTACCGTACGCTCCAAAGCTTGCTGATCCCATGCATTAGGTGAAGAACCATACAAAGGCTTCTGCGCTGTGGGTATATGGTTGAGGGAAAATAAGCAAGGAAGTAACGGAGCGTAATCCGCAAAATATTCCTGTTCGACGATGGATGAGACACGTAAGACGTCGATGCAGAATGTTGCACACCTGTATCTCCTTTACGACTTCGTATTCATCGGCCTCGGCCAGACGTTCAATCGCTCTTTTACTTAATATGTTGCTGAAATCTAGAATAGTAAGTTACTTTTGAGGGTGTTTAATTATGGTTCAGAGATTCACCAACTGACAGAGGTAATATTCCCCGTACTTTGGCTCTCTGAGTTCGAGTTCCAAGGCGTCCAAGGACTCCTCGCTATTCTTCAAGAAACAGACGCATTTCATGTGAACCATTCGATCCCGTTTCTTGTTATCTATGCGGTCCGTCAAGTATACTTGCTGATACAGCAGCACCGATTGTGTAGACGCCAGAGATACGATTGGTGTCTGCGGCGGGTGTTACTTGGTTGTATGACGCAGAGCATAAATGAACATACGGTATGAGAGTCCAGCAGAAGGACTTTCATCGTCGCAGGCGTCGACACCATCTTGTTGACATATGTCTCCACCGCTTTGACGACATCCATGGTGGAGAGAAACGCCGCTGGAGCTTAGAAATTGAAACGCTGCTGTTGCTTCACGTAGTGCTTGCCGTGAAATCGTAACCTGCCACGTGACCAGCTGTGCACCGGAGCACTCATGTCCTCATCAGAGCCTTCGTCTTTCTATGCTAGCGAACTTGAGGACGCGTTGAAGGATGTATCATTTGGGATCCAGCAGTTTTCAGTGACATCCACGTCAGAACAACACGCCTTTGCCACTGTGACGCTCCTCGAAGGTGGCTGCATAACGGTAAAGCTTACGGAGAGAGGTTTCTCCGTCCGTAGCTTCCACTGTCCATGTGCATAGGCTTGCGTATGAAGCACTTGACCTAGATCGATCCGCCCAGTCTACTAGAATCGTCTCAGCCACCAAATGGTGTATTCGAGACTATGGAGGGTCTGCTTCACAGTGTCAGCCGCCAGTTCGTACAGAAACAGCACGACGCGTGGGTGGAAAAGCTGGAGCAACTGCAACGTTCCAGGTATGTCGGTTCTTTCCATCGAAAAAGCGCCGACTTGATATATGCTCTAGGGAAGAGGAATTGTCTGGATCGTAACATCTATGTGATCCATAATGCAAGGAATCAATGGAATCAAAGCTATGTAGTGGGTTGGAACCTCCCAGATTGCATTCTAGCTTCTACAGTTGTCTTGTAATCCTCTCTTGTGAAAACGAAATCACCCTGATCGGACCGTATTTTGCGAATCAGTCGTCCAATACACTCCCGATCGGCCTGGTTTCTGATACAGTTCGCCCACCACCTGTCCATGCTACTCCTGATAGTTCCCGAATCTAATTCTCTTGATTCGCTTTGTTCAGACAAAACAAAAAGAATGAACCCCAGATTCAAATGCTCCAATCCTAGCTCGGAGAGGCATTTCAAGATGCGTGATATGCGAAGGTTATTATGAGGTGATCCTTGGCATTGTACGAATCGCGTTCAGCTCTTCTGGAACCGGTTAATTTTTCACTTACGAAGGAGATTTCGATAGCGCGATGCGTAATTCCTTGGTGGAAGCGAACGTTCTAGCAGTCCATTTTCTTTAGAAAGGAGTCGCATGCCATAAAAATCTAGCATGAGCTTGTATGATGCAAGGGCCCTTTTAACAATGCTTGCGTTCGACTTCATGGACTCGATTTCATGCTGTTGAAGGGGTTGCGATTGAAAATTCATGCCATATTCTCTGATCGGAAAGCTAGGCAGTCCATCAGACGTCGATATCTCACACGTCCGAGGCTGAAGTCTGCTCACAGCCACTGGATATACCGAGGCTTGCGTTCCAGCAGATCGTAGTCTCCGAACCATCTGCAGTGTCATTCCAGAAGGCGACGCATCGGAACGCCACTGCGACACTTACTGGTCATGGATCTCGTCGATCAACATACCATCGGGACGACATCGCCTCGTATTTGTGTAGAACTCCAAGTTCGCCTGAGCTTCAGGGTCGTCTGGGACACCCGGATAACCCTCTAGAAATTCCCTTATGTCGTGCGGTAACGACATCGAGTATGGATCAAGTGGTGGCAAGTACGAGAAGGTTGATTAGGGCAGAGATAACGGATTTGGGTGTAAATCGCGCGGACCTCGTCGTACCGTGGCGCGTCCTCCGCGGCGTGGAGCTGCGACACTCCATAGTTCTTCTGTACATGGTTCCCTCGGGTTATCGAGTGCGTTTCACTCAAGCTCCGGCGCCCTGTCCGAATCTCCCTTCTCTCGTTAATGCAGGAACTCAAAGCCCAACAATAAACCGTCTCGTAAACCTGACATCGTTGATGGAGTCGGTCATGTATACTAATGAACTGTAAATTCGGCCCGACTGCCTATCACTAGCTTGCGAATTCCTGTCGGACGCAGGTACGAAGATTTGCGTTCCTTAACCTTTCTCCAAGAACTTTAGGCGAAAGTCTACAACGACAGAATTATTGTCTTTTTATCATAGATTGATTTAGCCACCTGTCGGGCACGACCTTTCCCTCGTACGTCTATGTGGGCCTAAACTGGCACATCGTGACGTATCAGCCCCTCTGTACGTTTTTGCATGGACATCATCGTTAGAATTGAGAGTAATTTCCTCCTTCGAAGTGACTTGAAGTCAAGACTGACCTGTGCTAACGGTATGGAGTACATTGGCTCGCAGTTTCCGTTTGACATTGCCCGGTGCTTTTGACAGATTATGACTGCGAACCGAATGAGGGTTAGGAGACCGAGGGTGATGACGAGAATGATGGCGAGGAACGCGCGTTTGGATATGATGACGCATTTGCTGTGTCTACAGGATGGTAAGCGTGTCGTGCACAGCTATTATGGAATACTTCTTTGCACCTCGAGACAGGCATTCATCATGTCCTGTTGGACGTCGACCCATGATCAACCACAGGTGCTCGAAAACCTCCTGTAACAAGAATGTCATCAAGAGACGTGAGAAGCGCGCCCTCGCTCGTAAGGTTCAAGGGCGTGTAGTTAAAGCGAATGCGAGAGACTGCTAGACAATCGATCGAGGTCTCCATCGATGCGCTGAACCTTGAGAGAACGATGCCTGGCTGGTTTGCCTGTTATGCATTACTGACAGGAACCTAGCCCCTCCATGTATGGTCAGATGGGCGTATCTAGCGTCCAAGAAGAGAACAAAGCGACAACGACGACGGCAATATTAATATCAACCCCTTGGCGCCCTGAAGACGAGCGGGGTTGCCACAAAAGAAGAGCAGAAAGCCTGGACGTGGACGCTCATATCTACCGCTGGTGACCTGGAAACCAGGATCGCAAGGCAGACTACGTAATAGAAGGGCAAACGAACCGTTGAGAACCATCATTCTTATTCGTTCTCCCAAACCACGGGACATGACTGTCCACCAAGCGAGCGAAGGTAAGGCTATCGATTGGATTGATAGCAGATCCTCAGGTTACCTACGGCTCTGACCTTTTTCTTTAGTTACACCTGTCATCTTTAGGTCAGAAGCCGCCGGGAAACACTAGGACATTTACATCAACGTTCGTCACGAGAAGAACATGTTCCTTCGTAGGCAGGCGACCGATTAATCCCATGAGCAGTGGGCCTGTGCCTTTACTCAACTCCCCTTGACCCAACCTGTCTCGGGATTGCGCCTTCAGACCTGAGGTTGTTATCATCGGCCTTGCAGGTTAACACGTGCAGAAAGGGTACTTACTAGACGTGGATAGCTCTGTCCGTATTTTGAACAGGTGGACGAACGCGTTAATCGGAGATCATGACGGCATGAATGCATGGCATTTCCCTCCATTAATCAAACGAAGCCATTGTGCGTGGGTGTACATGCATGGTGCAATGTGGCTTCGACGAGTCATGAAGGGAGGAGCCCAAAAGGTCGAAAGTAGAGGCGAATGAGATGTCCAGGTCTCATTATTTTGCCTCTATAGCTTTAATGATCGAAGCACATGAATGGCGCGCTCATTCACGCAAGCTAGCAACTGCATTTTAGCTGTGAAATTAACTGTCATTGAAGTTGAAGAAGGACAGGATTAGTTGCACGATTCTTGACCTAAATGGATTGATTAAGGTCGGTTGGTCGGTCTTCGTGGAACGTGAGTGACTTGCGGCTGTGCATACATGGGGAACGAGAGACCGACTAATGACCTGATGCGGGGCAAGGCTGTACCAGGGGGGTGGACTACCAATGATACCAAGTGCCATCTGATCGTCAAGTCTCAGGTCTACCTGCTGCGGAGTGAGCCGAAGTTCAGCAAGGTTTATGTGGAGACACAGATCGAGCGGACAAGCCGAGAAGGCAGGAGAGCTGTAATCCGTGATGGGCATTGTGAGAAAGGCGCACGTTAGAGTGCTGTATGGCATCTCGACGGGAGCACAAGGCAGCACCGATCACGCCGGAACGCGCAACGGACACTCTCGACTCCGAGACATTGTCCAATGCCCGTCCGCGACGGTGATGATCATCAGCGGAGAGAGACGGGTATGGTGGAGACTGGGAAGTGTGGAGTCAAGAGGGAGATGAGGCACTAACGTGGAGAATCCCAAACGGAAAGTCAATGCGACGCGGGGGTGGCGGAGGCAACGTGGTGAGGCCCGTTGATGTGCATGTAACAATGCACATGTTGCGATCATTGTGCTGAGAGCAGGCGGAACGGAATCAGACAACCTGATTGATAGGAAACGTGGTGCGGGGACCCAGCCCAAACACATCTACGACTTTACTGGATGAGAAAGAATTGCAGTTTAGAGACACCGGTCTGTGCGCGGAATACATGATCACCTCAAAATAACGTGATACAGCGCCAAATAACAGCCAGCCTAACTCTTTCTGTATGAAAGACGGCGAAATCCCTGATCACTCGGGTACAAGGATTTGACCGGGAACGATTTGGCGCTTGAAATTTGCCGACAGCAGAGGAGGAACTGTTCCGCAGGGCCGAGGCATTAGCTGGTCAAAGCAGGAATCGTGGTTGAAGCACGGCTGGTGGATAGATAACAGGCATTTCTTCGGAGCAATGCTTGATGGGCACTGAGGGCCGCGATGAGAGGATCAACAATCAATGTTGATAGGGATATGGTTGAGAGGTGGGAATAAGCAACTCGATAAGAGAGGCGGGAAATAGTAGAATGACGTACTACTCTGCTCAACGTCTCCCCGCGTTCTTCATCACAGTTAAACCGAAGAGCGTCGGGCTCGGTCGACAAAGGGAGTGGACTCCGAGACTTTGCCGATAAAAACTGAATAAAAAAATGCGGGGAAAGTCGATTTCGGGAGTAAGGAACGTCCATCGGCTCACGAACGGTGACTTGGGCTTGTGCTCCGCGGAATTCAGAGGGCATTTTGAATGTCGCCCCTGGCGTCCGCCAAATATTAATATGCGGCCGCGACGGCACACTCGTCCCCAGATGTTTACATCAGATGTGGGTCATGCCAACTGCCAATTGAGAACCCATCCAGATGCCCCGCCGCTAAGATGGGTTTTGGCGTCCTGAACGGATGTCGAGATGGCTGTCGTCAGCTGGGCAAGGAAATCAGCGGGGCACGCATGGCGTACGACTGCATGACAGCGGAGACCGCTCGTGCATGAGATACGCAGGAATAAGCAGCTGCCAGACCGGATCGCAGGGCTGAACGACGCTGTAGTCCATAGGAAATCGGATCCTGCAGCGGGAAGGAAAAGAAGCGGAGAGGGACAACAACTGAACCAGCAGGCTCGATGCAGGGTTCATGATGCCGCACTTTGCCAGCGGCTTTGCCAAGTTCAATGACATGGGACCGGCGGTCAGTCGGCACTGTTAAGGAAAGGGTTGTTGGCATCAGATATCCGACGTCCCCTCTTGGCATAGTCCCAAATTTCCTTCACGCATTAGGTAACTGTCTGGTCAGGAGCGCTGCTCGACGAGAGGCCCGCGGAGAAGTACTTAGGGGAAACAACAAAGAGGGCACTCGCACCTCCATCCGTTCTTGCACAACGAGTTTAGAGTTGAGATGCCGAAGGGGAAGAGATGCAGCCGGCTATTGAGGATGTGGGTATTAGAGTTGTGTGCATCCAAGACAGAGAAGCGCGGAGCTGGAGAGAAGCGCATGATGCGTCGCTTCTGTGCAATACAGGATAGCAACCCCCCGGCGTTCGAAATGTTACTAGGGGCCATGGCACGGCGTGTCCTCTTCAGGTCCGCTCCGGATGACACTAAGAAGGGAAAGGTGGACCAAAAAGAAGCTCCGGCGTCTCAGGGAATCAAGGTAAGAAGAAGCGGCAGAGAGAAAGCCGCATTGTACTGTACAAGCGAGGAATTGATTGATGATAGCAAACCTGCAAATAAGAAACGCCGCAGAGTCTCTGGACACCTGCAGAGCTTTCGGCCGATGATAAGGGAGATACGGTCGCAGGCTTGGAGCATCCGCGGAGCGTTCAGATGGAACGGGACAACGAGTAACCTATTCTGTGAACAATGAGTGAGGTGAACCTCTGGTGAATCAATACGTCCCATCTCCTGAGCATCAGGTGGTTCAAGCACGCACAAAGAAGTCAAACAAGGCGGTGGACCACAGACATGACAGCATAAACGCTGGGTCTCGGGAGCCGTCATCGAGACCTGTTGAAAGATCTCCCCGCATGAGAGCCCCAGCACGGGATGGGCAAGTCTGAGAGTTCAATCAGCCTGGATGATTGTATTTGCCACCAGCTCGGAAAAACCATGGCGAAACGGCAGAGCGATGAGGACGGGCGCCAGACGGCCAGGAGGACGGCTTCCCGTGTACGGATGGATCGTTCGCACGAACTTGACATGGGTGGTGCGCCCCACGACTGCGCGCGGGGAGACGGACTGGAGGCGGCCGTGTACGCCCACACGAAGAGTGAAAGGCCTAGGTTATGCAGATTTGCGGATTGGGCATGATTATGAAATTGACATGCACGCGCCCGCCCGGGGTCCCCGTCTCCGTCCGTCTATAAACATACTCCAGTAGCCGAGTGTGTACACTTTCCGGGCGGCGGTGGTGACGACGGACGAGGATGCAGCGTGTTTGCTGCATGCCAAGAGCTGCCCGCATCTGACGACGGGAGGAGACTTACGGTCACTGGGCGAGCGTGTTTTTTTACGTCAACCCGTCATGACCCTTTTCCTCCGCACATCCCTATGATACGCTCGTGCACATGCTCGATACACGACTGCCGGTGAACCCGCCCATCCCACACGAACGACATCCGAAATGGCTAACCAAACAGCCTTCTCACCCTCTTTCGAAGACGCGCCTTACTAAAGAGAACAGGACATGTGGATCCTGGAAATGGAGCCCCTAACAGCCTTGGCGTGACGTGAATTGCGTACGGTCAAGGCTGTATTGGAACTGATGCCAACTCTAAATCTTCGTTCGCGTGGTTAGCTGAGGCGTCGCAAGGGGCCGCCTCCCCCCAGACTCGCACAAGGCCGAAAGGGATATGGCGGGACATCAACTCACTCGCGAACCTGAGAAGGCGGCGCGGTAGGATCGCACAAGTTCGTGATATTAAGGGGATTCGAAAATGCGCCAGGTGTTGACGGTGGGCAGACCGAACAAGCAGTCCCCTGTCGTGACGAGTGCGATATTATGTTTCTCCTGGTGACCCAGAGGGCGCTGTGCGCGGCGCGCGGAGTGTGTGGGTAGCGGAAAAACATTGTGCGTCGGGAGACGCCGACGCCGACGGTCAGCGAGTCACACACGCACGCGAACATGTGAGCGCCATGTGGAGCGAACGGATTATCTTTTCCTCTCGCTCTTCCTTCTCGCAGTGCTGGCTCTGCATTTCCAATGGTCGAGGAATTTCTGGGTGACCCTCGTAACTGTTCAAGCCTGCCTATGGCATCTTGCGATCTCTATTTCTGCAAAAAGAAATTGCATCGTTTAGCCCTGGCGAGAAATGCCTACCGAGCTACAGCTACAGTGGTTGTTTGTGTGACAAAGCAGACAATATGGTGGACCGCTTTGTTTGTTTGTGGACCAATGGACTTGTCGGCGTTGTCCGAGAAGTACGACCGCGGAGCCATGGTTATTGGCTTGTTGAGGAATAGGGCCGGGACGACCGGGACGGGGGAACGAGTGGCGTAATGAGATCTGATCTCAGATTGGATGGCCGGAGATACATCGAGCCAGTTCGGGTATATAACAACCAACAATCCCCGTACCCCCTGCTCTCTTCTTGAACAACCACCCCCTCCCAATGGACTCCGATACCTCTTGGTGTCCCGTTTGCGACAGGCAGATACAACCAAAACGAATCCAAGTCCCCGTATATTCAAACAACACTGGTCCTCCCCCTCCTCCCCCTTCGTCTCCGCAATCCACACGAAGACAGAAACAACGCCCCTCTGGCCTGCTATCGGGCACGGGTCGTGTCAAACAAGCACCCGCTTCAAAGCGCGTTCCAGTCAAAATGAAGACCGTCATCGACCAAGGCCCCACCCCACTCTACTGCTCTGACGAATGCCAGATGGCTGACATCAACAGCCTGCACGGCAATATCCCTCACGATTACAACCCTGAACGTCAGTCTGCGCCATTTGCGCGTCATCCTCTCCTCTCCAAACCTTCTGCATCATCCGTGGATTCGCGATCGTCCGTCTCTTCCTCCAACACCACTTGCACCACCGCTTCCAACGCGACCGCCGAGTCCGAGTCCGATTCAATCATGGCTCGCTCTTTGGCCACCCTTGCCGCCATCTACAACTTCCCCCCTCTCCCGCCCCCCGCTCCTATCGCCGACACTGCTGCCACCGAGGCAGATGAGCCCTCGCCATTCGACTACAGTAGCGGCATCATGATGGCCGCACGCCGCATCGCCGAGATGTGCCCGAAACCTCAGAGGCGAAACGCTAACGGTCACATCATCTCGGAGCCTCCTAAACCTGTTCCAGGTTGGACGGATGGAAGCAACGCGTGGCGATCGTCCGTTTATAGTCTCACATCCCCGCTTCAGAGCTCCGAGGAAGCCAAGTCTTACAGGTCCTTTGTCGCGCGCTCACATCGCCACAAAGGTGTGCAGTCCACGTTCAAATCATCCACAGCCACTCCTCGCTGCATCTCGTCCTCTTGCCCCAACGACACCGACGAGCTAATCGCAAAGTTTTCCGAGTCTTTCTGCCGTCGATCCGAATCACGGGTTTCATGCTACGGCTCTCCGCCATCCCGTTCCAACGTGCATCCACTCGTCTCTCCGCCCACCCCCAGTACCGTGCGAGAGCGACCTCTCGTCCAGCCTGGCGCTGAGGGCAAGCTTCTCGTGCCTGACGTCAAGATGAAGGTCCGCAGTGGGTCAAGCTCATCATTGTCCAGTACATGGTCCGGGCCTTCCAGCTCCCGGAGAAGCAGCGTCCGGAGCCCCCTATCTCTCGACAACTCCAGCAGTAGCAGCGGCGATGAGGACTGCCAAGCCCAAAGGTCAGAAAGCACTTCATCATTGCCTTACACGATCAAGCGACCATCGGTCGAAAGTAAGCGTCACCGTTGAACCTACCCCTCTTCTATCAAACTGATTTTTTTTTCTTCCAAAGCGCGATCATGGTCCTACGATAACATTGATGTAAAGACATACCCAGTCATGCGTCTCCCGCCTAAGAAGGAAATACGCAAAGAAAAACGCATTGTCGACGGCGTCGAAACCGAGGTTGAAGTGGAAGTTCTCGTCGAAGAGCCGCTCAAGCGCCTCTTCCTCTTCCCAGCATCAACACGCGCGTGATCGTATTTCCTCGTTTATCATCGTCCGATCTGTTGCTTTCGACGTCGTACTCGCTTTGCTTGCCAACTTCATCGCTGCATATCATTATCGCTTGGATTCCGCCCGCATTCATCTGTTTCGTATAACGATTCCGCATTTCTTTTTATTCCATGATCATACCCCCCATGGCCGACAACGATAACCTCTTACGACTCGTTCACGTCATCGTCGTCATCGCGTCCTTGTCCCCTCTACACCACAACACGCTTTCGATCATCCATTCCTCCACAAAGATAAAAATCGACATCGCAATCAGTTAATCGAGGCCAGCACTATCCTTGTACCAGTAACACCTCATAACGAATATCTGGGTCTTTTCCGGGTCTGTACTATTACTCCTTCGTGTCTTTTCTCGTTTAGGGCGTCATTTCCCATTGGAATGGGCTTAGCGTTGTACATAATTTGTAAACATTATTCTTGCACATTATTCCTTATAACCTTTTTTTTTTCTCTTTACCAGTGAACGCGACGCCGTTTGTTAATACCATCTGCCGTATTTGCCATTCCGTACTACAATATTCGCTTTACCCTAGCCGCTTTTGTTCTTGCATTTTGGACTTCGGAAATGACAAGTTCATAATCTCTTATTGTTTGCTGAGCAGGAGTTTGTCAAAGTGCGGCGTTAGTGAGAAATGGGGTGGGCTCTTCGCCTGCGGTGCGAAGCGAGAGGTTGACGAGAAACATTCATGTGGACGTGATCTCCATACTTAGCTCAAAGGGGTTCGATATGGAATGATGGGGACTTTAAACAGGTAATGGAAGGATGTGAGCGGATGCCCTGTCCATTTCAAGGGTGCAAACGAGACGACGACAGAGGGGCATGCTTTTTGTTTGACCCTTTCATTCTCAGTTCGCATTAACTGCGTTGCCTGCGTTAGAAGAACGTCGATTGCACCGTGAAGACAGAAAAAAGAAAAGACCCCGAGCGATAGATATCCTTCTGGGCGGGATCCAGGTCTAGAGTTAGAAGCGTTTTTTTTTCTTGAAAGGAATGCACGACTTCTCATATCCCAATCTTAATGACACGCCGTCTTGCTTTGACCAGGTCGGTGACAATACGGCATGCCGAGCTGCTGCAAGCTGACGCCGTGTTTTTTTTTTTTGCCTTTGATCGTTTCCCTTCAACGTGCGATCGTGCGTGTTGTTGCTAATTAGGTGGACCGAAGGCGAAGGGCTCAAAGCAGCATTGTGCTTGTCTCCTTTTTTTGGTGACGTGAATGAATCGTGCTATTGAATGCTGCTGCTAGCGGTATTGTGCAATGCAACGGGGACACTAGGGAAAGATCTGGGGCATTCAGGGTGGGGTGTGTGATAATATAACGTACAAAGAGGGCGCGGGCTCGCTTATGGTGTATGCAAATTGTAAAAAGCGGAGAAGGGTGGGTCTCCGTAGGGGGGTCCTTTTGTCCCAGCCCGTTCCGTGCTGTGGACCGTGTTGACCCCACAAAAACCCAACGAGTCTCACAAGCACGTCTCTTGTTCGTCTGAGATCTTATTTGCTTTCCAACTGTTCTTACGACAGCGCTTACATCGTTTTTTTTTGTTACTGCAAGTGGATTAGAGTTGATTCCGGAACATATGACGTGGGTGGTCTTGTCTTGTTGTCGCTTTTATTGAAAGCCAGCCTTGTCTCGCTCGATCGTACACATACGCACACGGAATCAATTGCGTATGTATTATGACGGTACGCTTCTGAGAGTTTGACCGCCTTGTCTACGCATTCAACGATGACCACAAGCATGATGTGAAGAACATCGGCCAGCTGAATCCTCAAACAGAAAAGTCTAGGCATCCGCCTCCGTTGTTCGTCTCAGTGCACCGGAGCAGGTCCACGGCTACCCATGTAATTAGAGGCCAACGCGAAGCAAGCTCGGACATGCTAAGCCCTTGGTTCTTGGCCAAGAACCAAGGGCTTAGCATGAGGATGACCCAAGAATCTTGGGTCATCCTTGCAAGGGTCGACGGCGACCAAGCGATGGCAGCACGTGGCTACTGGCTCTGCTTTCATCCAGGGCTTGCCTGACGCAATATCGGCTTGGTCTCAAAGCCCGCGGGACTCTTCGACGGTGACATTCGACGTTGCGAATTGCGAGCGCTACACGATAAGAACACTGGGTGCTGAGGTAAAGGAACGGGGGGCTACGGCCGATATCTGACGCATGGGGTCGGGAACCTTCCTTTTCGCGTCATCGATGGCCCAGCAGCGGCCCACGCCATTCGTAGACCCTTGCGTTTCAAGACGTGGAACTACCGTGCCGGACGTTCCGCTAGTGAGAAGCGCATCGCAGGCCTGAAGGACGGGACAGCGGGCACTTGCCGCAGGCAAATGAACACGTCCCTTCGACTTTACTCATCAAGGCAACTGCGTTCCCGTCTTCCAGCTTCAATTCGCTCATAGAGAAAATCAAGACAACGTTTTCAATTCAGTTCTGCCGTCCTACGTCCCTCCATTGCTAAGTAGGCCCGCTTAAGCACCTGCTCTAACTTACTCCCCGTCGATCTCATATCAAAGCACAAGTTTTCTCCTTCGACCCTTTGACCAATGATGCCCTTTTTTCCGTGTATTTTCCATGATTTCATCGACCGAACATTCCCGAAGTAGCCCGGCGGAATCGAAGCCCTTGGAAGAAAACGCGCATCACTCAGCAGCTTTGGGCAATGGGTTCTTTACCCCCTCCCGGCCGACGGAATGCAAGGTCGAAATCCGAAGAGTCTCCTCGCACTTCTTCGGATTGCCAATATCGTCAATATGAAGACGACTCCCTTTACGTCCGACGACCGCCCTTTATTTCGTGAAGGCGCAACGCGAAACCCATCAAGCGTGTCCACAACGCTGCCCAGTACACACGGACATCTGTTAAATTAATCATACGCTGAAAATATTGCTTTATGCGGATGCGCCGTTCCGTCGCTAGGAAAGAAAACCACATGTGGAGAGGAACTACCGGCCCGTTCCTCCTTCCTCCCTTTGAGTTTTTGCCTTCAGGTCAAGAACCCCCGGTAAGTAAGCATAGAATCACAGGCCAAGGCTTCGACACTTTTGCTTCCGCTCCTCAGAAGTAGGTAGTGCTTATCTTCAGAGGATACACCGAGGAGCATGAAAAGCCCTATCATCCATCTCGTGTTATCGGAAAAGTCGAACATGCTCGGTCAGCCCTGCACGTCTTTGACGATGCACATGAACGTCAGCGAAATCCGAAATTTCCCGGGTTGCTTCTCACCACAACTCGGTGCTGGCATTGAATGCTCGAAGGAGGCCATGGACTTGCGAGTTCCTTGGGAATGAATTGATATCGTCATCAGTCAGCCTGCCTTAGATAACTCGATGATGGAGAGGATAACAACCAGTTTCCTTATCTTATTGATCAGCATGGTTAGATGCCGCATCTAAGAGTCATCGATGGAGACATGAATGGAAGCTTTATTCATTCTTCACAGGCCGTTCATACATGAAATGAAAATGCGAGCGTTCATTTATAATTAATGAATGCTTCATCATAAGCTTCGCAGGCTAAACCAAGCTTGTTTCTTCAAGCAGGCCAAACGAGGATGTAGGCACGATTGCCAAACTGGCGCAAAATTGGGACCGTCATAAGACCTCGACAGTTACGCAGTTCATATCGGATCCAATCCGACTTCACCGTAATCGGTCGCAGTTGGCAATGAGCTCATGAGAGTTGCTTATTCCATATGAGGTGCATACAGGTCTGCGTACGGAGTCTTGAGCCTCAGGCTCAGGTGCCCCTTTTTTTTGCGATGATTGCGTGCTCGCAGCAACATACTTTCTCGCGTCAAGGCCTCAGGTATTTCCCTTATTCTCCGCCTGTGTGCCTCCGAGTATTTTGAACGGGAAATCTCCGGGAAATGCATGTGACTTTCGATTCTGCTATCAGTAATCTGTGGACCAACAGGCGCCCATACATTCTCTCGTATGCTGATTGGTCCGATGACCAGGCTCAACACACGTTCATCTTAGGAGTACTCAGGGGGGGCTACAGGAGGACCGTCTACTCTGGATAATGCAGCATAACAACAGCTTTCTGGCTGAGCTCCGCGCGGCAGGATCTATGACACATTTTAATTTGAACCACATTAGACCCTCCGATCCGATATCGTTGCTGGAACATGCGCAATTAATGCTGTGCCTCATAAACGAGGTGTTCCATGGGGTCTCCAGATCTGCAGTGCAATAAACACGCGCCGAAGGACTGACTCATGCGGAGAGCGGTGGGTCCGTTGCTGCTGACACAGCAATCTGCGACTACGGAATAATCAGAGGTACGTTTCGGACGTGGCGACTCCGCTTTACGAGGTTATGCCCAGTTGATTCCGATATCAAGATGGTTGCGAAACAGCGCGATGCGCAAGGATCAGGTTTCTTGTTCGGTCGCACGTAGCGCAGAGGATGGATATCATATCGTCAGGCTTTCGTCGCTGATGTGCTGCTCAATTTACCTAGTTTTATAGCTGATCGGTGTGCGACTTCGGCAACCTGGGAGGATTTAGGACCAATCAGTGGAAGGAGGACATGGACCAGAGACCGCTGGATGCTTTTACTCCACATCAGGTTGCCATGAGCGCTGCGCCATAACGGACATGAAACCTGTAGTATGTCATTTAATTCTGACTTCCACTATATTGAGCAAAAGTCAGTAAAAGCCTGATCTATAAATGCCTAGATTGCATACCTCAACATATCCATGCTTGACCACACTTCATGGACGAGTCGTCTGCATGATAGCCGTGTACACAGTTTCCGCGGGCCTGGAGGTGGAGCTTCACGTCCACAAGAAGACCTTTTCCACATTGCTCAATAATGTCCGTTCGTCGGCCGCACTGATCAACACTCAGCGCTATGGCTCCCTCCAATATGCTTAACGTCCTCAGAGCCAAATCCCGATCAACTTCTTTCACGGCCTTGCGTTAGCGAGAGAGACCGTCAGTCATAACCGAAGCTAGGCCCGATGATAAACCGCTTTCTATTACACACGGACTACCTTCAAAACATCGTTAGGACATTTCAGATGGCAATGTGAGTGAGACGAAACCGACAATGAGATGTTTTCTCGAGGATCATGGGAAATCTCTTGTGTCGTTGCTGATAGGTGTGACTTTCTGGCCCAATCGTGGCATATGCAACTCGACACAGCAATGGGTTCAGCAAATGATATGGCAGACATGTGGAGAGGATAGGCATGTGGTCGAATGGTGGAAGCAACATGCATGGCAAAATGTGTCTCCCAGTCCCAAGCTAGACGGATGAAAACCGTCTTTGACAGAGTATCATGTTCGAACGGCGTCCTCTCAGCGTTTCCCACGCCGTCTTAAGGCCAACGTTGATTAACGCTTTTCATACCCAAGGGGAAATGGACGGAAACCGCGCCTGTCGGGTGTGCGGGGAAATGCAAGTCAGTGAGAGATGTTTTATGTTGTTCAAAACCGCGGAGCCACGGGTTGCGCTCCTGTCCAATCAACGCTGTCCATCAATACAGGGAGACCTGGTCCATCAGTCGAACAGTCATATGAGAGGGCTTACATACTCCGACGCATGGTGAAATTGTATGGAGGGTAAGATGCAGAGAAAAAGGAGACTTGTCCCTGTTAAATGTCAAAATCAGACTGTATCAGATACCGGCGGTCTGACACTTACCCTAGTTATCTTGCGGCTTGTCGGATAGAACTTGTCATCTACGGTAACTAAAGGTCTGCTGACCGCATTTGGGGAGGTTGGGGTTGAAGGGATGCAGTAGTCGAGGAAAAAGCGAGAAAAATATTCCCGATCGATAAGATAGAAAGCAATCGAGACGCGGAAACTGCCGTTGCTGTCGATGGCGTAATTCAACTTTTCCCTGCAGTCGGGGAATGGAATGAGCCTGTAGGGTACTCAGTGCCTGCAAGGCAGTTTGTTATGCCGTTTCTGCTAAAGTAAACGAGGGTGGCTCTATCCTGTAGGAAAGGAGGGTTCAAAGGAATTAGCTGTAGAAAATTGTAGACAACCCTGTTACATTCCTGTAGACTACGAGACCGTTTTATACATGTTCGCAGACCCCTTTTCCTGGCTACGAAACATGTACTTGTATGTAGCAGTCGGGCACAGCCCAGTGTGTCGGTATCTACGTGCGTAGTGGGTTTGGACGACCATATCACGTGTATCTCAGTCAGGTGACGCATTGTCGATCACATCCTGTCGTAGCCCCCAAGGCAAGCGAGCGGCTGCTGTCGCCGACGTCGTCGCTCATGGTATCCAATACGACGACGCTGACGGGCCTAGTTTCCGTCTCGACACCCTATCTGCTTGTTTATTCAATTCCTCTGTTGCTGATATCCTTTCTTCTCACTCTTGCAGGCACATTTCTGACTCTCGATCGTTCACGGTCATTTACTTCATCATACGACGCTGTACCACTTCCAGGCTCATTCAAAGACAAGAAACACAGAAGGGCGAGTGCATGGACGTTACAGGGCGGACTGGGTGGATTGGCTAGTGGCTATGTCTTTGGTCGTATGTTGGGAACTATCTTGCATCCCTACCTCTCCAATGACGTCTGCTATCTCGGTAGTCCAAGCCTCCACGTTTCTAGCGCTGCTGATACCCAACATATCTTTCTCCGCATCGCTATCGCCAAGTGTCTTTCTCGCTGTATGGATCTTGTCTAGCGTTCCCATGTCCTTTTTAGGCGGCAGATTCAGATATTGTGCCCTCATCTTTCCCGCTCTCACAGGGGGGTAAGTCTTGCCGATGGAAAGATAATCTAATCTTTGCTCAACTGCACGGCGCAGAACACTATCCGCGCTTGCATTATCTGTCATAGTCCATCCGTCCCTCCTTTCGCGTCGAATCGTGACAATATTTTTGGCTGTCATATCTCCTCTCTCTATATTACTGTTTTCCATCCCTCGCCTATCTCGGTTCTTCAGACCGACGCTTCGTCTGGCGACAGCCTCCACTGGCTCCTTTAATCTCGTTTTGAGCATTGCCCTTCTTGCTCATATTCCTGCTTGGGCTGATGTATGGGAGCGTCTTTGGCTCTCTGATGGTGATTCTTGGGGCACCTCCAAAGAAAAAGGCCTGAGCGTTGCTTATTGCCTCTTTCTGTCATTGGGGGTCTGCGTAGACTGGGCTTTAAATCATTGGATTGGCGAAAATCCCGATGAGGTAGGTCCGATTATTTCTGGGTATTGTGCTGTATCGCTTATACATGCCGTTTAGAAGTGGGACAATTATCTTGCCTCATATGCAGCTAACCTTCCTAATGATGCCTCGCGTGCTGGTGTCTTCCGACCGCTACCATCTAAATCAATATGGAACCGTCTCTTCCCATCATCTACGAAACAGGACATCCAATTTCCTCTCACGGGTGACCTGTATCACCAAAGTCCTAGGGATAGCTTGACGAAGGATATGTTGTTATCCAACGAGGATCTAGCAGAGAGTAATTTCATAGCCACACCTATTCTCAAGAAAGGCACAACACACAAGAAGCGGAAGGGCATGAACAGGCCTGTCGGACGCAAGCCCGTCATTTTTGGAGCGTCATATTCGTCGTCGGACTCTGACGAAGGCCTCGAAGACGGCATTCCTCGTCCCTGGATGAAACAAAATGACCTTCGCACTTCCCCCCATCGCCAACATTGGTTGATGATCGGAATCAAACATATAAAGTGCAACGCGATTTCCTTGAATACGGTGATGATTCCGACATCGAGAAGGGGAAGAAGGACATGACGTCCCGTAGGGAAGCTCCAGAATACTCGGATTTTGAGGAAGGCGACCTAGGCACTCCAAAGAAGCGGAAGGCACCCCATGCCATAGCGCATTCTGTCGAGAAGAATTGGACGCCAGGTTTCATCAAACGTCATAGCTCTGGTTCCCCTTCCGTGTCACAGTCAGCAGCTGCTTCAAGCGATCTCACCAAACAAGGAGAAGAGATTCCCTTGGGCGCTGTGCCCCTCACTCCCTCGCTGATCAACGCGTTGGATCGGATATCCGCGGCGCAGAAGGACGCCTTCGCAAGAGACAAAGAGAGTAGTAAACCGCCTGATGCCTTCTTTGGCTTGTCGAAGGAGGACGGCGTAGCTATGAGCACCGCCGACCCGAAGGGCAAAAAGAAGGACCATCAGAGGATCGATGGAATGCCGATTGTAGGTGAACAGCAGAGGACACAAGATGAGGAGGAAGCAGAGGCACATCACAAGAGGCAAAGAGCTACAGAATGGAAGGAGTTCTGGAGGGACGTTCGACACAAGGCGCACGAAAGTTGATACATCCCCCGTTTTCTTGTGATAGTCACACCCACGATACCCTGTTCAGATTGTATACCGTTGACGATTATCATAGCCGCTTACGAATTTTTTATGATTTAACGTTATATTATCGAATGGAGTGTGCGCATATATCAGTATTACTCCGTGTTCTTTAGCGTGGAGCGGTTCTTTCCATATTGTCTACAGCAATCGTCTCATGCAAGCCAACTTGCTCTTCAAGCCACGTCCAAAGTTCGCTTCCGAGTTGAGGGTTTTCAACCTCCATGCGAGGTTTACCAATCCGAGCCCATGGGATCAAGAACTAGAGAAAACCAGTTCAGAGGTATCTGACGATCTCGAGCGGGGGATTCACTCACTTTCCCGTTCAGAGACGCGCCCTCAGACGTACCAGCCCATAGCGGTGTAATAGCACCCCAACTTGGGGGATATATCTGTAGACAGAGCTGGGCAACGTAAGTGAAGGTGAAGCAACAGTAGCACTGCTAGAGAGCCTCACCAGTACAAGCCTCTTGAGGGGGTTCGTCGTGTGTCTGCCAAGGCTGGTGCTAAGGTTTCCTGTATGTGGGCCACCGCGTTAGTCGCGAACCTCTAGGTCAGAGTGAGAAGTACCGGGATTGACTGAGAGTGATACTAAGCCATGGCTGCAGTAACGTCGAGCGAGCTCGTATGAGAAAATAGCATTGGCCTAGATGCCAGGGTTAAATTAGTGAGGCAGTGAACATACATTAAGCGCAAGGAAATGATTGGCGCACAATTTTACTTTGAACATACATGTCTTCCGTGGTATGCCGGTTCCTGATAGGACCACACTTGAACGAGCCGAAATTCAACGGAGGAGAGCGCGCAAGATAATGAGCCGACGAGGTGATATTAATGACCCTCACTGTCCCGGGGTGGACGCCGGGACGCGTTCCTGTTGAAAGGAGGAGGGGCAACAGCAATTTCGTGAAGTAGAAATGGCCTAGGTCAGAACGAAATTATATATTAGGCGAGGTGTCCTCCTGTTATCACCATTCGTGCATACCCAGGACGTTCGTGTGTATCTGAAGATCGTATCCCTTCGCGTGTTTGTCCATGGGACAGAACATCACACCTCTGTGTCGCATTGAGATGAAGGTCAGAAAAGAAGGGGTATGACGGACCCATTGTTATAGAGAAGATGGAGTTGCTCTTCCTTGCTAGCTTCAGTCAGCGTGAAGACGGGTTGCCAGAATTTTGACGGCCATACCCCAAAAAATCTTCGGCTGCCGTCTTCACAGAGCCCAAGTCGGCCAAGTCAAGACGCAAGAAAAGCGCTGTCTTCCCGGTAGTTTGTCTGAGATCCTCTATAGCTTGTTGTGCTTTAGTTTCGCTTCTGCAAGCAAGATATACTTTTGCGTTATGTCGAAGAAGCTCCTGAAAAGCCCTTTAGAAAGCTAATGAACGTTCGTGTTCATCATCATACGACGCGCCTACCCTGGCAATTTCCACACCGATGCCAGAATTCCCTCCTGTGATCACCGCGACACGTCCCGTTTGGTCCGACATCTGG
Source organism: Macrocybe gigantea (assembly GCA_011319805.1). Taxonomy (NCBI): domain Eukaryota; kingdom Fungi; phylum Basidiomycota; class Agaricomycetes; order Agaricales; family Callistosporiaceae; genus Macrocybe; species Macrocybe gigantea. The sequence continues at coordinate 83,787 of SJRY01000268.1, forward strand.
TCTGGACTCCATTCCGGCTTGCCAGCGAAATAAGCCTGCAAGAGAAAGGACACTATGTCCATTGCGCAAATGTCCGCGAATGAACTAGGAAGCATGGCTTCGAGTACTCGCTTCTGATGTCTTAGGCAGACCGACGCGAGGTGGAGAGAAAAGATCGAGCTCGAGGCGAGTGGCCGAGGCTAAATCCAGAGGTCGGTGGATGCGGTGTTCAGTCAACGATGGCCAAAGCTGATCCGAGACACATTATCACTCCTCCGTTCACGCTGCCAGACAATGGATTCCTTCGCACCTACGAGGGCACTTTTGAACCCCAAGTTTGAAGGCTACAGATTGGACGCGATTCCTCAAGAAGCGGTCACCAGGTTTCCTTTGCCGTACAAGCCCTCACAGGCAGCCATCTCCGGCAAGTCGTCGTTTTTTTTCCAGGAGGTCCAGAGCCGCATCACCCACAACCACCTTGCTGTGTGGGACGAAGATAGTCGCGCTGCTTATGTCGATGGCGAATACAGGGTGATCCTCATCCTGGTCGATTCCGTGAGTGTCAAACTTCTTGTTGCGTCTGATCTGACTCTCATGGCGCGGTCTCAAAGTAGGGGACCAAACGCCCTTCATTCTACGTCTTGTATGAATTGCCGCGACCTATTCAGAGCAGCGCTACTTATGCACCAAACCGCGAATACCCCTCTGTCATATTTCTCACTTCCACCCTGCTATTTGTTTCGGACGGCCATGGAACGCTGTATGCACTTCAAATCGAGAATGGGGTGCAAGGCCGACTTTTGGGCATGTTCAGACCACCTTCGAATGCGGATGTTCCTTTCAAGATTCATAGCGTGCACCGTGTAACACCCCTGGTCGCCGTCGCGATCCTGTCCTCTCGAGTATACGAAGAAACATCGGATGCCGATTCCTCAGCCAACCGAAAAATAAATCAAATCCATTTCGACCTATGCGCAGTCGAGCTGGAACTTTTATCCCTTCGATCCGATCAGCAAGAAATTCGTCCGCTGAACGTCCTGTGGCAGCGGAGAGGCGATGACGTGCCCATCTACACGGCTCACGAGGAGACTTTGAAGATGTACCTTTTAATCGGAGGCTCGCCCTACCGCCCAATCGGACAATTAGCGCCCCAAAGTTACGAGCCTTCCGCAGACGAACTTGCTCCCATCCCCCGGAAAGATGAAAATCTGGATGCGCAGGTGACAGAGCCCGCAAAGCCGCCTCCATATTCTTGGACACAAACACAGGACACGGTCACTGTTGCCATCGCACTCCCCTCCATCACGCCTAAATCCAAGATCAACGTTTCCTTCTCTCCGCAGACCCTAACCGTCCACATCGATTCCGAAGTCCCGACGTCCCTTCCAATCCCGCGTTACTCTGCCAAGCGTCTCTGGGACACCATCTTCCCATCCACCAGCTATTGGACTTGGGACCGCGAGGCCGAGCACTCGTTTGGCATCTTGAGCATCTACCTCGACAAGCAGCACGACGGCACGCGATGGAGTCACGTCTTTGCCTCAGCGGGCCAGTTCGCGTCCGCCGAGTCGAGCGAGGAGGACGTTGAGGTGCCTGAGACGCTCGATCCGTCCGAGCTGTGGCACATCCGCGAGGCGCTCGAAAAGTACACGGCGGCGCTGACGAGCGGGGAGGACGCCAGCGGCTTGGGACTCGGGCGGGGCGTGCCGAGCCTCGCGGAGGGCGAGATGGACGTTGAGGTGGACGAATCGGTTGGGCGCCAGGCGTACGCGACGTGGGTCTGCGAAGATGGCAGTGTCCCTCCGTGGTGGACAAGCACGCGCGACACGCCCTTCCAGCTGCTCGCGACACCGCTGCCTGGAACGCACCCGCCAACGACGACGATCGTGGTCAAGAACAGCCTCGACGGGACTGTGCACTCGGTCGTCCCGTCCGTCGTGAACCCGAACAGCGGGCCCGACTGGGTGCACACATCCACGTTTTCTGCGCTCGCGTTCGTGCTCGCGTCAAAGCAGGACACGCGCTTCACGTACCACATTTCCAGCAAGGCGGTCCTGGCATTCGAGGGCGGCGTCCGCGATAGGGGCGGGAACGTGTACATCTACAGGGCAGCGTCTGCGCGCGATAATTGGGCAAAGCAGGCCATCCTCAAAGTGGACGATGGGTTTGGCGGTTCGCTTATGGGTGTCGGCGCAATCAGGGGCGGAGAGGGCGCGCTCGTGCTGTGTCTTACCGAAGGCGAGCTCGTCTTGCTCGACCTGCCTCTCTGAGAAGTCGGGGAGTTGACTGCAATTGTGAAAGAAAAAGGTGGTATTTCTTGTATAAATAATGTAACTGTTCGTACACTATGGTGGCAAAAAAGGGAGGTCGTGGCGTAAGTAATACCTGGAAGGAGAGACTTGGCAGCAAAGGAAGCTGTTTGAACCGTCTACACCAGAACCTGATGTACTTGTGCTATGCGAACATGTAAGAGACGGAGAGTGGGATACGAGAGAGATAGAACCAACAAATTATCGAGCAAAATACACCCTGTGATAGCGAGGAAACGAGACGGTGGCAGAGGGAGAAGGGGACGATTGCAAGCAATACATTTGGTATGGATACATCCGGCTACGTCAAGGGACCTTCGCTGGTATCAGATAACCCTTCCGCTTTAACGACCGGAAGGGGTTCATCGCCGTGTGGCAGGGAATTTAGCTGTTCGACTGGGGCCACGGCATCGCCGTTGAGAAGAGGTTTTGGAGGAGGGGGTGCTTCTCCCTGCAAATGTGCACTCGGTGGGTAGGACTCGGCGAGCTCTTGGCGCGTAGACGCTGCGCTGTCTATATTGATGGTGGGATATTCCGGCTCGGCGTCATTATCCGCCTCGAGCTCGGATAACTGGGCCTTGAGTTTGTCTGTTTCGCTGGGCGAATCCTCCAACGACATGAATTCGTCTCCGCTGTCGTCTTCGTCGTGACCGAACATCATGCCGGAACCCGATGGTTCTGAGCTGCCGCGTCCCATAAGGGGGCCAATGTCGAACACCCTGACGCCCGGATACGCATTCTTCAAGTGATCGTACAGCTTTTCCACCGCATCCATCCGATCCGTCCGTTTCTTTTCCTCTCCGGCCTGAAGACGCGCGCGGAAAGACATTAGCCGCGTTTGGGAGTAGAGCTGAGGATGGGAAGACGGCGTCCGGTATCCATATCCTGTTCTCATGCGCTCTCCTACCCATGAATACCACTCTGCCTTGGTGCGGCCACCGAGGAGAGCGACGATGAGGACAGTCATGTTGTCGCATCCGGTACCTGCTCCCGAAGAGGTGTCGGGGGCGAGGCAGAGATCGCACATCGCCTCGCAGATCTCTTGGAGTGGTCTGCCCTGTGCGACTTCAAAGCGGACAAAGTCGACGACTTGCTGCGATGTGAGGCAGTCCCATATACCTGGAGCGACATATTAGACCATGATTCAATGAAGTAAAGCGCGACGTGGGCGCGCACCGTCACAAGCCAACACTAGGAATTCATCCTCTTCTGTTATCTCGTGACATGTCACCTCCGGATTCGCCGTAATAATTTGCTTTTCGGGGGATAGATCATAATTTTTCTTAAAGTCAAAGTCGCCCAAAGCCCGCGACAACGCCAAATTTCCTAGACAAAACCTCAGTTTTTCGTCGCCAACGGGTGATCTCGCAGCTAACCATTGACACGGCCATACTCAACGTAGCCGCCTGCGGCACGAATGCGCTCCCTTTCAGCTAACGTACATCGTTTCAGATTGACAACACGCATTGAACAAGGGCAAAACCTCACATTCATTGGTAGGCTTGTGATCGAACGAAAGAGGCTTAACTTCGCCCTTGACACTGATGACCGACCGAGAGTCACCCGCGTTTGCCTGGATAAAATCAAAATCAAAAATTGAGCACGATTCGATTGCGTGTTACACGCGACGCACGACGTAGACTTTGCCGTTTGAAGTGACCAGGGCGGCCACTGCCGTACAGCCAGATGAATCTCGAGTGTTTGAGGCATCTAAAGACGATGTTCGGAGGGTAAGAAGATGGAAAGGCGAGGCAGAAGCATAGAGATACTGACCAGCGAGAAATTCTTCGTCCATGGCCAGAAAAGCTTTTTTCAACGCAATGTCATATCTTGCTTCCTTGTAGGCTTCCTCCTGTGCTAGCCGCCTGTGGAGATGCGATCCGGCGTATTTTGCAATGGTGCTGCCTGAATGGCTTGATTATCAACGATACCATCGAAAGAGATGGAGTATTAAACGTGCCCCCGTGGCCATCATAGACAGCGAAGAAGCCGTTGGAGTCTTCTTTCTCGAAATCCAGATCGAGCACTGCAGCATGGGCATCTTCCATATCTAAGCGAGGGCGTGGGTTCAAGAACGGAATCAGACAGGCTCGAACAAATGAGGAGGCAGACGGCGGGAAAGAAAGGACGGACTTATTCTCCAGCCTTGCATTTCCGAAAGACCAAATGCAAACCGCTTGTTTTCGCCCGATGCTGAATGCTTCTCGGTAGCTGGAAAATCGACAAGACCCCAAGTGAACAAAATACGTAGAGTGGTATGCACGACTGCAGGACTGACCGGGGAAAGAGAGAGTTTGTCCCTAGCATGTCCTTGAGATAAAGTGGACATGGAGAATTACTGCAAGACTGACCATGGCTAGGACCTGATGTGATGGGCAGGATCAAATGATAAGAAAATGGTTGGCCAGAGTCAGGAGGGTAGAGACAACAAGGAACACAGAGATTGTGGACGGGGAGGATGGAACGTGCAAGATGGCTGGTCGTGTGGACGGAGTGGACTGGCTCTGGCGCAGGCGTAGTATCGAAAAAGCACAGCTCGCAGAAATCTTTCCTTATTTGCGTCTGTTTACTTTTATATACCTACTTTATGCGGAAATCACCCTCCTCTTTGCAATCGGTCGCTGTACGTCTTGGGATTCGGTTGCTCAAACACTTCGTTGATCTCCTCCAGCGTGAGGCCCTTTGTTTCCACCAAGAACAAGTATATCACCACCACTTCGAATATGTCCCACACCAAGAATATCACATACACTGCCTCGCATGTCAGTCTATCGTGTGAAACGTGTCTGGCCATCACCTGCCTTTCCAAGCAATCCTCTCCAGCGCCACAGGAAGCCTAAATAAAACGCCACACAAGCTGAGTTCAAATTCCAAGAATGCAGAACGCGTGCAACTCGACGCACCCGAACGTATTGATCAGCGTCGCCACCTGCGCGACGATTCCAAGGAATGCCAGGCCCTTTGCCCGCGCCTCGTACCCAAGCACCTCTGCAGGGTACAGCGCTTGCCTGGGTAGGAAGACATGTCAATTACGCGGCGGCCTACTCAACGTTACTTACATAGGTGTCCATCCAAACGAGAAAATGACCATGAACAGGTATATGAATGTTATCCCGGCGTTGGCCCGAGCGGCATTTCCGAAAGAGCTCAGCAGCCCCGTCACAATGGCGAGGATGACCACCAGCATGCTCGTCGACGTCAACAGGATCCTGCGTCGCCCGAACCGATCAATGATCGCCGATCCCTTTTTTTTTTTTTTCATCCACGTCAGCTATCATGCGGGTTAGAACTGAGAATAATAGCCCACAGAAAGAGCTAGTGTCCAAGAATGTCGTCAGTAACTTGGAAAACCTCGTCGACGGAGGAGAGCATTTACCTCCAACACTGCAAATTTGGGAAAATCAATAGGATCCGAAGACGGCATAACGTCAATGCACCCACTATGATGTCACACTATTGACGAAATTGAGCGTGAGTCGCCGATCTTGGCTAACGATTCCAGCATTCTGGAGCAGAATCGGCAAGAAATACGTGATTAGACCATTGCCACTCAGTTGTCCTGCAGGTATGTTGCATTAGAAACGTATTACAAGCTGATTAAAGCAAGCATTCACCAAAAGTCCCTAGAAAAGGCGAGTCAGAAATAAGCAGAAACTCGATGCATATGAACGTCATACCGATCAAGATGACCATGTATGCGCGATACCGATCAGCTCTGGTTCTGAAGAGGGGTCTAAAGTCCCACCACCGTTCTGCAAACTACCTTTCGGTCGGCACCCATAAGAAGAATCACAAAGATACACACTATCGACGCCGTCTATCTGGATTTTATCCTCGATCTCTTCCATCTCGAGGTCGATGAGGGGTGACTTTACATCACCGCTGCTGCTGTGCAGCTTCGCGAGAATCTTGCGAGCGCGATCCGACTTGCCGACGCTGTACAGCCATCGGGGACTGTGAACACGTTGTGTCAGTGAAGGCTTGTGACAAGTGAGACGATCATCTTTACGATTCCGGGCAGAGGAAGATGAAGAGCACGTTCAGAGCGGCAGGCACCACCTTGTTTGAAGATGCGTCAGCTTCAGATAGATCCGGCCGAAAACATGGCAAGTCTCGCCTGGATATACAGCGGCAAGCGCCACGACCAGTCATTGTTGTATCTACCAGTCGCGACCATCATTCCAGTCGCGGTCATCTGACCGACATAATAGCTAGGCAGCAGCCACTTTCAACGTCAGTTCAACTCGAAAGATATTAGGAAAACCCTCACAAAGAATTCAGAAACCCAAGATATGCGCCTCGAGACTGGGGCGGGGTCAGCTCAGCCAGATACGATTTCGCCGAGGCTCCTGCACAGGAAGAGCCCAGTCCTGGACGAGAATGTGCAAACATCGGTTTCCTCAGATCATCATGCGTACCAGTTAGGAAGCGACCACCAAGAAAGACCTTTTGCCGCTTGGCGTTTGCAGTCAAGACAGCTCCAATGCTGCACAGCTGTTTCAGTCGAATATGCAAACGAACAGCACTCGAACTAACATTAATACGGCATTTCCGAAAAACATGGAAAATCGTCGTCCAAACCGGTCAGGAAGGTATGCTGCATTTTTGTATTCGAAGGTCAGCATGGATGCCTCGGCGAAAAAGGATAACTAACAGGCTGGAATCGTTCCGCTAAACGTTCACACATTCTCGGTTGAGTACAACGATGCCTATTCATAATGAAAGGGCATACGTGATAGATCCGCTAGTGACAGAAACGAAGCGAGAGTTAGCATCAGCCCAATGAAGCTTCCATGGAACATGACGGACATCGTAAAAATGCCAAACACAATTCTGACGCCATTCCGGTGTGTTAGATGCATCTCAGTCAATTTTTCACGACACACACGATGTCTTTGAGCCCACGCCAGTCAACCCGAAATATTGCTGATATTGCTTCATGCTGTTGATGCCGCCCATGACCTTGAATATTTCAGGTTTAAGCTACGACATGTCCGGCAATGGTGCAAAACAAGAAAACGAACGGTTCCGTCGAACCCGCTGTCGCCAGAACAGCAACACACAACAAGGGTAATGAGGTACATCTGCCGCAGCTAATGTCAGACGCTGCTAAAGTAAAGACAAGGGTCTCTGGACATGCCTGGAAAGCGCGAAGACTCCATTTGGAAACGCCAGCGTCGACCTCCAAAGCCGCCTTCAGTGCGACTTGTCTTTCCTCCGGGGTCCGCGGTTGCCTCCTTGCCGGAGCTCGTTCGAGATGTTCGGATCCTCCCTTCTCCTTTGAGGACAATGACCCATCGTTGCTTCGTCCCATATTCAAGCCAAGTGGAACACGCTTTCTCGTATCAATCCGGCGCTAGCTCAGGGGGAGTGTGGAGAGAGAAGGGAAGAAAGCCGCTCTAATCGATTCTGAAGCCGTATTTATGCTCAGGGGAAACAAGCTTAGGGGGGATACAGGTGTTGTTGTCGGCCCGCTTCTCAGCGTGGGGTATAGTCTTCACCGAGCACCACAAAATGATGAGACAGAACGTGGCTCACGGTTTCGCCCAGCCAAGGACCCATTAGCTTGAGCTAGAGTGTGATCATATGACGTGCCTTGTGGGCGTTGCGACCTGCGAATGACCTCCGCCACGGTCAGGACACGCGAGGAATTGACAAGCGCATCGCGTGATCAGCCGACAATTCACCGTTTACCGCAGACCAGAGAGACAACTTGATGGTGTTCTGGTCACAGCGCTCGAGTCTATTCCGATTCTACAACTCGAACTGTATGAACACCGGTAACTGAAAGAACTGATGTCAGCTTTATCACCGTTTTGCACGACTGACGGATCTCACAGGTATAGTAAGCTTGAGCTAAACCTACGACTTGGGCGGGGTCAGATCTTGCATCATCGTAAAGACGGAGTTATGCCAGCGCCTATATAGCTATCACGGACTGCTATCGATATCATGACAGCGAGGCGCGATAATGGCCAAGATAAAGAAAGAACAGACTCTTGTATTATCGTCTATCTTCTCTGTTGGTTTCCGTACAGATACCGAGGGACAGAGGGTGGACGCGGATAGACACCGAGTGGGAGCCGGTAAATGGGTTGATCCGAAGAAGCGGGTCATAGTCGACGTTATCTCGATAGTTTAGCTTGGCACTCGCAATTTCCTACGCTGTACATTCCATGTGTCACCAAATACATTCTGCCCTCAATGCAGATTGTGCTGTGGAAATTATTGACGTATGCGCATCGGTGGGGTATTGGCATTGACGCGCGAAACATGATCCAGCTGCTGGTCGGACTGCGAGGCCTGAGGGTCGTCGACCGAGTCCCGTGCAGGGTCGCGGAGAATAAACTGTTAATTTGTCTGTGTTTGTGCGGCGGTGACAATCTGAGCTTATATAAAACGGATGGGACGCTTTCATGTACGAAAAGACCTGACATTTATTTTTTTTTCCTGCGTGTTCGCCACTGTTGGGACGAAATATCCTTATTCTTATTATTCGAACAGAAAGGTCACTGAGAAGTCTGCGAAGCCTTCTTCTGGGGCACTCAGAATTCTTTCAGATCCACTCCAACGATCTTTCTTGACAGAACTGTATTTTTGGCCTCGTAAAGTTTATTTTCCGTATCTATAAGTACTCTTCGTCTCATAGAATCGATTGGGTATCGTCACGATCTCAATGGTTTCGTTCTCATCTGGTCCAGACGCCGTAGAGGTACGCGCATCCTCTTCTTTTCTTCGTCCATGTCGGCCTCACACTCGTTTTTAAAGCCTCCACAGCCCGTAAACAACGCTCCTTCACGGACGGCACACCGGAAGCGCACGCTTTCGCTGTCCTCCATATGCTCAACACAATCTAGGATTATTCTTGATTATACGACCGGAGACCGTGCGGTTAGACCGTCGGTCCATCCGTCTGCCCAGGATGCGTATGGGTCCTTCATCCCTACCTCCTCGGCCCGTGACTCCTTGCAGCACTTGAGGGATGTCAATAACATACACCCACCGCTCCTGAAGCTGGTTTTTCGCTCATACAGGAAGCGACCCCGGCAGTGGTCGGACGATGACTCGTCAGCCTCTGACCCACCCTCGCCTATCGTTCCGACCCTCAGTCGGTCACCCATGTCGGAGGGTCTCTTACCGTCCGCCACCGTCACCGTTGTTCACCGACGGCCACTGCCCCAGCGCTCTACCACCGACCTCAATCCCATCCTTGCTCGGCTGGAGAAAAAGTCCAAGCTTTGCTCAAAGCGCGTCTCTTGCTCGACGTGCAATAAGCCCGGTTTTGACTATCCAAAATGTGGCAGATGCAACGCTATGTGGTGCTCTAGAGAATGCCGCGTCTACGGAGGAAAGAAGCATGTCTGCAATCGGACTACTTCCGAATAATCTCCTTGTCATTCCTTCTTTCATCGTTGTACATTCATTAGTCCCATGTTTCATGTCATTGTTGTTTGACGTCTTCCTTCGCATTGTAGATATATTTATGCCATTGCTATGTACTTGTCCTACTGTTACATCCACACTTACGGAAATTTCGAGCTTCGAAGAATTTGTGGTCGCGTGCCATCTTCTCTTTTTGATGTAGAATTCTGTGGTTACCTATATACGTAGACGTCAATCAATTGTTTGCCGCCCGTGCGAGCTGCCCCTTGATCGAATTCGTAGTTGCCTCATTGCGGACCATCTGATTCGACATCATCCCGACTGTTGAGAGACAGTCTATTCATACAACAAGGGTGTCAGCTGTGAGCTATGAGCTACAGAACACATCTTTCCACTCGTAATTTCGATATTGTCCGTGAGCGCTGTCGGGACACACTAGTCCAATTAGCACCTATAGACAAGCATATCCCCGATCCCGATGACGGCAGAGCTAAAACTGTAATCCGAAATTGCAAGCGAGCATGGCAAACGCCACCATGTCAAACCATTTGAATGATTCCCTCCGATGGTAGGACGAATGACCCATATCTTCTGGTCGCACAATTTGAATGAATAGCTCCAGAGTACGAGATCATACAGCAACCAAGTCAGAAGACGATATCTTTGCGAACTCAAACGCCTCGTTGCATGTCATGTGCCGAAAATAATCCTCTAAGAATGCTGATCAGACGAGCCGTAGACGTCGGAATGATACGCCGACATACAATCGCTACTGGAGCTGTCTAGAACTTGATCTTTTTTCCTTGGCTAGGGAGAATGCTGGCACTTTCTCGTTCCTTCAGCCGCCTCTTTGCCTCCCACGAGGGATGAAGCGGCTTGTCGTCTTCTTGAAGCGTGGAAGGCGCATGATCACGTTTGTCCCGGTCGCCAGGACCACCCTGGTTAGGAGCGAGTTGTGCGCGGTTAAGATGCCCAGGTCTTGGCTCTTTGCCCCCTGCCTCCCGCATGGAAGCGTTTAACCCACGTTGGGGTCTCTTCTCTGGAAGACGCGCTTTCTTTTGAGATCTCATCTCACGCTCTGCTTTGGCTTTTTCAAACTCCTTTTTCTTGTGATTGGCATTACGACCGTATTTCTTTTCCCAGATTCTAATGAAGAACGAAAAATGAGGAACAGGTTGGTGGACAATTGTAGGCAACATACGCTCTTCTGGCTCTCTGGCCACGCCTGTTCTTCTTGATGTTTATATCTGCAATTTTGCCCTCACGCTCGTAATCCGAGTCATCAGAATTCCCTCGAATGAACCCGACGGAGAGCGACGGTAAGAAGGTGGACTGTAGCTGAGATGGATTGGAGGTTTCTTTCTTTGGGCTCAGCAACTCATCGCCCCCGTCGGATCCGCGGGGGCCGACGCGCCTTCTTCCTCTGAATCAGTGGCGCCTATGGCACTGCCGTCATCCTCATCGCCGCTTTCATCGGCAATGACAGTGTGGGCGTTTTGAACGAACTCAGACTCCCATCCACTGTCATCCGGTTCCGGTGAGTCGTCCCGAACGGTGCCAGATTCCCAACCATCCTCAGGGAGCTCTTCTTCGTCTTCGTTCAGCTCCGCAGACTTATCTTTTGCTCCCTCCGTGGTTTTGCCGGCCGGGCCGCCCTTCCGTTCGATTCTCAGTTTCTTCTTGGGTGCTTCGTCCTCATTCACGTCAGCGTCCAAATGCGGAGGCGGCTGGATGAGACTTCGAAGTTCACCCAGCACCGCAGAAACCTCCACCGCTAGCAGCTTTGAGCTCAGCAGCCGACTTGTGACTTTAGCTAGAGGTGTCCCAGGCGGCCCGGAAGCGTAAGCGTGGTCAGAGAGTTCATTCGAGATAACTGTCTGCACGTCTGAATGCTGTGAGAGTACGCGGTCTTTTTGCAGCTTTGCTCTGAGAGCCGATATGGCTATCGCGTCGTGGTCGATCGTCTGTCAGTGTTCCTTGTATCAGTACGACGTACGAGACTAGCATGCAAATGAATGGACAACCTTCAGGACATTTAGCTGAGCTTCTAGTGATGCAATTTCTTTCGTATCGACCCCTTTGTTTCTGGCCGTCATGAGGACGCGTCCTGAACATTAACACGGTACTCACCGAATACCTTTGAGTTTTTTTATGAGCTTCTGCGTTTCAAAAGTCTTTGCCTTCTTGCCAACTTTGATGATCTCCTTCGAGTCATGATGCTAGATCCTGATTTTTAACACCTGAGACTTAAGAGGACGGCGACAACTTGCTAATTTTCCTTGAAATTTTTTGAGACGAGCATCCTTCATCAGGTATGCAGCAACACACGTAATAGACTAGTCGACGTGCATACCTCAGTTGATGGTTCTCCCCTTTTACGTTTCGTAGAACGATTCTTCGCGTCGTGAACCATGGTTGGGACGATATCTGCCAAAGACAAAGCGCGTGTGTTCGTCTACAGCACACTATTTTGGCAATGCTGACGTAATAACAGAACGGAACAACCACGCTCATCGCGTCCATTGACAATCAGACGACATGGACAACGAAACTTCGGAAAAGAGATTGTTCGTCACCTTTGAAATGCATGGAGACTTTGTCAATCTTCAGTCTTCACTTCTCGATGTCAATCTCTTTCATGATCCTTCTTCAGAGGAAGACAGAGAAGAAGGAATTCTTTTGAAACGGCTTTCCAATATCGTGCGTCTCAACTTGATCGAGTGGAAGAAAACATATGAAAGCTGCAATGTTGTTAGTTAGATGAATACCAGGAACAGTCTTATTTGCTCGATCCATTGCTAGAAGACTTGGTCACCCCTGTGGTCGAGCGTTTAAAAACCTTTGCAAGGAAAGCCGTTGCAGATCATCGTCGGGGTTCTTCGCCAAGGGTCGAACGACTGGCTACTCTGCTTTATTCGTTTATGAGATTTCGTGGATACAAGACAATCAGTCAGTGACCTCTCTTCGTTTCCCACTGCCCTACATCAATGCTAGCATGAATAGTAAGGTTCTTTCCACACGAAGTCGCAGACCTCTCTATCGCCTTGGATTTCTGCCTCCTTCAGGGCGGCCTCGCGAAAGAAAACTCTCAATGGACGCTGAGATACGTCGTCCTGCTTTGGTTGTCCCTGATATGCATGATACCCTTTGACCTGGCGCAATTCGATGATCGAGGGAGCGAGGGAAATACAGCGACGACGATCGAGACAGTAGGGAAAACCTATCTCGGAAAGGCTGGATTGGAGAAGGAAGGCGCGGCAGTTTTGTTATCACGGTTTTACATGCGGTATGAAACGATTGTGTACTTTTTCGAGCGATCTAATTTCGTAGCAAGGACACACATGCTCATCTATCATCATTCTTGTCATGGACGAGTGACCAGCTTCAAGGAAGCCCAGACGTATTCATGGTAAGAGGCCTGCGAATGTTAATACACGTAGCTGACGAGTTGAATTCAGGGCATCGGACTGCTTCAGGTCCTTTGCGAATTTACCAAGTCAGGACCCTCAGAACTCGTTCAGAGCAATGTGTCGGAGCTTTTTGATCTGGCGTCCTCGCTTGATGCCAATTCGACCCTTATGAACAATACTGCAGTTCGCAAATATAGAGCGAAACTGATATCGAGACTTGCGCTACGTACTCTACCCCCGAGACATAATGCCTTCATCCACAAGCGAAGTAAGTTTAATCCTCCGGAGCTGAACAGAACCCAATAACTCAGCATCTTTTTCCCGTACCAGGCCGTGTTCTTGGAGGACCAGCGGTCAGTCTTAACTCAGCATCGGAAAAAATAGATGTGTCCGAGACGTAGAGATGGCTCTTGAGCAGCTTTTCGGATATTTGCAAGACAAGGTATAAACCCGATTTCTTATATGAAATATTGTGGGGTTGAACAAATAATCCGAGGACACGATCGTGCGGTGGTCCGCAGCCAAGGGTGTGGCACGAATTTCGGAACGTTTACCATCTGACTTTGTGGATCAGTCCTCGGAACCGTCTTGGGGCTATTCTCAATACATTCGCTGGCGGCTGCCAGCCTTTACGATCTTCCAGCTATTGCGGAGAGCACTTGGCATGGAGCGTGTCTGGCCTGTGCAGAGATGGGTCGCAGAGGTCTGGTGTCGCCAGAGAAGTTGCCAGAGCTTCTCAATTGGTTATCAAAGGTCAGACTGGAGGACGACTGCCAAAACCAATTTGTCTTCAGCATTTTTTCCTTAGGCATTATATTTTGATCTTCGGAAAGGGGCACATTCAATCGGCGCAAATGTTCGCGATTCTGCTTCATACGCGTTCTGGTCTCTTGCAAGAACTCAAGAGCCTTCCGTATTAGCACCACATTCGGAAGTGCTCGCTCAACGGCTTGTCTCTGTGGCCGTATTCGATCGTGAAATTCCAATTCGGAGAGCAGCGAGCGCTGCGTTCCAAGAGCATGTCGGGCGAAACGTATGTGCTTTGTGTCCATCTCTTGAACCATGGTTATCTACTTAACAGCATCCAGAACTTGTTCCCTCACGGAATAGATGTTATAGGAAAGACCGACTTTTATGGTGTCGGTGTCAGACGGAATGCATTCCTTATCTCAGCCCCCGAAATCGCTAGGTCAGCAGCTGGACATCATATCTTATTGAGCGCACATGATGACATCCTCAGATATTCAGAATATAGCGGCTTCTTGATGAATCACCTTCTCGACGTGACCCTGAGACACTGGGATCCGGCTATGAGGGAGCTTGGGTCCCAGTCGTTGCGCTTGATTTGCCTCCGCGATTGGCACAGGCTTGGGACAATAGCACTGGCGAAAACGGTGTGCCCGATGTTATTGAAGGTTATTACTTGCTCACGCGATGCGCAGTCACGTCTTCTCGAATCCGTTGACGTTGCTGACGTACACGGAGGTCTACTAGCTCTATGTGAGTTAGCAACGGCACATCGCGAATCAGAGGCTTTTCACTTCGATGCCAAGATGCAGGACGTAAGTGGGAGATTTCCTTTTTGCGCGTCGTGCTCTCAGCACCACACTCTGCAGATCTTCGACCACCTTGGTCGTATACCGTATGAAATTTTGACGGGAGCGAGAAATGCTCTCGTCACCGCAGCCGCTTGTCGACTGGTATCGTCTACCCTGACTCCGACCGGAATAGAGTCAGAGAACGCCAGATCCTTCCCTCGCTGGAGAAAACTTATCGAGTTTGGTCTGAAGCACAGAGACACCAACGTCCAGAAATGTGCTGCTCAAGCCATGTCCTCCCTCAGTGCACTCGTAGACTGTTCTGCTGATATCAATAGGTACGTATGTCTTATCCGTCCGTCCTTCCCAAAGCCAACGTTTTCCTCCAGATATATCAAGGAAATCCCACGAAGCACTCCCATGGCTCAGCAAAGTCTAGGAACCTTTCTTGGTGCTATCAATTACAGGACTCATTCAACTTCATTGAAACCGTCCTTGGAATGTTTGGTGGATTGTGTCAAGATTTCGGTATTACAAATCCAATATTTTCGTTATTCTTCTTACCTTCTCTAGTCACCCATCACAGTAGAGGCTCGGCGTAATTGTTGCAGTGCGATAGCCGACATAATATCCAACATCGCATCCAACTTGGCAGACTGTAGGAGTCTTTGGTGTCTACTCTACCGTTGTCGTGTCAATGCTAATTGTTCATAGACATATCACCTGCGATGTTCAATGCTCTGTATGACGCCTTGACCAGCGGGCTTGCCGATTACACGACTGATGAACGCGGCGACGTTGGATCTTGGGTTCGAATGGCTTGCATGCAGAGCTTGACGTCCATATCTTTGGTGATCTTCGCTCACGCACAATCTATCCCGTCGGCTGCGGACTACCTCCCTCCTGAAAAGTACCACACGGCCATGGCGGGTATGTTGAAGCAAGGAGTCGAGCGACTAGATAACGTCCGTGCCGAAGCCGGAAGGTGCTGTATGAGGCTCTTGAACAACCCTCCACCTCCGATTTCGCAAGCAGAGGAATGGCCATTGCCTGGATCAATTCGAATGAAAGAACTATTCAACGAGTAAGACAGATATCTTCATCCATGGAGCAGGGAGTGATGTTCTCGTCTTTAGCACTGAAGAGGATGTTTCTTGGGGAAATGCAAGCTGGTTGTTTCCACGAGCATTTTCTCTTCTGGATATTAAAGCCTACCGAGCGCCCGTCCTGGCGGGATTATTGCTGAGCTTGGGCTCAAAGACCGAGAGCACAGTACGTTCAAAATATTGTAGTGGGCGCTCCAGCTTACTTGAGAATCTGCAGCAACGTCCTGCAATGAGCAGCTTGGTTTCGTACACGCATTCGTTGCCTGTTTCCTCAAAGACAAGCTATGACGTCATCACCTTCGCTGTGGACCTTGTGGAATATGCGAAGGCCCACATCACGTCGAACAACGTCGTCATACCTGTCATCCAGACCTTCAATACTCTTTTGATGGAAAATGCCCTCGATGGACTTGCTGTAGATATACGCGGAACACAAACGTACTCTTTTCTCATTATGTATTGGGGGTCTATTCTGAATCAAACGCTTGCTAGATTACACGACTTGCAAGCACTCCTGACAAGGAATGTTTCGCGTCTTAAAAGCATCGCAAGAATACAAGAAACAATGAAATTGTGTGCATTATTTTATTGCTTTGAGCAGTTATTCATCTCTGCGTTTTGTAGAGTAATCAACATGTTGGCTTTGGAGCCATTGTTCGATGAATGCACAAAAGTTGTCGGCGAGTTCTTGGCTCATAGCTACCCTAGTGTAAGCACCTTGTCTACTTTCTTTGACTATCCTTTCATTTATTTCTCCCTGTAGATTCGGAAAGACTCGGCTGAAAATCTGTATTTATTCCTGCAAACGGTGGAGACAGGTGGAGAAACGGAGGAGATTGAGCAACTCTTGCTGGAAACCGAATGGTATGCGTGTGGTCTGAGAGCTATGAACATTGCAGTGATCTAGCACTACAGGACTTCGAGGGACGTTACTATGATAAAGGAAGCCTCAGAGCGGACTGTGTCTCTGCTTCAGGGATTGCTTATTGAGAGAAATGCATAAAAGGAAGGCGTGGGAACCATTTGATAACTGCATCGTCTACGAGTAGCGAGTTCGGCTCTCTCTACGTCAATACAACCTGCTCTAGATTCGTTCATTCTCTCTTATCTCGCGTACTCCTCCGGCCTGAACGTGTTCTGAGAGTAGAGTTTCTTTCTATAACATGGCAGATGTCCGGATAAGCGATAGAGAGTTGGCCAACATCAATGCCGCAGCCGTAACGAGGGAGTATCGGGTACAGCCTCACCTTGGTCAGTCTTCGAGATTGTGCTCGAGGATAGTCACTTGATTCTCTCTCAGATTATCGTACCGTCTCCGCCATCAACGGGTGAATACCTTGCAGTATTGCTGTAAACACGCATGCACACTGAGTCCGAACTTTCAGGCCCCTTGTCGTGCTCGATAATGTCAAGGTACGCGTTCCGCTACAATGGCCCGCTCTAATTAACGGCGAGTGACATTGCATGCCTCAAGTTCCCGTCGTACAACGAGATTGTGCAATTGACGCTTCCTGATGGCTCGAAACGTGGTGGCCAGGTGCTAGAAGTGCAAGGCAAGAAAGCAATCGTCCAAGTCTTTGAGGGTACCTCCGGGGTCGATGTTAAGGCCACGCACGTTGAGTTTACGGGACACAGCATGAAACTCCCCGTGGCCGAAGACATGCTTGGTCGCATTTTCAACGGCTCCGGTAACCCAATCGATCAAGGCCCCAAAGTGTTTGCGGAGGATTACCTCGACATAAATGGTCAGGCAAAGTAGGCACACTTTTATCCGTCCATCTTCTAATGACTTTCTACAGGGTCTCCGATAAATCCTTACTCCCGCATCTACCCAGAGGAGATGATTCAAACCGGCATCTCGACCATTGACGTGATGAACTCCATTGCTCGTGGCCAGAAAATACCCATCTTCTCTGCCGCCGGCTTGCCGCACAATGAGGCATGGTTTCAAGTGGTTATTTAGTTTCTCCATCTGACGTACGGCTAGATCGCAGCCCAAATTGTCCGTCAAGCCGGTCTGGTGAAGGGCCCGAGCAAAGGCGTCCACGATGACCACGAGGACAACTTCTCCGTTGTCTTCGCTGCCATGGGTGTCAACATGGAAACGGCAAGATTCTTCAAGGAAGATTTTGAATCAAACGGCAGTCTTGATCGCGTCACCTTATTTTTCAATCTTGCGAATGACCCCACCATCGAACGCATTATCACACCCCGTTTGGCTCTTACGACAGCCGAGTATTACGCGTATCAGCTGGAGAAACACGTTTTGGTTATCCTCACTGATATGTCCTCCTACGCGGATGCCTTGCGTGAGGTAAAGTTGCAGCATTTCAGTCGTCCTTCACTCGTTCACGCATGCTGCGCGTTGCATTTTAGGTTTCGGCGGCCAGAGAGGAGGTTCCTGGTCGTCGCGGTTATCCTGGTTACATGTACACGGATTTATCGACCATTTATGAACGCGCGGGACGTGTGCAAGGCAGAAATGGATCGATCACCCAGATTCCCATTCTAACCATGCCCAACGATGGTATATTGCATTCATCAGGGAGAGCTAAGCTTTAACACCAGTTCTTTGGCAGATATCACACACCCCATTCCTGATCTGACGGGATACATCACCGAGGGCCAGATTTTTGTGGACCGTCAGCTGCACAACCGACAAATCTACCCACCCATAAATGTCTTGCCGTCACTTTCGCGTCTCATGAAAAGCGCTATTGGCGAGAAGCTAACCAGGAAAGACCATGGCGACGTGTCTAATCAATTGGTATGGCCATATCACACCACAGCTAGCGTGTAGCTAACCAAGAAGCTACATTAGTATGCCAAATACGCTATAGGACGGGATGCTGCTGCAATGAAAGCTGTTGTCGGAGAAGAAGCTTTGTCGGCAGAAGACAAGCTAGCCCTAGAGTTCTTAGACAAGTTCGAACGCCAATTTGTCGGTCAAGGTCTGTCAAGTTTGTGAATGCTTCTTCAATAAGCTGATGCACCCCAGGTCCTTATGAATCTCGGACAATATTCGAGTCGCTTGATCTTGCTTGGTCGCTTCTTCGGATATTCCCCAAGGAACAGCTCAATCGAATAAATCCCAAGATCATAGCCGAGTTCTATGGTCGCAAACCGTCAAAGCAGGCTGCAGGCGGAACAGAAGATGCCCACGAGGATGGAAAACAAGACGATAAATTGATTGATGCATGAGATTCGTTACGCCACAATAGAAACAGCCTTGTCCTGTTATAAGTCCTTTCTCTTTTGGCATCTTAATGCGTTTGACGATTCGCATGTCTTGCCGATAATGCCATGTCATTGATGAATGGAGTGATTCCTTTGGTGGAATATTACATCAAAGAGATCCCCAACAGTAAGACCCAGAGTGAACAACGCGGCAGGACGGAAAGTAAGCTAGAAGGATGGTGGCGGGGGGAAAGAAGAATAGAAGGGGATGAGGAAAAAGGTTCCGTGTTTGACGGTAATATGTGAAGTTGACTGCCCATGCAGACCCACCAGAAGGCGGTCCCTGGAATCAAGCCAAAGGCTGTTGACAGATGGATGGGTTACTTTGAACGGACTGACGGGTCACACATTAATCCAAGGGCGACCAGGAGCAGCATGGGAAACGTGATGGGTGTGAATAGCATTGTCATAATATGATTTGAAGTATAGTGGGCGCATGCAACGTTAGGATGCGTAATATTTCATGCAACGGTTGCGACGCGGGTTCACATGATTTCCGATGAAATACCTTAAGGATGAGTGTGTTTGGAAAGCACGCAGCATCTTAGATCAGCAGACGACTGTGGAGAGACGTCAGTTATGACAGACCGCGGTGCACCGAGCAAGGAGGGGAATCAACGCTTCCGAGTTCTTGATGGAAGCGGGTGTGATGATGTTGGCTATTGATAAACGAAAATTAAGCCAAGCGGTACTCATTTGCGGCCTGTACGAGAGCGTGCATTTCCATTCGGCGGTGGGATCGATTCGCTGGTGATGGAATTAGAGAGATACTAGCTCCGAAGGGAGCACGCTGCGATTTTCGGCGCTAGTGCATTAGCGGTGGAACGAATCGTTTAATGCGAGTTTTCAGAAGCGGCTAATGGATTTCGAAAATTGAAGAGCGATCCACGTGTGAAGGATGAATGTTGTTCGTTGAGATTTGCCTCATTTCCGGTTGACCCGTGGCAACGGCTAGGAGGCTTTCAATGTGATGAAAATTTCTATAAGGATGGTGCGGACTGTGTGCGGGCAGGTGTGACAGGGCATGAGAAGATCGCGTGCAAGGGCGAGGAGCCTTAACACTAAACCATCTCTCAACTCACCATGTGTATCACCCCTTTATATACCCAGACCAATCTCCCGCCCCTCGCTTTCTTTTCCTCCTCCTCCTCTACATGGACGATCTAGCCCATGACTTCCCAGTAAACCACCGCAAACGCAAAGCCGACCAGGACGACTGTCCTCGCGACGACCCCGCCGAGCCTATAGTCTCGACTGACGTCGCCGACACGCCATGCCCAAGGCCGTCCACCGCACCCCGCCAGCCGTGTCTCGCCCCTCGCTCGGACTCCTCCATATGGCCTCAGCCCGCCTCTCCCAGCGTGCCAAGCCCGGTTCCTTCCCAGGCCCTGTTCAACGCATATCCGACCGCCACCTCACAGGGCCCAACAAAGCGACCGCGTCTCGACAAAATTGTGACCGCGTTGCATCTCCCCAAGCGGGACTCTTCGCGGAGGTCTGCCCTTCCGACGACGCCGTCACGCCCGCCGACAGCCAGATATGACAGAGATATAGTCGATATCGGCATTATATCCGCCACAGACCCTGGCCCGTCGACTGGTTCTCTTCTCAATTTGCGTTCAAGTCCGAAGCACCTGGACCCGTCTCCGCAGTTGCCTGCTTCTGTAGTCCACATCGACCCAAATTCGAGCCATATACCCCCTCTTTTGCCTTTGATCAACAGACAAACTCTACGAGAACTCGACTTGGATGCCATCCTGCGCAATCCCCAGCTTCGTGCGTCTTACCTTTTCTTACATGCTTTTGATCTGTCCCCTTGACAAGCTCCCTCATTCAGGTCATGATTTGCTCTTTGACTCTGGTCTGCAGTTCCGCCCCACCTTTAGTCGTCGGAAACGCGAAATGTCCGAAAAGTATTGGGCCGCTATTGTTCAGGAAATAGAATCTGGTTGTACATGCATATCTTTCGATCTAGATGGCAAACCACATTCATCCGTCGTCTGTGTTTGTGCACAAGTCTCCGCTCCGCTTTCTACCCCAACACTCGTATACCCTCTTTCATCGAATGTCGTTACCTTGCGAACGCCGTCCAGGATACGAGCTCTGCTTGCAGAATTCCTTGAGGTCCTGCTTCTTGTTATACAGCCTCTGTCCACAATATCTGGTTTATACGTCAATCCGAACGCATTCAAGTCGCAGATGCAAGAGCACTCTGCTCAAGCTTCGTACATTAGATCCCTCTTCGATCCTGCCCTTATCGAGCAGGAGCTCAAGCACAGTGTGTTTGACCCGTCAGGGATCTTCAAGGCCATTGGCGAGACATTAAAAGGTCATTGCGCTCCAATGAGGGACGCATCCGTTGAAGAAATGATACGAATAGCGCAGAGCTGTGCTCCTGGCGGAATTGGGACCAAAAAGGACGCCGTCAAAGCGATGCGGATGTGCATGGATATCTTGGAATTCATGAAACTTGTAGGTCGTTGATGATCTGTCCCCCGTCCCGCGCATATAACTGACGAACAGTCTTAAGGATATCGCAAACCATCAACTTCAGACTCTCCGACCATATCTAATGCGGACGTCCGGGCAATTTGAGCTCAAGACGTTTAGAGCCCGCGGCAGCACTGACTGCTCACTAGACATCACCCGGGAGTGGCTATGCAGCGCTCACAGGGAAATGTTTGCGAGCAGTCCTATACCCCATCCGAGGCACACTTCAGGACCTCTGAAGTATACTTCCTTGCCGCGAAACCAGCAATTATATTTAGCTGCCTTGAAGGGGCTGACCGATCTGGTGTTCTTTCCGCCGTCATCGGGAAACAGGCCCTCGCAGTTAATATCGCCGACCACGCCAGTTTCTTCTCCCGTACGCCTCGTGTCGCTACCCGGCTATCCAGAGACGTGCTATCTTGACCAAGCGCGTCTTGTGCTGCTCGCCTCCGAGGCCGGAGATCTCGCGGCTCTCTACATGTATCTCCTTCTCTATCGCCAGCTCGTCTTGGCCGATGGTAGCGAGACACTGGGCCCTCAAGACGGCCAGAAGATAAGCGATGCGGATCTGCAGAAGGTGAAGAACGAAATCCGCGACCTGGGATCCGGGCAGCTTGGGTACGGCTTGTCGAAGAGACACCCCTCGAGCGACGGTGAACTACAGCGGAGATCGAAGGCAGACAAGACCGCCATGGACCGGTGGCGGGATACGAAGCAAGACATCGTTCTGCAGATAGCTCAGAGGGCTAAGGAGACACAAAGACGATCGACTGTTCCTTCCCAGTCGCCTAGCTCTAGCGTTCCTGACGAACAGGTTCTCAACGTTGCTCAGAGATGGGCGGACGACAACTTGCATCCGGATTCGGCCCTGGGGACTATGCTTCGCCGTCGTTTACGAGACACCGTCTTGTACACTGTCGTCGCGCTTGCATACCCTGGCCGAGACTCCACGACTGCCAAATTGTACGACGTGAGCACCGGCATCGTACCAATAGACTCTTCAATGGAAATTCCGTCCATTGAGGCGACAGGCATGGAGCCGCTATCCGACGAAATCCGTGGACTCTCGGAAAGAATATCGCGCCTTGCTGTCATTCATCTCAACACCTATCTGCCTCTTTACGAACAAGGAAGATTCTTGCAACGCTCTTAGACTTTTTTGGCATTCTTTTATTATTCAACTGCACTTCGTTCGTTACACAATTCAGCAAGGACACTTCGCACAATACGTATCCTTAAATAATGTTGGGCAACGTCAAAGGTTCTTTCTTACAATACGATACCAATGTTTTCTAAAATAAGTAACTTCAAAGGGCAGCGCGTTCGGCGAAATCGTTAGCTGCGCATGGTGCACACGTGTTGCAAAACGGGGATTCAGTTGTAAAAGGTGTGGCAATCAGCCTGTCAGCCGTGCTGCAGCCGGAGTGGCTCAGTTCAAGCACGCCACGGACATCATGGCCGCGTCGGACTTGGTCATTACGAACGTCCGCCTGCCAGCAAAACGTCTGGATCAGGACTACCTTTGGACTATCTGGTGTGCGAACGGCCGAGTTGTTAATATAGCAAACCAAGGAAAACGGGGCCAGAGGAGATGGCGATTCTGGAACAGCGCGACGTCGACCCGCCAACGCGAGTTCGACGCCGAAGGAGGCCTTTTGCTTCCCTCGTGAGTTTCGTATTTCCTAAGAGATGCACTGTCGTGTTCTGCCAAGGTAGGAGAAATCAATGGCTGACATACGAATCCCCATCGTAATTCAGGTTTTGCCATGCCCACATTCATCTGGACAAATGCTTCCTTTTGGACAGATGCTCTATCATCTCGGGGTGAGTGGGACGCCCTCGTCTTCCTTTGACTAAAGACCTATTTCATATTTTTTTTGCGCTGCGTGACTCCTGTTGTGTGCTCTCTCTTTGCCGAACTCGTCTATTGTTGTTTCTCCGTTCAGCGAATTTGACGAAGCGCTCAAGGTGACAAATCAATGCAAGGCATTTTTTCCGTCGGATCTGAGAGATCTCGCGGCCCGAGGGGAGAGACTAATCAGGGAGAGCGTCTCGTATGGCGTGACCGCCATGCGGGCTCATGTTGAGGTCGACACGGTTGTCCGCTTCGCCTGCCTTGATGCCGCTTGTGCGCTGAAAGAGCGGTTTCGAAAGCTTTGCACCATCCAAGTTGCAGGTCTGTCTTTTACTCCGTGCTCATTCCAATCAATGGCTCACGGTGGCTGTTTTTTTCTGCCTTGAAGCTTTTGCGCAGGAACCTCTATTTACGGCGGCCAGTCAGGCCAGCCCCGGAGAAAACTATGCTCTACTGCAAGAAGCCGCTGCATTAAAGGACGTCTCGGTCATTGGCTCGGCGCCATACGTCGAACCAACCGTAGCGCAGGCTAAGCAGAATATCTCCCTCATCATGGACCTCGCCGCTCGTCACCGGAAACACGTCGATTTTCACCTTGACTACAACCTCGATGAGAACGCCCAGCCGCTCGTATACGAAGTCATATCCCAGGCGCGGGCACGAGATTGGAACCAGGGGGGTGGCAAGCGCTTGCTTATCACCATAGGTCATGCGACGCAGCTCCAGCTGCTCGATTCCGAGCAATGGAAGAACCTCGGTGATGCCATGAAGATGTATGACATCCATCTGGTTTCCTTGCCACAGTCCGACATCTACATGCAGGGCAGGCAAAATGCTCACAGTCCCATGGGTGCGCCCAGAGGCACCCTGAGGGTTCCGCAGCTCTGGAAAAATCACCGCATCCCAGTGGCCATGTCGGTCAACAACGTCGCCAATGCATTCACGCCTCAGGGGTCGCTCGACCCGCTGTCCCTGTGCACGTTTGGGGTGGCCATCTTCCAATCAGCGACGCTGAAGGACATCCGCATTCTCACGGTGCGCATACAGTCCCCGTTTCACGACGAACAGACGACCCAGCAGGCTGATCATTTGCCCCGAACAGCGGTCCGTGACAGAGCATTCGAGGCGGGCCATCGGCCAGGAGACGGCCATAGGTTTGGGCTCTTTGGAGGGTAGCGCCGCGGACTTCGTTATCCTCCATGGCCCGAAGACACTTCAGGAGGCAGTCTTGCACCCTTGTTACGATCGAACCACTATTCACGCCGGCGTAGTGGTGGCGACTCGGCGAACGCAGCATTGGGTTCTGGGCCTTCGCAAGGATTCGCTCGACTCAATTTGGAATCTGCCATTCAAAGCTGGACTGCTTTTCACATTGATTTTGTTACTGAGGGAATTATTATCTCAACGTATGCCTTCCCTGCATGCCTTCATTCACTCTTTTCTTACCTGCTTGTCTCATCCCGCAGGGGAGTGGCTGTCTGATAAGGTTTTTTCCAACACATGGCCGCCCGCGATTCGTTCGCAATAAGGCTCATTAATCAGATTTATTGCAGCGCAACCGGAGGGAAAGGAGACATTGTGGCATTAGCGACGACAACAGGCAAAGGGGATTGAGTGGGTTCTAATTGCACAAACGACAGTTCAGGTTGGCTCGAACGGGAGGAACATCGGAGAAAGGAATGGTGTTCAGGTCAGTTCAGAATACAAAAGTAATAAAGAAGGTTTACACCCCGATGGATGAGAGATTTGAAAAAAGATGGTAGGTAAAGAGAATGATTAGCGAACGACGGGGACGGGGATAGCCAACAAGCTACCCAGAAGAGCGATAGAGAAAAAGAGCGAGATAGCTGTCGATCGGATAACAATTTCCCACTGTCCACGCACGATGATTGGACTGAGGACGCGCGTCATGGACGCGAAAGCGGGAACGGCTTTGATTTTCCTCAAATGATTCTGGATAACAGCCTCCTCGAGCTTCTTGCACGAGCGAGCTTCAGCTTCTTCAGGTCGGCGCACGGACATGCCAAAGCTGCTCCGCGGTGTCCGGGCAGAACCCGATTCGAGATCATCCTCCGACTGCGTGTCCTGCCATTTCTTCGCGGTGCATTTTGACTGCAGTAGCTCGATGAGCGCCATGGGCGTTACGCTGACAGAATTGCGGTGGTTGATTTTATTTTCCGAGGTGTCAGAGAGATCGGGACGATGTATGCAGTAGGGCCGGTAAGGCAGAGCATCGAAATCGAACGACGAGATGGGCTGCCGCTCCTCGGGTTGGAATTTGGTCACATCCGAACCAAAGTCGTCATCTGCATGATCGTAGGGATGGATGAAAGCGGCGGTGTTAACAAAGGCCAATTCGTCAACGGTACTTTCGTCCAACTTGAATGGCAGAACGTGGGCGGCATCAGGAAGGATAGGGCTGGTGGCGGGTCCATCGACAAGTTCAGGATCGTAATAAGCCGCAGAAATATGTATGACGGGTTCCGGAGGCGGGACTGACGAATCTGAAGAGGAGGAAGAACTGCTATTGCTCGTCAGTGACATATCTGACGAAGAGGTCGGCGTGCGTGTGAGGCGGTGAGTGTCGCGCAAATGTGCAGCAGGAGGGGGGACAATGGTCAATTGAAGGGTCTGTGTTATTGGCAGGATGTGGTCTCCTTGCTTTTCGGCCTGGGGCAATGGTTGCGGTTTCGAGATGGGCGGCCGGGCGAGCTCGAATTTACGCAGTTGACGCAGGTCACCAAAGACGTACACGCCCATGCATACGCCGTTCAGAGCAGCCAAGACGATAGTGAGGCCCACCCACAAGCAGGAAACGCGGTCAACCTCGTCCATCGCGTCTGGCCTGTGGCAAAATTCACGACGATGGGCGGAATCGCACCTGCAAGACAGATCAACGTGCCTGCTATGATACCGCAGAGCACGCGGTTGTTGCCCACGTTGTTGAGCTGAGCCTGGACGAAGCGTCTCAGGCTCTCTTCCAGCATTTTATGAGTTTCGCGCGCGACTTCCGTAAACATCAGCGGGTCTGGGTGAGGCGACATTTCGGGTGAGTGAAACGGGGCCAGGATGCTGGAGGGAAGGTTCAGCTCGTATTCGGCGTTGGGAATGAAGAACGTCTGCTTTGCTCGGGCGTAGAAGATGGCCAATTGCGAGGAGCTCGGAACGGACCAGTCGATGCAATCATCCACTGTTCCGTCCCGCTGAGCTTTGCATTTCGCCGCCCACTGATGGTACTTTGTGGTGTACTCCTTCAGCCAGAGCGTAAAGTACCTGCCATGGAGTTAGGAATTGTCAGGATGTTCTCGTGTATTCAAAGCTTGTTGGCACTCACAAATTCTCTGGGCTCATTTCAACGTAGAGCAGCCATTCCTGGATGGGAGGGGAAAGGAGGTGAGTCGAGCATAAATTAACAATGACGAAGAGTACCTCAAAATCCTTCAAACCTAGAAGAGAACATAGATCAGCACGTCGACTCGGCCAGTTTGACGAGTTTAATCACCAAGAGGCGGTAGATGTTTTCGATCCAAAACATCTTGGAGACGAACCTTCAATAAAGGCGTCACTAGGGGAAGGTAAGACGCGTTGGTTGGCAAGAATCTCATGGAAACAACGCTGAACTCACCTCCACACGATCTGACCTTGCCTACGGCAGGCGGAGGGTTGCAGATACGATACTAAAAAGCAAAGCAGCTTATTGGACCCATTTCTTGACCTGCTAGCTTGGGAAAGACATTCGCGGGTTGTCGAGATACATACCGGCAATGAAAGAAGGCCTCTTAGGGTCGGCCTATACGTCCTGGGCTGCGTCTCCGCCAGAGTGTTTCGCTGATTGGACATGGCGTTTGGGTGTTTGGACCTCTGGGGACGTAGGGAACGGAGCTCAGCGAAAGAAGAGGGTCATGCTGCAGCAGAAACGAAGCCAGGTTGAAAAGGCTGTCAAGGGAGTCTAAAAATCATCTCGCAGGGCAGGATGACCTCCAGAAGTAGCGAAGCCCCATTCGGTTACTGCCCCGTTCTTGCTCCCCAGCCTCACAAACGGGAACCGAATAACCAATTGCCCGATGCTTCTCGACCCCGCTGCTTTTCATCGCCGACTCGTGGCTCTAGCAGCTCAGCCCATGGCAGTATCACCCCCGTCGATGGCCTCATAAGCTCTTCCAACTAATCTGAAGAAGTTATCTGCTTGTCAATTAATTCCCGTATAGGGTGCCAAATTAGAAGTCGAGTGGGCGTTGTACCATCATGGACAGAAACGGGAATTTGATGTGCTCTAGCGACAAACACCAAGAAGCCTCTTGATTGCGTCCAATCTTGACGCTTGGCGTATGATCATGATACAATCAATTGTGGGTTCATAAAAGTGAGAAAGCTCAAAACACCCCAATCAATGCCAGGGCTTCAATAGGAACCCATGACGATATGAACAATCTGCTTGGAAACCATAGGGACTTTCCAATGAATGTTCAGATTCCCGTTTAGTCATGATAATACAAGTGAATCTATAATGCAGGGTCTGGGGGATGGTCATGGTGAGGATGGGGATCTGTATTCGGAGACATTCTTTCTACTCAGCATCAAACAGAAACAGATATGTCATGCGACTTACGTGGTTCCAAATACGCCCTTGCTCGACGCTAGCTCAGCCCCTAATTTGTAGCCTAACACCTGAGAAGTGCAAGCCAAGTGTCAGGAGAAGCTCATACGTACGCAAATGATCAAACATTACTTGCCTTGTCCCAATCCAACTTCTGACGCGTCAACGGCAGGGCGCGTCGTAAGCCCTTGAACGTTTTCTCTCCCATCTCGCGATAAGTTTCATTCAATGAGGACTGATACTTTCCTTCTTCGTCTTCAATAAGAGCCACTATCTTGGACGTCGAAGAGTTGACCGATGTGGCCGGTGCAATGGCCGGTGGTAACGTCAACGATATCTCGTGCGTTGTTGACAATTGGACCTGTCAACGGAAGAATGGAGCCTCGATCGACATTGAATTTTGGTTGCAAAGTTTAGGACGATGCTCACATTCCCCTGTTCATAGTAGTGAACATTGACCAGAACCTTTCCCGTGATTTTCCTTTCGGCCATATCGACAGCATATTCTGAACGCCACCGTCCGGACCTGGGGATAGTTCAGCGCCGTCTACAAGGTCATCAAAAATGACCTCACCAATAGTTGTTAGGGTTATATTTGTTGGCCACGACTTGTATGATGAAACGATCAGACGTCTCGGGCACTGAGAACACGGAGGCGACGCCGTCGTAAAAGTGCGAGGAAAGGTATGTAAGGGTGGCAGTCTCTAGAGCAGCCCTAACATACAGTCAGATAAGCAGGTACGGACTGAACGGAAGTATACTGATACCGATATTCCTCTGCCTCTTTGTTGGGTTCCATCGGTTGCGAGTCGGAAGCTTCCTGAGTTCGGTCAGATGTCACGAAAAAGTTGCGAGTCGTATGGTGGAACATACCAAGCTCAAGTGATCAAAGACGAAACTCGTTTTAGAGCGGGGATCTATAAATCGTTCTTCATTTTCCGAGTTGGGAGAAGTATATCTTGCGGCTTCACTGACGATAGACTTCGAAGGTAGGTTTCGGGATGTGAACTCGACAGAACAAAGGAAACTTGGAAGGGGATATGTACCTGATGATTCTCGCCAGGAACCTCCACCGTCGTGAACTGCGCGAGATTATACTCTCTGAGAGCCGGCAGGATGCCCTCTTGAAGTAATTCGTCGTCAGAGATTATGCTGCGAACATCTGATCGTAACATTGTGTCTGTGCATCGGCGGTTCCTGACAACAAGCGCGACGAACCATTGAGAATGTCGTTGATTTCGCCTGGAGGCGCCTGCAGAAGGAAGCTTGAGGCGGCTTGGATCCGTTCTTTCGCGTCCATGTCGAGAATGCTGAGGCTGTCAATCGCAGCACTTGGACAAGGCTGATATGATCTCGGAATTCTCCGAGTGCGACTAGGAGCTCCACTCGCCGAGGATGGACTGATCGTGCAAGGCTATTAGGGTTGCGCGGAGCTGAGCTTTAGCTCAGCTCGTACGCGAAGTGAAGTGAGCCGCCAGGTGGGCGGGCACTACACCAGGCAGTTGGCCTTGCTGCATCATGGGAAACTGTATGCTATGTGCGAGGATGCAACTACGAATGTACAGACGGTATCACAGTGCGAATATGCTAATAAGGGTTGGGGTAGAAAAATTATGGGGAAGCTGAGCTGGGGGCTGCTAAGGTGCTGGCAGAGATGGAGGTCGGATGAGCGAGGAGGCTCATGCCACAGCACATCACGTGCTTCGTTCGCGGCACGCTGCCCGTGCTGGCAATGCATTTTTCTGCTTATTCCTACATACTGTGCTAGATTTTGCCATATAATGCGTTGAACCATATTCGAATGCCTTTCATACATGATATAAATCACAGCTTTGGTTTCACCGCAAATTGGGCTTCTGTCACTCCTGCACCCATAGCCGCGGTCGACGAGATACCACCGGTGACAGTCTTGATCAGGCTGTCTGCATAGTCGGCTCCGCTCCACTGTTTTGAACGGTGAGCGAGTTTACAATGATACAAAAAGCTTTGGCACTTACACGCTGGTGAGTGAGCACATCCGTACCCAGTTCGCGTTCTTTGCGCTGCACCAGTTCGACATAGGCCTTCATGCCGCTCTTGGCAAAGTTTTGTGCGAACAGATCAGAAATGTATCCATTCGAATGCAATCCACCGAGCTACACGCAAATTGTGAAGGTCAGCATGAAGGAAATAATCGACAGCGATATTGCATCCTGACCGTAATGAATTGCCAGACGAAGCCCAGCTTGCCAAGCTGCCCGATGTAGGACTCCATGTCCTTTTCGCCCAAACCAGCAGCATCCCAGTTGAAGGACGGGCTCAAGTTGTACGCCAGCCATTTGCCAGGGTAGGCAGCATGGACACCCGCCGCGAATTCTTTAGCCTGCGCCAGAATCGGCTTCCTTGTCTCCATCCATAGTATATCGGCGTACTCCGCAAAAGCGACCGCGCGATTGATGGCGCATTGGGTACCATTCTGGTTTCGGTAATAGCCCTCACGGGTTCTAGGGCTGTTCCAGTCCCAATATGGAACGTTCCTCAGCCCGAACTCTTTTTGAGCGATCTCCACCGCCTGCGGATAGGAAACACGCGCGACGCGAGCGACAAACTGCTGCACAACGGCAGGGCTTGCTCCTTGCTTGGCCAAAGCCTTCGACAGTGTCACTGAGAACAGCTCCAGGTTCGCGTCCGCTATCCATTTATCTTCGACAGCTTGCAATTCATCTCCATTCTTACCCTGCTTCTCAGCCTCAACCATGACATTGTTCAAAGGCACCAAATTCGGGTTCGTGGAGCCAAGGATAAACGCATGATCTCTGTCGTCGATGTTGGAAGTGATCAACGTGGCAGCTTCCGAATCAGTCCGAGCCACAACGAAATTTTCGACGCCCAAGATATCGAATTGCAAACGAATGGCGATGAGACGGTTGATGTGCTCCTGAATCGGTACGAGCACCTTTCCGGCCATGTGCCCACATTTCTTCGTCCCTGCCGCCTGATCTTCGATGTGAATGCCAGCCGCACCCTTTTCCACAAACAGCTTGGCCAGTTTCATCACGGCCGTCAGCCCACCGTGGCCAGTGTCGGCGTCCGCGACGATGGGACGAAGATAGTCGATGTAAGGCGTCTTGGCCAATTCTGCGTCGCTCAGTGACGATCGAGCTTGACGCTGTTTCCGATCATGGAAAAGCTGAGCAAGGAAAAGGTGTTCCACCTTGTTCGGAACCGTGTTGTATGGGTAATCTGATGCGCGAAGCGCGCATTAGCGTGCAAATCTCTTCAAGAAGGTCACTGTACCCACCCGCAAGGTCCGGGCCGGGTTCGTTCGTGCTTGAAGCTGTGCTAGACGACTGCCACCCAGAGACGTACACGGTTTCGAGATACTTTGCCATCTGCGTCACCTGGACGGGGTCGAGGCTAGGTGTCCTCATCTTTAGCAGGGGCGCCTCTAACGAGCGCAAGCAAACGACGACTTACGCTCCGTATGTGTGCGATGCGGTGCCGCGCTTGGCGTGCTCGCTGAGCAACGCGAAAAGCTTTTTTGCCTGGATGCTGGAGGGGTACTGAATAGGGATCGTGCCACGCTTTGAGACCACGTCGGCTGCGGTGTAGGGTCGTTTGACCTTCGCAAAGCGAGGACTCTGAGTAACGATTGATAAGACAGGGGTGAATAGCTTCATATGGGTGTGTCAAGAACGTTGCGTTACCTTCCACCAACGCTCGACCTCAGCAACCTCTCTTGCAAACTCTGCTCGCTCGTTGGACATGTTGTGGGGCTCGGTCAAAGGGCGAAAGCTGACAGTGGCCGCATATGAAATTGTTATTATAATTGGAGAAGCCCCTCTGACTACCGGAAGTTGATTACGGAACATGTGATTCAGATCCTGCGTGATCGGCATGAGCCGTCGGGCCAAAGTTCAAACAAAGGGTTATGTCCGTGCCCAGACCCCGTCGGCGCTCCTCCTCCAATGCAATGCTGGCGTAAATATGAAGCTTCTGACGGTCTTGTCAAGCGGTTAACGCCTTTCTTACTCCGGACAACTCGCTCTTCGGTCGTTCAAAAGCAACAAATGTGCAGTCCTAACAATCATCACCTGCCAGGATAACATGTGCCAATTGTATTGCATCATCTTCTGTCTCCGTCATAGAGGAGACCCGCCAAGCCGTATCTCACCAAGAAGGCGAGAATGCTGCCAGCGACCTCAGGGGGGATCATCCATAAGCCGAAAATATCATATAAATTTGCTCGGCATACCTGTGAGCCCATCAATAGTTGGACAAGGCGCTTTTCGTTCATCGGTCCGAATCGGAGCAGGAAGAAATTTAAGATCGTCAAATTTGTCGACTCCAGTATGACTCCACTCGTCGGATGCACAGTCAATTCTGTGAGTCCGAACGCTGCTAATGCACGTAACGTCGCCGCCGATAGCTTCGATGGTGGTCTCTCAAACATGGCTTTGGATGGATGCAGTAGATTCGTGTTCGAATCGAACCTGGCGGGCTGGGTGAATCACTAACACATGCGATGCCAAAGCAGTGATACCTTGGCACTCTATGGCGCGGACAAGGCACAAGGCCAAAGAGCTGGGGACATGACAGCAAAAAATTGAAAATCTGGGGTATAAAGAACAGCATCAATGTTTTAGAGAAGTGCGCTTGTATACCAACAACGGCAAACGCCATGCCGGTGACATAGCAAAGCGTATCGCCTGGGAAAGCGCGAGCGGGATACCTAAAATGACATTGCCCAGAAAGAAGCTTTTACAGCATGATCTGCACGCAAAACGTACGACGCACCAGTTATGGTATAGAAAGGCGAGGCAGACCGCAACTAATGGCATCATGAAGTAGAGGCTGAACAGATGCCTCTCTACCAGTTCTCGACTGCCATGCGCCATCCAGCGCTCCACAAGCCTCCGAATTCGACTTCGGCCTTACTTCCGAGCAGATACAAAGGTATTCGGAAATCGACAGGCCATGGAAGGTACAGGAGGTCGTTTACAATAACGGACAGGGCAATGATCAGTGCCTGGCTGACTTCGGAGCCGTTGATTCCGGCGAGGATGTTGATGCTATTTGTTGAAAAAGTCGACAGCATGGACATGTATACGTAGTACAGCGGACCTTT
The DNA here is from genome assembly GCA_011319805.1 of Macrocybe gigantea. NCBI lineage: Eukaryota > Fungi > Basidiomycota > Agaricomycetes > Agaricales > Callistosporiaceae > Macrocybe > Macrocybe gigantea. Next base: position 116,798 of record SJRY01000268.1, read on the forward strand.
AGGACGGAGCAGTCAGATACCCGACTGATGTATGCATAAAATATCATCTACTGACCTAAATTTACAAGGGTCCCAAAAATCGGTCTGAAAGGAATAGGAACGACCACATGAGTGTTCCCGCGTTCCGCATAATAGACCATTAAGAGTGGGATAGAGGCAATAATAGGAATCGGCAATTTATGTCGCCAGCGAATGTCGAATACATCATCCAGGAAACCCAAGAGTGTTGCAATAAGGAGTGACAAGAGGGAAGATAGATAAACAGAAAGCTGAGGGGATATGAACATGGGCCATCGCGACATTTATGCACGACACCATTACACACCTGATAGTGCGGAAATTGGAATATGGATATTCCTTCGGGGTTTGCTTGTCCGCCGCACCGCGCAAGATAACGTCGGAGAACGCGAATGGTATGAAAAGCATTAGCAGTAAGATGTATACAGATGCACAGACAAGTCCTTGACTTTCAGGTCTGGCTTGGGGTTAGCACAATGAGTTCCGGCAAAGACGAAGGACACACATAGGATCCGCATAAGTCTTCAACAGATCTCTGCCTTTAAGATTGGCTTTGACAAACGTGGGGCCCAGAGCCGGAACAAGGTACAGAGTCGCAAGAAACGCAAACAGGGAAAAGCCCAAAGATGTGTAGAGCGCAGGAAGAGGCGGAATCGGGTCCAGCAACGGTCTCACCACGAACCATGCAGCGACGGGGACTAGGCCAAACAGCAGCACCGGAGAGAGCGGTCTCGGTTTGAGCGACATCTTACCGGAGGAAGAGGTGAGCGCCAACGCCCCAAGCCGAGTCTTGAAATTGGCCACGACTGATCGCGACCGCGCCAACGTGTCGCATGCACGTGCTCGGATGTGATAGTCGGCTTTCGGACTGATTAAAATGTCCATGAGCAACCACCTCTGCTTGAATCCCCTTGCATGTAGCATCAAAAATTCGGACAAGAAAGGCAGAGGTGTATACGGTATATTGATTCGTCACAGACTAACATTCCTTTTCACTGTCTAAATACTCTGTCAGCGTCACACAAAATACCCAAGAACTCAATCGTGGAACGAAGCCCAGTGCTTCTATTCACGAAAGATGAGTATGAGGCTCACGGTACGCATTGCCGCAAGCCATCTCCACCTAGACCTAATGTCACAAACAGGTAAGTATACTTTAATCGACCATTATACTTTCAAATGGCCAGATGGACGAATGGCCTTAGCTCTTGGACTTGGTAATGCGAAAGCATCACAGAGCTTAACTCTGGCTAAACAACCCTGTACAAGGTTCACTATTCAATCACGACGATAGGCCAAACGTATCCTACACCCTCGAGCCAACGACAGCCACGATCTGCTACGTTGCCACGCGTAATATTGAACCCCATGAAGAGCTCTGCATCTTTTATGGACACAAACTGTGGTTTGATCCAGCTGAACCAAGAACCTCTATGCAAGCTCTGCATACTCTGGAGGTGGACGACGGCTGGGGAGGCTTATCTATGTTGGGCGAACATACGAATGCGGGCCCTTCAGAACCTTTCCTGGACGGCGACCCGGAAGAAATACTGACTGAGGATCAACTGCCCTTCATAAGATACAAACTTCCCCCGGAAGAAGAAGAGCCGGGCAGTATCCGAACAGGCACGTAACATGCCCATTCTTCAATCTTAAAATGGCTGATGGTCAGAACACAGTCCAAGCATGGGCTGTCGATATACCAGACCCACGCACTATAACAAGAATGCTCAAGTCAGCACCATGAAACATGCTAAATCGTTCTTTGTTTTTGACGCTTCTCATTCTATATATACTACAGATGGTTGAAACAATCTGGCTTGGATACGCCCGAACTGGGACATTTGAGACGTATCAGGAAGCAAAACGACATCACATCGATGCTCCTCGCCACATCACCTTCTCCGCCAGAGTTCCCAGAGGACGTGGAACTATCTCAGCCATATATTGTGTCCGTTCCGGCTTCACCCGCTCTGACTCTCGTGTCGTTGGAGTTAAAATCGGCACTCTGGCCCACGGTGTACGCACCACCAAGGAAACACGAGGCAGAAGACTGGTCCAGAGCAAAAGCGAAGTGGGCGTGGGACGCCATGAGGATAACAGCGGATGCGGCTGTCATCGCCCAAGACCGAGGCGAGGTATGTGTATCTGCCAATTATTGTCCTTTGTTGCCGTTCTATTAACGCCTGAAAAAGTACCCAATAGCTGCGCATATACCAATCTCCCACGAAGGTGCGGACATAAACACATTGGCCGCTCCATTTACGGCCGCCGACACGAGAAAGTCCACTGGACATCCGCTCCGGCACGCCGTTTTGAATGTGATTAGGATGTTGGCGGACAGCCGCTCATCGACGGACGCGCCGAAGGATTCCTCAGCGTCCACTTCCTCCTCGGAGAATATGCGGAATGGGGCAAATTACCTTTTGACGTCTCTCACCTTGTTCACCACTCACGAACCATGTATAATGTGTAGCATGGCTCTCATACACTCACGTGTCAAAGAGATATTTTATCTTTATCCCATGGAACAAACCGGTGGCTGTGGCGGATCTGCGTGTTTATCTACGTTGAAGGGAGTCAATCACCGATTTGGAATTTGTCGTTGGAGGCTACCGGATGCTTTAGCCAATGGAGACCTTCAGCTGGATGCTACATTGGACGCATGACAACTAGATTCGCCAACATGTCCTAGAGTACGAATACGCATATACATATGGAAATGACAAGGATTCCACATAATGATTCCTTGGAAATGGAAGGCTACAACAAGGGTGAGCGCAGAGTACCGTGATGAGGGAAATGGTTCGGGCAAGGCTTCCACTGTTTCGCCTGTATGTAATCCAGCAGAGCATCATCGGACAGGCTCCGCAACAAAGCGTTTGTGTCCACGTTCTGGAGATATCAGCACCATGTTCAGTATCTATTGCCTAGGCAGGTAAGCACACCCACATCTGCCTGAGCGGATCGAATTACGGCAAGGGCGATTCTCGCACTGAGATCTCGAATGCGGGCCAGGCGAGGGTAGACGAGCCCTTCGGCCTGTTCATCTTCAGTCAGAGAAGAGGACAGAGCAAGCGAAGCTTGCTCGATCATCCTGTCTGTGACATGCTTGACCTTGGCTAAAATAGAGCCTAGGCCGATGCCAGGGAAGATGTACATATTGTTGCCTTGTCCAGGTTCGTATATACTGCCCTCATACTCCAGGGGTTTGTATGGGCTGCCAGAGGCGAAGATGACATTGCCGTTTGTCCTAAAAACGTCCACAAGCAGTTTCATACACTAGACCATTGAGTGAGAGGTGCGGCACTACGCACCAATGTACAGCGTCACTGTAGTCGACTTCACACAGAGAGACTGGATTTGACAAGGGGAAGATAATGGGGCGCGGGTTGATGGATGCCATCAACTTGACCACTTCCTCCGTAAACGCGTTCTAGAAGGGAGAAGAAAAGACTTCAGGATTCATTACGCGCGATGCGAGGGAAGGATGTCATGCCCGTAACGTGCTCAGGCCCAGAAGCGCCGTGGGCTTGACATATTCAATAATATCCGTCAGTTTTGTCAACGGTGGACCTTGATAGTCCGTGCGAGCAAAGACTGACAACCGTGTCAGCGATTGCCGACCAGAAAAGACAGTGAACTGAAAATACGAAACTCACACAACTTGTGTTCCTGCAGACCTTTACGGTCGGCCGTGATCAAACCCTTGGAATCGACGGTCTAGGAAAGGAAAAGAAAACATTTAAACTGCTTTGGGAAACGGGTAGATTCGGATCCACACTCACATAGATTCTCTTCTTGGCTTCTTCCACAGACAGTCCCTGCAGTGTGAAGAACGAGAGCAGCTGTTTAGCCACGCCAATTCCCGCTGAACCTGCTCCAAAGAATAAAATTCTGTGTTCCGCCAAAGGCTTTCCGGAAGCTGCGGATGCCAATTTCGCGGCGTTCAGGAAGCCGGAGAGAACGACGGAGCCTGCGACCCAAGTCAGTATCCCTCATTTTCACAGCAGATTTTTAGGTCAAGACCTGTTCCCTGGATCTGCGCGGCTATGAGCACGTCGCTATTTGCTAGAAAGAGGAGCGCTTACGTCGTCGTTGAAGCAGCGGTACGAATTCCTGAACATGTCCAAGTACCGGAAAGCGTTGTCTGTCGAGAAATCTTCGAACTGCACCAATAAATCAGGGAACACCTCCGCATTGCTTCCATGAACTCCTGCATGAATTCGTCCATCTGAGAAAAATGATGTAGTCGGTGGATCATGCAAGCAGGATATGGGGGCTACGATTGCGCACCTCTTCTGTGTTTGGCCTCTTGCGACGCACTCCGATATAGAATGGATCGTCCAAGAATTTCTGCGTGTTGGTGCCGACATCCAAGCAAATGGGCACCGTGGAGGAGGGTTTGATTCCGGCGCCGGCGATATACAAGTCCCTGTAGAGGCAACAGTATATCATGCAGGGGGACAGGCGAGGGGAATGAACAGTCGCTCACAGTTTTCCGATACTAATTGGCAAACCATTCGCACCCAGGTCGCCCAGTCCAAGAATACGCGAGCCTGCGGACGTCTGCATCGAATCATGACGTATATATGTAGAGAATCACGACGTACCGTCCGTCACCACAGCGATTCGAGATGCAAGCCCGCTATGCCAAGTGCGCAGAACATCTTTAACGTGTCCTTTGCTTTCTATGCTCACGTAGAGACCTTCGGGATGGCGCCAGATGTGGGAATAGCTGGAACATGCGTCGCCGACCTAGATAAAAAAAAAAAAAGAGATTTGAGCATACGCGTTGGATGTATCATGACAGCAGGGATATGAACCGTCGGGGTGTACAAAATAGGAATGAACTCGAGCATATTGCTTAGGAGAACCTCATAAAACAAATTTGGGTCGCGTTCTTTCAATCCACTGAGATAGATGTATTTTTCCAAGCCGGTTGTCTTGCTGCGGAGCTGGGCGAGACATCGCTGACGGTGGTCAGTATTCAGAAAGTGGGGAGGAACGCTGCGTTGAGGAGTCAGCGAGGAAAAAGACATTTTGCTTCGGGAAGGAGGGATTCAAGAGACGAAGGTAGTTTTATAAACGGGGTTCTACAAATTTAGATCCGGTAGATAGATGGCGTCAACGATTGCAAAACAGTTTCACGATTTCGTACACGTGAATCGGGAGGTCCTTTCAGGTCTCGACTCTTCAAGCCAGAAATCATGTTCGTGAGGGACGGCGGAAGGACCAATTGACTGTTCCATTTGCAGAAGCGGCCTTCCGACAATCAAATCACGGATTATCTTTCACTAATTGGCTGCCCGCTTCGGGTAGAGCTCGTGAGACAGGACCATAAAAACGATTCAAATGCACCGTTCTCATAGATTACTCCCGAGATAAAAGCATTACTGAAAAAATGCGAATAAAGTATGCGAATAAGAAGCATGCATGGAACCAGGGCAACACGATGCCACCTACAGCGAGACCGCGCCGGAACAACCTTTCCCCCCATACAGACCAACACATTCACCACATCTCTCTCCGCTTCGCCCGGATAGCTCTGACAATAGACCTTTTTTCGCTCCATTTTTCCCTCGCTTCTACATGTTTCTCGTCTCGAGCCCTAATCATAGCCTTGCGCTGTGGCTTTTTGAGCGCAGCGATGCTGGCGACGAACGTTCTCGTGCAGCCAAACATCTGAGCGAGCTTCCCCTGAGTGTATATCGTTGGGTCGAGTCGCCGCAGACGCCGTATCTCGGCAACAACCTCGTCCGACGCGCGATCGGGCTGCTGCTTGTCCGCGGAGGGGCGAATGAAGGGCGGTAGAGGGCCTTCCACGGGTGTTGGAGGGCCTCGAAGGAGTGGCGAAACGGGGGCGGTTGTGAGAGAGAATGGCGACGGGGCGGTCGGCGGCGGTCGATGAATGAAGGTGAGGTCTTCGTCCGGCAACGTGGTCACGACAGCATTAGGATTATTGAGAAGTGGGTCGGATGGCCGGTATGGAGGGCGTTCTGCGGTGCCTGGCTTTGGTCGCGGGTATTTAGATGCGTAGGACCTTGCGAAGGTCAGCGCGAAAGTAGAAGCTCGGCGCGCAGCGTTCATCGTCGTCGCTGGTCGTGTTCACTGCAAACCGCAAAGTGTCGGTGGGAAGCTTCTGACGTAAGCGTGCAGTGCTCCCACGGTATGATTACCGCTTTTGGTCCAAGTGAAAGCGAATGTGACAACTCTTAACATTTTCATAATGATATCGAGCGCTGTGTCAATCATGAAACCCCTAACGCGACATATGTGGCGGTGGGTCAAACCTATGAGTTTCAAAATATGTGGTACGACGACAAGTTGCAGGTGCGTTTGAGGCGGACTTCCTTTCGTGGCGAGATGATACAAGATCATCATGAGGTGACAGCGTGTCGTCCATGAGTGTGGTACGCGGCGTCGATCCATTCAACTCTAATGTATACAGTATTGGGTGCTCCGCTGTGAACATCATTTATTTATAAACTTCATATCCTGCAACGACTTGCCGTCGATTTGCGATCCACTCAAACCACCTCTGATCGTTTATCTTCAATCTGCGTACTCGCCATCCGAAACATACAAGTCACATACCTTCAGGCTAGGCCACTTGTCCAGCGTGCCGATACCTATCGAGCGATGTCCCGCGACCCTGTGTCGCAATGTGGCTCAACCTGGGGCTGGGCCTAATAGAACGCGCGCGAAATGGGTCAGGCGCTCACCATGGTTGCGCGTTCATGTCGGCTATGGTGTACTTTCCCTTTCCTGGTCCGGCCAGATGATCGCGATTTTCAAGGCGAATCTCCATGACGCCGTACAGGCGCTCGGTTTCGTCCAGATATCCTGCAGTGCCGTAACAGATTAATAGAGAAAACGGCGAGCGCACCGTTGTGATGAGGTCCGGCTGACGTGAAGATGCAGCTAGCGAACAAGAGCCTGAAGTACTTACGTTTTTTAACGTAGGGTATATCCACAGGAGCAGAGTTTACAAAATAGTTGGCTGTTTCAAGCAAGGCAAAAAAAAATTGAAGTCGATCCCGTGTGTATGAAACGACTCGTACCTTGACCTTGCATAGGTCCGAGTCCTCCATGCTGAGCAGTCGAAATACATGAAGAAGTCTGCAAGTTCATTACGGCAATCTGCTCACCGCCCAGAACATCCATTGCAGCATCTCGCTGTATTCGTCCGGTTGTTCAGCAGGATCGAACGCGAAACGCGTCTCCTGGTCGTAATGCTGCTCCAAATAAAGCAGAACGGCTGCAGTCTCGAACACGGTGAACCCTCCGCGCGCGCGGTCAACGAGCACGGGTATCCTTCCGTTCGGATTCATCTTGATGAACCAGGGCTCCTTCTGCACGTCTCGCGATATGTCAATCTTGTGCAGCCTGCATTGCATCGCACAAGGAACGGGTTCGCAGGTCGCGGCACAATGAACGAAACCCCCAGCATCAGTCGATCATCAAATCAATTCGAAAAGCGCTCGCACTGGTAGTCCAGCCCATGCGCGGCCTTCAGCTCCTCAAGCAGCACAGAAACTTTGCGACCGTTGGGAGTGTCTGCCGAGTACAGCAAGAGCGGTTTCTCTGACGCTGAGGCGGAGTAGCTCCGCAGGCTCCGCGTGGGTGACGATAAAGTTCTCGCTAGCAAGGCCAGCTGACGAAGCGCCGCCGCCGACATGTTGTCAACACTTCAACTAGACTCGATCGTGTACGCGAATTCCTGAAACCCCTGATAAGTCTGGACGCTTGTCAGGGGATGGCGGACCTAACTAAGCATGCGAGCCTTGCATACAAACTTGCCACGTCCGCTGTCAACTGCACCCAGAGTTATTATGAAGCCAAAACCAATCAACCGTGATACGAATGGGGATTGTGCTCAATGAAAGAAGGTTTGCGCTGTGGAAGGAAGCAAGCATGTGTCACCTCGGGCAGGCAATGAAATGAATTACAAACCTCGGCAATTCTAAGGAGTGAGAGCAAAAAAAAGATGGAAACCTTCATATGTGTACAAATTGTCTACTAGGTACGAATAATAGATATCGAAATAAGAAACGGTCGTTAGAACGGAGAAAGCGGTTTTCTCAAGATTCGATGTCCCAAGAGAGGAAAAAAAAACGATACCAAGAAGGAACGAAAAAGCGTAAGGAACGTAAAATCAGGTCTGATGCAATGAGTGAAAAAAACGCCAACATAATTCCCCCGAACAAAAAAAAGGCTAAGACGAGGTGAAACAAAGACAGCTTTTGCTTTTCTGCAGTATGTCAAAAGTGAGGCATAGGAGATAGCGACAGGGAAGGAGGGATCTCGGGTAGACGAGGAATAAAACGGGAATCGAGGTGACAGGCGAGAGTACAATGTCCAAGATGCCATGAACTGGTGGGAACGCCGGGATGGAATGGGAGATAAAACTGCCCAAACATGATGGTGCTTCGAAAGCGGAGAGAAGACCTGGGGCCTGATCCGGCTGGTATGTACAGGTGGGTCCCTTGCGGTTTGTATGTATCAAGAAAAAAAAAGTGTTTGTACCTTTCACCCGTCGTCGCCTGGCATGCCAGGCGGTGACATGATGACAGAGTTCCTACGGCCGTCTTCCCGCCTCTGCAGGTGCTGGTGCTCCTGCGGCGGAGAGACGCCACTCTGTGAGCCAGAGTTGGAGGACGCGTTCCGGATCGACGACCCGCCCCGCTCGCGATCCCGATCCGCACCTTGTTGATGCTGGTGTTGATGCTGGCGCAGGCCGTGCGATGGCGAATGCGCTGGTACATACGACGAGCGAGGCTGCTGCTCCGACGCCTGCGTTCTGGAGGCATCCATGCGCGACGACTGCCGCGCGGCGTCGTATGGTGTCGGTGTGCCACCATCCGAATCTCTGTGGTGGCTGTCTCGGGCAGAGTCTTTGTCTTGCTGTGCCCAACCAGGAGACGATCGGTTGATTGGTTCTGGCCGGAGTCTCGACGATTCGTAGCTCGTCGGTGTGGGCGGGAAAGAGTAACCATCTGAATCCACTGGTGCACCGAGCCCGTTCCGGAACGCGGATTTGCCCTTTGACTTTATGTTGCCAGTGGTGTCAATGCTGGGACGCCGTGCTGAAGAGGCGACGCGAAGTGCGTCTTCCAATTCCTCCACGCGTCGTTGAAGTGCTGTCATTTCCATACGCATACCTGCTGTCTTCTTTTCGACCAACGCTTCGACCGCTTCGTTCAGTTTCTCCTGCTGTTGCGTCAACGTCTGCATGAGGGTATTCGATCTCTGCAACTGCTCTCCGAGCCAATTCTTGAGCTGCTTCGAATCGTTCAGAGCATCGTAAAAGACTTCAAATGGAGCTAAGAATGCCGCCTTGTCGCCGGAGTAGCCCGGATGTTGGAGTGCGCTTGGAGTGGGTGGCACCAATGAAGAGGCAATCGGGACAGATGCCGCTGGCGGTGAGCGGCCTGCTATGTCGGATATATGTCGCGGGGTCTGCGATGGTCCTGTGGCGGTTCGTTGCATGGCCAGCCGAGTGGGTGTGGGTGGTACGTTGCTTGCGACGCGGCGGACATTCTCGGTTCCACTCAGAACTGAAGGCAATCTAGGGATAGTCATAGAAAACCTCCCAGAGTAGAACGATGCTTGTCCAGCATGAGGCACTGGTGGCGCGCTCTGAATCGCGGGCTGGAACTGCTCCTTAGTCTGGATCTCGCGTGGACTAATAAGGATATCTGCAGGCTTCTTCTTTCCAGCGCCAAGTTGAGCAGCGCGGCGTCGAGCGAAGCTTATGGGTGGAGGTGGCAGTGAGTGCGCGATGGGGACTTGGGGTGGAGGAGGAGGATGGCTTTGCATTGTCTGCTGGCTGGAAACGATGATCGGGCTCGGACTTGGCGGGCGTTGCGCACTGATCGCCCCCTGGCTGGGAGCATTTGCCAGGCGACGAGAATTTGAAGCCGCGTTCGGGCTACGGCGCAACGAGCGCGTAGTCATGGGAGGTTTGGAGAGGGTCATGTTCCTTTCCTCCTGGGGCGGATTCGGGATGGAATTGGCAGCAGGTGGAGTAGACGTCGAAGTGACGCCAGCTATGCTCCCCCTGCGCTGCTCAATGAGAGCCTTCTGCTGCTGTTTCACGGTGATCATTGATTTGACTTGCTCGATGGCTGTTGGGTTGTCACGTTTGATGGTAAAACCCATGACAACGGGCGAAATTGGGGTGGACGCCGATTGGTCGAGAGGGACGCGGACATCGGTGTTTAATGGATTGGGCGCGCCGCTGACGGTGACACGTCGCTTTTTGGAAGGCGAGGGGTTTGAGGCGGAGGGCGGTGGGAGGCCATCGTCAGGGTTGGCTTGCACGGTGGGCGGCGGGGAGGCATCAAGCATCTCCTGTTCCTGCTCCTCCTTTATGCGTACCGAATGCGATGACTGACTGTTTTACGTATGTGTTGAACATTTTTTTTCCAGCTGGTCAGAGAGATAAGGAGTTGGACGACGGGGGGACTCACCCGTTGGTGCGGTGGGCATCGTCGCGCGAAAGCGACGCGGCGTCTTCACGGGAGCGTTTCCTGCCGGTGCTGCTGCCAGTGGAGGGGGTGTCCTCACTAGGGTGCCTGGAACGGCGGGGACGAGGCGATGGCGAGGAGTGATTACGGTTGACGATGGGGGCGAGGCGTGCCAAAGACATGGTTGGGGAGGGTATGCTTGCGAGGGACTGGGAGGAGAAAGTCTGTGCAAAGGAGGGGAGGGAGGTGGTGGACATGGCGTCCAAAGGGCAAGTCGCGTAAATGAAGGAGGATCAACAGAATTATTATATACAACTACCACTGCTTCCCAACACTCCTGCGACATATCCGGACCCATCCTCCGCCGCACTGCCTACTCCTCCCCCCTCGTTTCAGATCCTCGTTGGCTCTCTGCATGGCGATGCAAGACATACTCCCTCGACACTCGTCCATCCGTCCAGCCAGCCAGCCCTCCTGCTGCACTCCCCATCCTCAGACACATCGTTGCCCATCATTCACCTGCCAGTGTAGCCGAGGAGACACACACATCCTGCTGTATCAGAAACAAATACTCCCAAGAATGACCTGATCCTACGTATCCCCATTTAACATCGTCTTTCCATGTCAGCTTTTTTTTTCTTCTTCTCTTGCGAGATCACTCCTCGTGTCGCCAAGCTCGTTCTGACAGTACTCCAATGGCTGGAGCACGCCAACACACCAGAACTCTTTCGAACCTTTGATGTGAACGTCCTGCAATATCAATCGTTGATGCAAGAATCTGATTCTCTATCATACCACCAGTGCAGTTCCAGAACCTTCATAAATATGTACCTTCTGCCGAAAAAAGCACAAGCAAAAAAGGTCACAAGCAAACCTCAGGCCCACTATTCGGTCCTCTTTTTCTTTTTGCGAGCCGTAAGCACCGTCACGTGTGCTTTTGCTTGCTCGCTTCCCTCCTGGCTAGCAACCGTATCCCCTCGTATCCTTCGTCGCCACCAGGTTATCAACCGATACCGATCCATAGATGTGCGATAGATATGTGTCCAGCGACGTCACCGGCTCAGGAAACGGGTTAGGAGATACGTCCGCAAGGACGCGCCTGCTTGCGACATTGCGCGCGGCGTCCGGGGCGGTGCTAACAAATCAGGCTGTGAGCTCAAAGAATCGCCTCGCTCGGCGTACGACGGCCCTCCTCTTCGGGATTCGCGTTCACCCGTGCGGGGTCGGGCAAAGAGACTACGCCCTCGCACAGCCCCTTGATCGCATTTTCCAACACTTCCGTCGCCCGAGCCGCTCGCTCCGTCGTCGAGAATTCCACATTCGTCGTCAGTGATGTCATGATCCTCTTGTTAATTTGCGACGAGACCTGTCCTGGCTGGGGCGTAGGTGAGGGTGCCTCCGAGCGCGCCTGCGCATCATGCCCCGCCGGCGGGGTAGAGATCGCCATGACAAAGAACCCCGTTACCGCTCCCGCAACACATTCTTGACGGAACGACATGCGTTCCCAGAACTCGTCCGGAGTGACTTTGCCAAGCTCCCCGAGCGGACGGTCGTCCTTCCCTGCGACTTTGTCTTTGCCCTCCTTCCCGTGCGTGTCCTCTCTGTTCGAGTTGGTGCGGGACCGTTTGCGTGCGGGGGACCTGATGTCGCCATCCGTCGTGTAGGCCATCTCGTCCATGAAGCGAGACTTAGGGTCGTCATCAAATGACGGGATGAAATGCCCCAGGTTTTTGATCCCCGAAGATCCATCAAGAGGGCAGGGAAGGGGAATCTCTGTCTGAGAATACGGATGTCCATAAATCCACGGAGGTGCGATTACTGCGGACGAACCAGGAGACAATTTTAGGGCCTGCGTGGCCTCCATTTCATTGTACCCTGGCAGGACGTAATACAGTCTCATGAGACGTTTCGGTGGGAGCCTGACCTCCAACTCGGCTGCGACACTCGAAAGGACACGTCGCCACCACGCACAAAGCTTGATATCGCTAAGGGGACGTTTTCGTGGGTATTCCGACGAGTTTGGAAATAGGTATTGCGCTTGGGCTCTCGCGAAGAGGTGGATCCAGAGGTGGGCGGCAGAGACGGGTCGAGTGGTTGGGTCTGCATAGAACGAAAGCAGGGCGTGTACAACGGTGGCGGTCGGAGATGGCGCCGTGGCTTGTCCAGTCGAGTCGACCTTGGACACGTAAAGAATTGCGCACGATGTAGAGGGGATGTTATACACACATGCCTCAACTCCCGTCACGAGGACGCGGGGTGCGTCTGGGGTCGCTTGCTCGGAAATAAGGACAAGGATGTCCTGGATGTACACCTTCGGCCGGGGCTTGGCAAACGGGAAAAGGGCGCCGTGCTTTCTTGGAGATGAAATGAGAACATGGACGTGGAATTGACGCTTGCCTGGCAATCGAGCGAGTGCGTCGAGGAGAACATCGCGTAGTCGCTGCACCATTGTGGTTGAAATTCTGCAGCACGTGTCTCGTTTGCACTTTGAATTACTAATCTCATCCATTTATGGAAACCCTCCAGCAACATGCATTGAGAATCATGCCAGGGTCGATATACAAGTACTTTGGCGTTTATAGTCCAGTCACTCCCACAACTCGAACTCTGATCACTCCATGGGAGAATTTCATCATCCTTGGAAAACCAGGCATCTCCTGCACACCCCAGAATGAAACTCCATCAAGGACGGCAAAGATCCCAAAAACAGATGCACATCTTGGTCGACCTTTTGTTTTATTCTCAAACAGCAACCCCGGTACCGGACTCCGCCATGGCGCCGGCAGATGGCCGTTGCTGATTCTCATTCGTCAGTTTCAGCGAAAGAAAATCCGGTCAGTGCCCCTACGGTGTCAAGGTCCTCGCGATCGTAATGAACTTTCGAGACCGTCTGCACATGGATATTGAGCGCGGCGGTATTCACCGGAACCTTTCGGTCTTCGGCGCCCGTGACTGCGATTTCCGGTATATGATTCGAAGCAAGCCCATTGAGAGGCGTCAGGCGGAAGAATGTGGCGTCATGCGGAGCCACCTTCTCACGCAGAGAATCCCGACTATTGAGTCTGAATAGGCGACTTTAGTTCAGCAAAGCCGCCGAAACCGAACGCTGCAGGACTCAACGCTGCCAGTAAAGAATTTACATAACCTGTTTTGACTGATGGATAAACCACCTTTGTCACCGGGATCAGAAGAGCCTACGCACATTTCCCGAGCACCCAGAAGAATGCCAGCCAAACAAAGTTCGTGGGCATCGTCGCAAACTGGCCGTTCGCCTCGTGAACTCGAACCCACGCTGTATAAGATACGAACACGCACAGTCAGGACCGCAATGAACGCGATCACGCTGATGGATAGACGTTTTGGATTCTCTGAAACTCCGAACGGCTAGAACTTCACCTTGTTATCAAGCCAGTCGTCAGACTATACGCAATCAATGTTGTGATGAGCGAGTCGGTACTAGCCTAGATCATTATTTCTCTTCTCAGAAACGAGAATGCTGGTCACATACCGCGTAAAACCCGTCTTATTTTTTGTCAGGTAGTAACACAAGGAAATCGCGATGATGATGTCCGCGGCCGCAGCGCTCCCCAGACCCGCGCTGGTCACCCACTGGACCGCATAAGTTGCAAGCCGGTGAACCAACAAAACACCACCTTACAATCAACCGGGAATAGTTCTTGGTGCTGCCTAACAAGAAGCTGTGACGCGATCAGTCAGTTCGTCGGTACACGGTCTTGCTACCTTCACGGCTTCACCCCTTGATTGTGAACACTGAAATTTCTCGAACGATCGGCCTTCATGATGCCTTCCTAAATTGTGATTGCACGCACCTATGCCCAACCTAAAAGTCCGACTGCCTCGTTTCATGTCGCAGAATATGCATGGCAGGGTTCACGAACCAAAATGCACACATGCCAAGATGACCTGGTGCGCGTCTCATCGTCAGCGTTGTTAGCGAAATGAATGGGTTCGCCGCACGATGATCATGGTCAGCAACATATTTCCGGACACTAGGAGATTGTTCAAAGATTGGTCGTGTCATTGCCAAAAGTACACATCTGCCGTACTCAGCCACACGCGTCGCGCGAAGAAACTGCACCCCCTGTGAGGTGACTGGAAACGAGGTGTGTCATAGTTAACACACGCACCATTCCACGATCAGACCAATGAGTCCCTGTATGCTGTGCTTAATACGTCGTTGCTTGCCACTAGGATATTTCCCTCACGTTGCAGTCTGTTTGTATCTACGAGATGTACAGTACGTGTGCGTCATTGTCACGAAACTGTCGTGAAACAGCACGCAAACATACGTTCATGCTCCTGATAAGATGTTGCCATGAATGAAACGCCTGTCAGTAATCCATGACTTACCAGGTGGTCTTCTCCAGCTCCTCCGGTTTGGCAAAATTCGAAACAAGATACCTGTTGAATCAAAGGTCAGTGACGCCCTAGCAGCAATACTCGCGTTTGTGTTCTACCAATAGATAGAAATCGAGCAGAGAATTAAGTGGGCCGTATCCAGAATCCTGAGTTCAAGCACAAGCACCGGCCGCCACAATTAATTCTGGGTACTTGAATGACGCCAAAAATTTCCTACCACAGAAGAAAGACCTTTTCAAATAACTACTCGTGAGTGGAGCTGACAGACAGCTAAATCACCGTACCAGCGACTTGATGAAAGTGGAATCTCGTGGGTATTGTCTAGAAAGGCTAGCTGCGGAATGATCGCCATTTCGCAACGAGGACGCAGTTTACCTGTAGTACAGAAACCTGAAAGCGATTTAGGGTGAAAGATACTGAAGGATTCCTGGATTGCCTTACGTTTGGAGCAGTGTCACGCCATAAAGACTAGGATGAGTACGTGAGTATCATGTTGCGCCACTATATAGAGGACGATATAGCAGACACTGCGCCAACTATGAGGCCGATGAACGCACTTCCAAACGAAGCGTCGATCGACTCCATGGTCTTGACAATAGCCTAGGGTATAGCACCCACCCACGGGAGAGGAAAGGCGACTCGCGTGAACAGCGCCAGATTCAGCTGCATATTTATTCAGCGCCGCCATATGAGTGGTGAGTGCACCTTTCACTTGGGGGAAGAGGCATGTGAGAACTATGTGAACGACTTCACCTGATATGAGGCAGAGAGTAGTCGAGGGAAGCTTGTTTGAGAATAAGCGGTGGTTTTATAACCGGAGAGTCCGATGAGATTAGTCTATTTATGGGCATGCATGACTTTATCCACGGCGTCCGGCTTCTATAAAAGGCTG
Organism: Macrocybe gigantea; assembly: GCA_011319805.1. Classification (NCBI taxonomy): domain Eukaryota; kingdom Fungi; phylum Basidiomycota; class Agaricomycetes; order Agaricales; family Callistosporiaceae; genus Macrocybe; species Macrocybe gigantea. The sequence goes on from SJRY01000268.1 coordinate 132,560, forward strand.
GTGCTGCAAGTCGTTTCCAATTGAAAGCGGTTAAATGATGACAGGAGACAGGCGCTCCACAGTGGATTTCGAAAGAACCCCATGGCCATGAGAATGTTTTTGTCCTGTAGTTGAAGCGGAAGGGGAGGACAACGCCCATAAGCGCGTGGACTCAGTTCGGAAATAATGTAGCTTGACACGAAAAACCTTAAGAAAATGCGAGGACTCGAAGAGATGACGGCATACCATCTCATGATCAGGCTGTGCGATCAACGCGAAAGCAGTGGGAGAGGCACAATTGATTGGACCGTATAGCTACAACAATGTCATGAAATAAAACAGAGAAGAACGGAAGTGAAGGAAAGAAAAGAAGCCGATTACGCGACATAGGCAAATGTGTCTCTCGTGCCATCTACTCGCTCAATATAATCCTTCTCAAGCAGGGTATCTATTGCCTGAGATGGTCATTAGCGACCCAGCGGAGTCTAGTCTCGAAAGGCAGACAGTCACCTTCTTGATGTCGGGAATCTTGGGTGCGAAGCGTTGCGATATTTGCGAGATAACCTCCTGGATTAGCTGCTGATGCTTCATCGTCTTCCGTGCTTTCATGATCCTGAGCTTTTATAAGCAGTCTATTGTGAATTCACAAATCGAGTTTTCATACCTCACAATGGTTGCCTGTATAACGTATTTTCTGTCTTCATCGACTGTCTTCAAGACATCGCCAGATTCTCGTTTGGTTTCGGTCTTGATTGGGAGATTCAAGTTTACTCGAATCTTCTTAGATCTGAAATCTATGACGAATGTCCATCAGCGTATTGGACATCACGGCTTGGATCAATGAGCGCACTTGGATTGAGGTCATACTGCTCGGTTTCCTCATTTATCAAAATTTTCGCCTTCGTAAGAAGCGCCAGAATCTGGGTCAACAGTTCTTTCGGAATTGAAGTCGCGGTAGCCAACTCGTCCAATGAAAGTGTGGTGTGACTATTGTATTGGAGAAGGATCGCAGTCTGGTATGCGCTTGTCATCAAGATATATTTCTGATTGAGGTAATTTGTGCGAAGCTCGTTCTTCGAGTAATTCCACAACCATGTCAATTTGCGACCAGAGTGCTTCGATTGGTAATATCGTTGAAAGCGATCGTAGGTCATAAATAGTTCCGTTGGTATCGTAAATTCATGAGAAGGAGGTGTTAGTGGCCAGAAATTTGTGCCAAGGACCATGACTCCGAACGTGATTTCCATATCGTCATGATTCTGCTGCATTCGCTCTTTGAACTGATCTGTAAGATCCTTGGAAAGACTCATGTCTGATGCTCTGTCAGCTAACACATTTAGACATGCAAGCGTAAATAGTTACCGGTAAACATGCGCTGGAGTTTGTTTGTATATTCAAATCCACAAGCTTCTTTGAGCTTTGAAATCATACTGGCTTCGCTTTCGTCTGATGCGGAGACGCCGTGGATAAGTCGCTTCGACAACTTGGTCGTGTAGAACGTCTGGAAAACATCTTTGTCTTCGATGTACTTGAACAAAATCATCTACGAATCCGTGATTAACGAGAGAGGTGGTAGAAGGGAAAAAAAACGGACGACACGATTCAGTGCTCCTTCCAAGTCCTCTTCCTCCGCCATTTTGTTGTTCTTGCGAAGCAGAAGATCGGCGTGTCTAGCGAGAAGTTCAGGCGATTTCGAACTCGATGTCCCAGTTGCAGCGTTTCGATTTACAAATTCCCGGCATGCCTTATCGAGGCTCGCCACAAATCCGGCTTCACCCCTAAAGCTCCGCATGACCGTCTCAGAATTTTTCGTGTGAACCTCGAGCAAAGCGTCGACATAAGCCTTCGGATCCAAGGCATCGGTGCTAGCACCTCCTTCGCCGACAAGCTTCGAAACGGAGGCTTGTCCTGCCTTCTTCACATGCTCTTCGAATTTTTTCCGCAATGGTTCTAGGCCTTCGGGAATGCGCGACAGCAAAGAATACATTCTTTGCAAATCTTCGTCCTTGTCAAAGTCCAGGAGAGCCTGGAAATTCTCCTGCATCAGCGCGGCGTGTTCTCTAATCAGAACATGCTCGCATTTGTTGATTAGAGCTTTGCGGGTCTGGGTGTGCAAGTATCGTTCGACACGGTCCTCTTCCTCCTTTAAACGCTCCTCTGCCTTTTTCAGGTAGTCTGACACGCTGTTGTATGCAAGGAATGACTCTGATTCCTGTTTATAGTATTTCTCTGTGGCATCGATGAAGGGTGATTCAAAATGTTCCTTGTATACGTCCAAGCACGGCTTGTTGGGATCCGAGTCGTCCAATCCAAGTAGCACGAATGAATCGATAACCTGCCTTACAAGACCTTGGTCTATTGTATCCCCATTTCTTTGGCGTTCAATGAGGCGGAGAATTGCATCCGCGAGCTTTGACTGTTTTTGTTGTATCGGGAGGAAGAGATTGTTCTTCCATTGCACAAGTGCAAGCTGTGAACATGGTGGATTGAGCGACGATAAGTCCAAGAATGGCGAGAGGACTCACCGTGTAGACGGGGTAGACTGTCCTCCTTCCTTCATCCCTCTCCCGTTTTACCCAATGTCGATTGAGATAAGTGAATAGACGGTTGATATAACCAGCGCCCGTGGTATACCGGTCCCATTCGGCTGCATAGAATTGCAATAATGCTTCATCTTGAAGGGATTCGGATTTCTGGTCGAGAAGGTGGATTTGCACAATCAGAAATATGACTTGATTGGCAGAAGGAGCTCACTTCGCGTAGTGTCTTCAGGTGTGTGACAAAATATCGAATGAGATTATTGTACAGATCCGAGCCCATGAGATTAGCACCAGCTGAAACGAAGGGCATTGAGCGAACTCCCGATCAACGAGCCAGCGAGTCGACGGACTACGATTGCCAAGCATCTCGCCCGTCACTTGCATTTTGGATGCGGTACAGTAGTTGTAAGCTACTGTGTATAATGACATGTACTGGCCCAGAACCATGAGAGACGCCCGACGTAGATCAAATGCGTTTACCTTGGAGTACGATATCCCAGTGTTTAGTTTAGTCATTATATGATCCACGCCTTCTTCCAAGTACGCCCACGTCGTGGCGAGGTCAGCATTGGCAGAGGGCATAGACATGGCGGCGATATAGCAGTTGGAAGGGATCACGCAGCGAGCATTCGTTCACGACATCACGTTGATATGTGTGGGGACGCAAACAAAGTACAACTTTGCCAGAGATTAATATTCTAGCATTCTTCACACTTTTACGCCAGTATGAATGCAGGCAATGCCACCCCACAGGTTTGTCCAGGCACCGCCATCCAGATCGGGTCCTGTCGTGAAGCCAGCTTCTCGAATCATGCGCGCAAAGTCAGCTTGCGGGGGAAATTTTCGGATGGACTCCACTAGGTATTGATACGATTCACGATCACCTGCCAATATCGTACCCAACAAGGGGATAATGCTGAACGAATAGTGATCGTAGAGTCTACAAAGTCCAATTCAACATGAATTACGGAGCGGACTAATGCAGGGACGTACGCGCTCCAGAGCGGGTTGTCAACTCGGCTGAACTCTAGGCATGCAAAAGTTCCTCCCGGCTTCAAGACTCTGTGGGCTTCCTTCAACACGTCCGGGATTGAGGTGCAATTCCGTATTCCAAAGGCAATTGTGTAGAGATCATAGGTATTAGCCTGGAATTTGTCTTCCGGTAACGCTTGTGCATTAGCCTCATGAAATGAAACTTGTGGGGCTGGTATTTTCAATGGATATATCAATTAGCGAATCGTTGACAAATGAAGTTTCGCTCACTATTGTAAAACATGGTTTTCTTAAATCGTTTGATGCCTTCCTTCAGCATTTCGCCATTAATATCTACGACTTCAACAGTAGTCTCCCTATCAGCGTAGTTGTCTTTTGCGAAATCGAGGATCTTGAGAGCAATATCTCCTGTTCCTCCGGCAACATCTATACACCGCATGGGGCCTCTTCTACCTGGCTTGAGAGAAGAAACGAACGTGTCTTTCCAAAGCCGATGAACACCAAGAGAGCTCGCATCGTTCATAATGTCATATGAAGACGCGACAGAGTCGAAAACGCCTTTGACCAGAGATTCTTTAGCTTCCTCCGGTACAGTTCTGAATCCGAAAGAAGTGGTACGAGTGTCGGCATTCTCGGGGGAAGTAGAGGTTCTGGAATTGAGGGTATGGTTGGCTCGGACACCTATCAGACGTCGCAGCCCTGTTATGCAGGAGTAGCAGGAGGCTCGACAGGACAGCATTCTTTCTTAACAGAAGAGACGGTCGGAGGATTGTTGGTCACGTGCATGAAAAGTTCTTGGGACAGCGATCTCAGGTGGACATCTTGCAGTAGTTCCAATGGAACAAGGCAATGAACTTATAGGTGAGAGTAGTTGTACCTACGCAACTTTTGTTTCATTTTAATTCCACGATACAGATCTCACAACGCCGTCGGAGCCTTTCGAGGTCCCAGCTGAGAATACGAGTTCTACTTCTCCTGACAGCGAAGTCGACAATTCCTCCTCGGAAGATGATATCAATTCAAGTAGCTCCAACTCGGCATCTGACTCTGAAGATGAAGTGATGCCCGAATTTCTCGAGTCACTTCTGGAAAAGGCCCGACAGAATGCAATTGCAACCTCAAAAAGGCGTTTAGAAGGGGGGATGATGAAGAGGTCGAAGAGGACATTATTAATCTGGAGACCGACTCCAGTAGCAAGTTGGTCTTCTATGGTCATCTATTCGACGGTGAATTGATATTGCTCGATTTAGACCACTACCACGACTAGATCCGGGCATCTTGCCCCCGGCCTACTTGATTTCAAGCGACTCACGTTCTGGAGAACGGGTGTTAGTGCGAGACCCCGATGCCGAATCCGCCCAGCAAGCAGCCTCTTCGAAGATCGCTCCAGAGCCGCCTGCTCCTCCACGGGAGCTTGATAAGTCCGGGAGGCCCTTAACGAAAAAGCAAAAGAAAGAGGTGTACTATGTTCCTTGTTTTTTCCTGGTTAAAAGCTTTCTTAACCAGCCTTGTAGCTGAAGCGCAGGACTGCTGGCCCCGACTGGTTCGATATGCCTGCTCCCTCCGAATCGGAACTACCGAAATTGTATCGTGAAGTTGAGGCTATGCGCCTTCGCAACCACCTTGACCCTAAGCGCTTCTATCGGAAAGATGAGGGAGAAGGCAAAGGGATTAAGGGTCTTCCGAAATACTTCGCTGTGAGTCTCTACCTCGACCGCAATACGCGCGTCGTATCTGAAAACGGACATCAGATTGGGACCATTGTCCCTTCCGGTACACCGTTTGGAGGGCCCAGCAGCGATAATGTCCCTCGTTCTCATAGGAAGAGGACTCTCGTTGAAGAACTTGTGGATGACGCTGAAGCGAAACGCTATGCGAAGAAGAAATTTGATGAACTACAAAAGGTCAGAGGTGAAAAAGGCAAAAAGACATTGGCGATGAAGCAAGCCATGCGAAAACCAAAATGGTGAAACTTGAAAATGTCCGCGCACTCTAACCCTTATTGCCATTGGCTTTGTCCAGGAATGTTCTGCTGTTCACATCTTAACAGTCGCATGCTAATGATAGCGATCTCCTATCGAAGTACCTGTCATGAATAGCCAAATGCTACTGCTGTACAAGTCCTCCAGCTTCTGGTTGACGAACACTTCATTCTCTATTTGCACCTGGCTTTGGTGACGACCGGTGCACTCAAGACCCGCCCCTTGTATATAATGATTCACATGCTATGAGTACACGGGTGCATCTGATAAACCTAAAATTCTGGTATTGTTGCCAGTGATTAGCGGCTATAGCTGTATTCTTGAGAGACGAGCAACGCGGCTTGACCACGGCCATACCTCCGAAACTGGTTTATTTGCCTTCGTGACCATCCTGCTTCTGTCTCTGACAGACCATGACATTCGAAGTCAGTTGGCCCACACACCTGCTCGAATTAGGGCGCGAAAATATCAGCGACACGAAAATACATACCATATTCCGGCTGCTCCACATGTAGCGCCGAGTCTGGCTTTAGTCGCCGTCGTGTCTCTAGCTGCTACAAGACAGCTTGTCAACAAAATTCCACACAACGCTCCCGGATCCGCGTTGCAGCCCCGACTGAAATTAATCGGAATATTTATGTCTGGTGAAGGAAGCGCTACAGCCCCAAAGGTAATCGTGGAGAAGAGGAAAATGGCTTGGTGGGCGACCTTCATCGTTCCAAGTCGAAGACACTCGGAAGGATCAAAAGGCACACAGTTATAAGGGTGGCGGAGACTGGTGATGCTGTGATGCGCGTGTCATGGCTTTCCCCAATAGGAACGGTGTAGATCTTTAGTATGTTCGAAACGGTTGTTATTCGCTCGCCCAGATAATCTTGGGCTTCAACTTGTTCAATATCCCCATGCTTCACGCAAACGAAGTGCCGCAGATGAAATTGACCAGACATGCTGTGATAGGATCTCAGGGCGCGGCGGCTGTTACAGAAAATCCTGATGGTTCTCGCTGAGACCACCTTCGAGCAACCACCAGCCAGGCGGAGACGTAAGAAGCTAATCCTTATTGATATCAGAAATCGCCGTGATCATGAACACAGCATCAGGGCTCTATTGTTCGCTTCCACATTGGACGACTGAAAGGCCGCCGTTACAAGGATAATCAGGATGAACCCCATGAAACACTACGTCGAGGCTTGTACATTTGCAGCATCGGTAGGTCGACAACTCCGGGAGGCATGTGTAGTTTCCTCGCATATAAAAACAGAGCGGCTTCGCCTCGAAGGCCAACGCATTCCAGCAATCCATATTTTCTTTCCATGCAGATCAACTCGAAGCTCGTCTCTGCTTGTCTCTTCCTCCTTTTCGGTGCTATTGCATCGTCTGCAACGGCGCTCCCCGAAGTCAAATACGGCTCTGGAACAGCGCATGTCGCGCGAAGCTTTGGTAACTGCAACCTGGAACCTGGTGCCGTTTGTGGTGGTCTAGCCGCGTTTTGCGCCGAGTCTCTACGAGATTCGGATGCCAGCCTCGTCTGGCAGGTTGTAGCATGCACCTGTGCCGGACTATGGTCAGTTTCTGTCCTTTTTCCTCGTCACTGGCACTTGAAATTGATGAGGTCCTAGGTGTGGCGCTCAGGCCATATTGAACTTGCTTTGCTGCTTGGGCAAGCTCAACGGATGCGTCAATGGCAACTTTGTGGCGCCCAAGAACATCGATGTGCCGCAGAGGGTCATTGACAACATCGCTACCTTTGCAGATAAATTCGGCAATACCTTCTCCAATGGCGAGTATATCATCCTGTAAGATTCAGGCGTATTTATTGACAATGGACATCAGACGATCTCATGCATGCCATGCAAGGGAATGGAGGAGGCAGTCTTCAAAACAATCCCCAAGCCAGAGCTATCATTGACGAAGTCATGAGAAGGGTCACGGGCAATGTAAGACAACTTTTGCGTCTCGTGAAAGCAGGATGACTTACTTACGTCGCATAGGCACACGGGATGGCGAGTCGTGGTCAAGTAAACAATTATCTGAGGGGAACATCGTTCGGGCCTGGCTGGCAGCATTAAGCTACGGAGCAGACCAATTAGGACAGCTTGTCTACGGTTAACCTTCGTTCTCTTGTTCCTTTGAATTTCTGTATCGAATTTGTATTAGCGGCATGTCGTTACTACAAAAACATACTTTGAAAATGCCGTATCTATGACTCGAAGACGGTTCTTGAGTGTCGCCAGGCTGACAACTGATCGGCAATGACTAGACACCTCGAAAGGTGGTTCGCTTGATGTTCCATGAACACCTGTCTTTGCTGATTGTAAACCGTTGGCATATGACCGGTCAAAAGATGTCCCAAGTGAAAAGTCTCGTGGCTTAATAGATAACAATTGCTCGTGCCCTGCGTGTAGTTAGGCGTTGAACGTTGAACATTAGGCAGGCCAGCCATCCCGTTGTTTGAAAATCAATGACGACTCAGGACGGCAACTGAAACAGGAATGATCGTGTGTAGCTGCAAGATATGCAGAAATGAAGGTTGTTCCCCGTCACGCGGCCAACGACGTGGGGAGTCCGAACACTGAAACAGTGCGTGAGGACGTGCCTGTGGAAGTTGCATAGTATCAAGTTCACAATGAAAGTCACCTTATCCCAATCTAAACAGGAATGTATTCCTTAGATCATGGGCCTAGGGCTCTGGAGAATAAACTACGCTACCCGCTTCCTAAATACGTTCAATCTGTTTCACATCTGCTACTATTGCGTGCGGTTTCCTAACATTGCAAGCGGTCCTTGTCTTGGCTACAACGGTATGGCACGAAAGGGGCAACAACATAGGTGGCTCACCGCCGTTTCACATGCGGAAACAGAATGATTACTTACCCCGCCTAGTCTCGATGCCAGCACATCAAGGATCGCTAAAATGCAACTGGCAAGCCTGGGTCGAAGCATATGTATTTACGACATCGGCGAATCTATGACTCCGCCAGATGTATGCTGTCATCCTATAGAGTTTGCATTCCGATTTTCCATGCAGTTCGTTTGACGTTCGTTTTTTTATCTGGCACACCTCTTTAGTACTGTCGTGTCGTCAGCGATAGCAGTTCCAGAAGTCATAGTCGCTCCGCACAGGTTTCGTTGGCAAACAAGTTTTGTGCGCCACTGCCAAACTCTGAGGGTTTTCCTCTTCCCCTGTTCTTTTGTACATGTCAATGTTTGTCCGCAGATGGCGCCCCGGCCACGCCGATTCTGCTTAACTGCTAGATGGCTGTGAAAGTGGCAACTTCGTTGCACATCGCTGCCTGTGCCAGTCAGTTTAGCCCTACATTCGATGACGGTGAGGCCACATACTCGATATCAGACGAAGCCTCTCATAACTTCCAGACGACTTGCTGCATGCCATGCAGGGTAATGAGTGAAGTGACCATCAGAATAATCCTCCAGTCTGGACAATTATATGCCACATAAGGGCGTCACTGAAGTATCGGAAGGTACATAGAATAATAGCGACGTCGACGCAGTTCGGAATTGGTTGGCAGTATGAATCGAGCCAAAGCAAGGCCATTCAGAGAGCTTTTTTTTTAACTTTCGGGACCACCTTAGGTGGATCTCCTTGGAATGAAACATTTATGGGTGTCTCTGTAGTTGTAGAAGGTATCGCATGAGAGTCTGACACGGATTTTGCGTGAAACATATTGCCTTGAAGCTCTTCCTGTGTTTGACGTGACATGGTGAAATCCGATCATAGCGTCTTGACAGTTGAGAATAAGCAACGTGGGCGATATAAATTTCTTCTGACTCAAGCCAAGAATGCTTTTATGCCAGACGAACACTCTTGACGACCTTTGATATACCGGACTTCTCTCCCCGTAGTGTCCTGTGTCCGAAAGCCCACCTTTGTACACCGCTTTTTGTGACGCGACCTTCTTCTTCGCCTTCTCAAATCTCTGCCGCTTCTTGACCCTCGGATTTCGAGCGGCCTTGGACCGGCGAGGAGTAAGACCCTTGTTGGTCAGGATGGCCCTCGTAAGGGCGCGGGGCCCATCAACGCTTTCTTCATCATAATCCATGCTGGAAAAGTTTCATAATCATCGTGTGTTACGAAGGTGGTGATTGCTTACCGGGCGGCTTCGCGAGCAGCATCATAGTCTGCTTTCTTCTGCGCCTTTTTCTCCTTTGATTTGCGCTTCACAAGCTCGTAGTAGCCGTTCGCGCTCTCCATATCTTCTGTTTCTTCGACATCCGGTACGTCTTTCCGGGGCTCGGGTTCCGTGTCGTTCAGGTCTGCTCCGCCTTGACGCTGAACTCTGGCAGCGGCATCTTTTACAAGCCTGACATCCCTCTCCTTCTTTCTCTCACGATACGGCAAGTCATCATCGCCTCCCATGGCCTGTTTTCTTGCACCTCTGCGCCGGGAGCTGGAGCTTTCGATCTTCGAGGTATGGAAACGAAGGGATTTCTTCCGTGCGCTTTTGTCGGCGGCATCTGCATGTTGCAGAGATGTAGCTTCTCCGTAGGAGTCGACAGATGTGATCGTATGCGGAGGACGTGGCGACGATTTCGACGGCTTTGATGGTGCGAAATCGGGTTCGATGAGGTCGAAGATAGGGGGTGTAGATGGCGACGATGATGATTCAGACGTCTCTATCGTTGTTTTTCTCTTTTTCTTCGGCCGCTCATCTAGGTTGGCTTTGCTTTTCTTGTTCCTTCCTGCCGTAATAGAATTGGCATCACGAAGGAGGTCCTCTAGCTCGTCCTTGTCCAAACCGACATCACCATTCCAACTTGTAAAATCCAGAGTCATGTCATCCTCCTCTTCCATACTTTCATCTGAATCAGAGGCGTCAAAGTTGAGTTCCTCGAGGGTCGTCAACCCCTGTTTCAAAGTCAGCAACCGCTGAAGGACAGGATGCGACTTCAACAGTTCAGGACGTCGCATATATTTGTCACTGGAACGCAAATGAAGATAATAGGCCAGCATCGTTGCATAGGTCATTAGGGTTTCTGTAGGGAAGAACGTCAACCAGTTCTTGGGCTCAATGTTCTCGTCCGGGTACTCACGGTGATGGAGTTGAACCATGCCAAGGACAAATGGGTCAGCTCCGTCAGACTGAATTCTGGATATGCAATATCAGGTGTCTGATAATGCGCATCAGAGTCCGCTTACTTTCGTATGGCTGAACGAGTCTTCTCGAGATCTGCTACCGTATGTGGCCAGTCCCGTGCCAGAGCCAGCGTCTCCGGGCTGTTCTTTTCGAGATGGCGAAGGAGCGAAGCTTTATCTGGTGGAAGAGAAGGAGAAATTGAGACAGCATCGATGAGATCGCTAGAGAAGTGGTGAATAAAAGGTGTAATTTTTTTCGTGTGAAATACGTACTCTTCGCCATCTTTCTGCTGTTCAGTTTCATGGGTATCTTCAAGGCCAAAATCCGCATCCATCATGTCTTCTCGTATTTTGCCTTGCAGCCGCTTAGCCTCCTGTTCCTCGAGCTCGTTTGCTTCTTCATCTTCAGAGTCTATTTCTCTGGCATTCGACGAGTAATATGCTGCCTTGCTACGTCCCCAACTCTCCTCTTCTTCGGAGGATTCATCGGAAGAGGAGGTTGCTGTCTTCGCTGACTTGCGGGACTTATTATTTGAAGGGATTCGTGCAGAAGTTCCTTCGTCAAATTCCTCGTCGTCCATTTCGTCTTCCTCGTCGTACTCTTCTTCATCCTCATCTTCATCCTCATCCACACCCTTCAGAGCAAAAACCTCTTCTTCCTCACCATCATCATTCCCGTAATTACCCTCTCCGTCTAAAAGAACCTTATCCCTCGCAGCATGAACTAACACAACGCAGATGAGCACCAAAACCGGGAAGGCGATGAAAAGTACGAACATTCGTCCTCCTCATCCAGGGGTATGTCGGACAACTTGTTCCATTTTTGAATCCGCGCTTCACTGCGATTTGTAGGACGCGGCTTTCGGCCGCTCGACTTAGTTTTGGTCGTCCGACGTCGTGCCATGTCGCAGTCGCAGAGAAACTGCTGTCGATCAAATTTTCAGACCTTCAACCCAAATCAGACATGTCTTTCACACGTATGCTCAATCCAATCAAAATTGTTTCCAATAATGGTCCTGTATACGAAGCGTTGTTGGGTATAGAACAGACGGTACATGACGTTGATTAAGAGATAAATGAACATGGTACAAACTGGCTCTGGCTGATTCTCCAAGAAACAAAAAGATCAACACGTAGTGTATATGGGATGGGCAGGTTTCAGGTGAACGCGGGCAAGGACCCGAGGACCTACTGCCACAGCCGTCTTCGAGATCCAAACGGAAGGAACTTTCCATGAGAAAGGGTCCTAACAGTAGATCTGAGCATGATGATGGTACTGTCTGGGAAATATGCCTGGAGACTACGGAAATCAAAAGCTTGATAAAGAGTCTGAGGTGTCTAGCACATTGATTTGAGCATACGTACGCACAAGAGAGTCAACGAAAATACACAAGGTATCCACGAAAAATCGCACAGATGGGCTACTTCTTCCCTTTCGGTTTCTTCGAAGACGGTCTAACCATAAGTGTGAGTTCACGGAATGGCGCAATGAGAACCGTATTCGTATTTACGCTTCGTGACCAGCATTCTTCACGATCGTCAGCTTTCCTGACGATGCAGCAGACACCATCTGCTGTTCAATCGATTTGTTGATTTTTGCTGTCAATTCCTGGCACAAAATAGACGGTAAGCGAGTTCAAATTGAGGAAGATGGCAGAGATAGGAAATTTGCCTTGTGCAACGCGCCTTGCTTGATGAGAGAATGTTTTTTGGGTGGGATGTGCTTCTTGCCTTTCTTCAAGTTCGTTGAGGTTTTCGTTTGGCGAGCCGGACCCTTGGCTTGAAGGCCCTTGGTTTTTCCTTGAACCATGCTAACTGTTAATTGATGCTCAGTTTATCTTCACACATGAGTACAACTCTGTTGCAAGTTTGGCTGCAAGCCCAAATCCTAACAACGGCTGGCATCACGTGGGTTCCAATCCCGCCATCCACCGAACCAACCTTAGGGCTGTAGTAACAGGTGCCCCGTTCTCAACGGGACAATGGCTTCCACGTTGAACGTCTTGCGCTTGCAGCGCGTCATAGTCAGCAGCTCTGGCAAGGTCTGTTATCTTTGTCTGCATCGTCTGACACGGAATTTACTGAAGAAAAAAAAAACTGGACAGCGAGCATACCATGATCTCGTCACACTCCCTTCAAAGAAACCCATCATATCCTCTGGAGTTCCCGGCTACAGCGCAGTCAGTGGTCATGTCGTCACCGTCTTCGGATGCACTGGATTTTTGGGGAGATATTTGGTGTCCAAGCTGGGTGCGTGCTTAAGCATTTTCGAGGTATTTCTGTTCTGACAGGTGTTTCCTTTCTTCCAGCAAAACTTGGCACCCAAGTTATCATTCCATACCGCGATGAGGACGAAGCGCGCATATTCAAGCCCATGGGTGACTTGGGCCAAATTGTCCGCATGGTAAGTATTGTCTGGAAGTCGCTCGCGAACCGGGATGTCCGACTGCTCCATCTAGGAGTGGGACCTGAGAGATGAGGACCAAATAGCGGAGTGCCTCCGACATTCAGACATTGTGTACAACTTGGTCGGCCGTGATTATGAAACCAAGTCCGTAATTCTTCCCGCATGGAAAGTTTCTGTGGCCATCTAATTCTATCCTCGCATGCAGGAACTTTACCTATGCAGATGTTCATGTCGAGGGAGCCGAAAGGATCGCTTCAATCGCTGCAAAAAATGGCGTATCCCGTTTTGTGCATGTTTCCCATCTCAACGCGAACCCCAAGTCGGAATCGGCGTTCTACCGCACGAAGGCTGAGGGCGAGCAACGGGTCAAGTCCGCCTTCCCTGCCGCGACTATCGTCCGGCCCGGGACGATGTTTGGTTATGAAGATAAACTCCTGACGAATATGGCTGGTCAGTGGGGCAGCCGCAGGCGTCCGATTTTGTGGTGTTTTGCTCGCTTTCATTTCTGACAATCTATCCTAGTTTGGCCCATCTGGTGGAAGCTCAACCACGGCCAGACCACGATTCGCCCTGTTCACGTGGGTCTTGTGTTCTCAGCGGGCCGCCCAAGATCTAATAGAAATCTGCCCGGCAGGTCATGGACGTCGCCCAAGCGCTTGCAAACCTCACATCGATTCCTCAAATCCCCGCGACACTGACACTACCTGGCCCGTCGACTTTGACATATGAATATCTTTTAGAATTGGTCTCCTCCGTAACGCTGCAACCTCGCTCCCGCGCTCCAGTGCTCCCGAAAGCGGTCGCGGCATTGCTCGCCAAGGCTGGGCAAAGCATTTGGTGGCCGGCGCTGAGCCCTGACGAGGTGACAAGAAGATACATTGATGACTCTGATGTCCCCGGAGACTGGAGCGCCATCGGCATGCCAGAGCCATCAGAAATCGAAAACTACGCCATTACGTACCTTCGGCGCTACCGCTCATCGTATGTGGACGTTCTATTTACTCTCATCAGCGCAGGCTGACGCATTTGAATTGCCAGCGAGAACTTTGTCCGGCCGGTCGTGTTCCCAACACGTCCATCTGTGGTCTGTCCGTTTCCTTGACGACTCCTGCTTCTTTATTAAATGAATCATTCCAGGTGCAGGCCTCGGAATAGATGTGTTGTAGAAGATTTTCTTAATAATATAAAACTTTTTCCAGCCTTTGGTTTTGGATGATGCCCCTTCATGTTTTGCAGGAAGATGAATGGAGTAGAGAATCCTTTGCAGAAGTAATTAACAGACGCATTATTTAAACAAGACGCAACGTGGCAGCATAATAGTGATGTAGACACTTTTGTGGGAGTGGGATCGACTGTCATAAAATCACATAGACAAATGGGTCGTGAATCATGCCAACGATGGCGCTTATATGCGAGGTGATAAGGTAACGGAGACGGGATGAGCAGATGTGTGTAGCTTAAAACCCTGGGGGCACAAGAGCTTTTGGTTGTTGACCTTGAGCAGGAGGTGTTGGGTACATTGAAGGTGCCAGCATCTGAAGGTTTGAAGATGAGCAATCACAAAGACGCATACACGAGGGTGACAAACCTGCTGGGCCCCCTGCTGTTGCTCCATCATCTCTTTTTCCTGTGCGACGATTTTCGCCTCATCCTCGAGACTGAGGGCGAGTGGTAGCGCGACGAGCAGAGCAGAGGTCGTGACAACCCATACAATGTTTCCGGCAATTTTTCCACCACGCTTAACGAATGAGGCAGCCGAGGAGATGCGGGATGAGATGGAGTGACGTGTGGTGGGAGGAACGATGTCGACCAGCGCGGCAATGCGGTCGAGGAAAGTCTCGTTTGTAGAGAGCTCTGATGAGACGGAAGAGAGGGAGACTGATGAAGAGGTGCGAGAGGAAGATGGGAAGAGTAAGGAGATGCGTGAGCGTCGCGCTCGTCAACGATCTCGACCTTGACCATGGTGATTGGTTGAAGGATAAAAAAAAGCTCGGAGCCGAAAAATGTGACGGAGGCTTTACTTTTGCTTGGCTTTATTGTGAAGGGTCATCGTTGCCTTACTTTACCCACCGCATGTATAAGTATCCAACTTGGTAATAGATGAATCTTCCTCTCTCCCCCTGAAGGCTGCCGCCGCTCAGCTCATGCAGTTCGACGCTCCCCAGACCAACGGCGCATCTGCCGCCCCCAAGGTATTTTCTTCTCTCCTCGTCCCGCTGACGTTGCTCATTTCGTCATACAGCCATCCAAGTCCAGAATCAACTTCACGACCTCACCAAAAACCTGCCACCTCCCAGGAAGCAGAACACTGCGTGCGACGCTTGTCGGTCCGTTTCCGCACAGATCGTCCCTTTCCAGCACCCGGTCTTACCCTCCCCTCTTCAGATCTCGCAAAGTCAAGTGCAATCGACTGCCTGGCCAGGACAAGGTATTTTCCGCATCACATACTCCGTTTCTCAGTCTGACCGGTTTCCGCAGTGCCAAGTGCGCCGTTCATTCACATCCCAGGCATACCATCCGTTGAGCGATGATTTCCATAGCACTGTCTAGCTAAAAGTTATCCCTGCACGTCCGTATCTGCACCCCATCGTCCTATCGTCCTGTCCTGACTGATCTGCCCAGACATTACGTACAACAGGCCACAAGCGAGAAGAAACGCAATGCTTCTGTCACTCGCAGGCCAAGAAACCTCAGCGCTGCGGGCCACCCGAGATATTCCATGACCGTCTTGGATGCCTCTGGCCAGCCCAGCGTGGTCCTCGGACACTTCGCCGCACCACCATCACCAAGGTATCCTTTTTCTGCTTCATTTGCGCGCTTTTCGGTTTGGTTGGGCTGACCATGAGAAAATAACAGTTCTTCATCCCCGTTCGCTCCAAAGTTGTACGCTGTTGTGGCTCTATCTGATAAATTGGACACTCCTCAACTCCCGAATTAGATTCACCTCATTTTCAGACAAAGGTCTGGCCATTCATCCAGACATCGTCTCTCCTCATCAAAAATTCGCGCACAAATTCGATCTCCTTCGTCCGACAATAACAGAGGACACTCCCACCACACAAGTCCTTCAATATATCTTCGCGCCTCCAGACAGCCCAATGTGCGTTGAAAGTCTATAATTTCCTTGTCCCCTGCGGAGCTTATCGAACGTTTTTATCAGTGATTCTGTTACTTCCTTCCCTGGTCACGCAAAGTCGCTATACGACCAATGGGGTGAATTGGCATCACGATTAGAAGATGACAATTTCAAGGCCGAGTACGTATCTGCGATTTCATTTCGCAAAACGCCTTCCAGTCATGTGAACATCTAGCCTCTTTCGGCCGGTTGCACTTCCTTCTTTTATTTTTGTTTGGATGCCCCAACATTTAATTTGAACTGTGACCCCTACCAACTCGACGTCCAACATGCTCAAATGATTCATATTTGACAGATTCGCCCTTGATCTGGTGGAAGTATTTTTCCAGATTGTCCACACACGGTTACCCCTCCTTAATCCCGACCAATTTCGTCAACGCCTGCAGCTCGGACCTTCTTCCCCTACCAAGGATAGACCATTACACCCGGCTCTCGTAGCAACCGTGCTGGCATGGGGAACGAAGTTCTCCGAGCACCCTCTACTGGTCGCGGATCGGCGGCGGCCAAGCAATCAGAGCATGCTTGCGAAAACGCTTATTGATCGTGCCCGCGAGTTAGGGGAAGCGCTCAAAGTGCACCGCATACCCACTTCCGAACATGTTATCATAGGGCTATTGATTGAGCCCTTGCAAAGCCGTCAGTGATGTGACACCCATGTCTGTTTACATGCGATCTCATGTGGCTCACTCTGTCCCCAGAGATTGTCGATAAGACTGGTACTTTCGAAAACCTTTTCGCTGCGCTTATTCTAAGTCTATCACCTTCTGTAGGCTTCCAGGGATTCTGGCTGACGGCAGCTACGCATCACCTACTTGACCTTCAGGTATGTATCGATCAAACATCTTCTATCTAGGACGAGACCTAATCACCTGAGCAGATCAACAGAAGGGCAACCATACTCAAGTCTCAAGACCCGGAATACCGTTCGACCATGGTCTTCGCCTGGTGGATGGCATGCATATGCGATGCGTACGGCTCCGCATACTACCGTCGCAAGCCCGTCCTCGACGATGAGGATTACGACATTGATTTTTATACGGGGGAGCCGGTCAAGCCAAATGCCACGCCCATGGCCCCATGCCTTCGCCCCGAGAGCAACTCGAGGTAATGTCCATTTTGGTTGCGCAGCATGCCTGCCGCTGACGACCTCTCATCCTAGTCCTTGGTATAGTTCATTTCCGACAAGCCAGTAAATTATCTCATGTTTTATTCAGGGGTACTACGATGCCGCCCATTCGCTAGCGCGCACGGTTCGGCATATGTCTCGCCAGTTATGGAAACCTGCGACAGAGAACGAAGGCATTCCTTATGAGAACCTGCGAACGTTTGCTACAGCACTCACCAGATGGCGAGATAAATTCCTCCAGATAGTCGGGGTCCCAAAAGACTTCAGGGGCAACTGGGACTTTGTTTCTGTGAGTTCACTCTTCCCGTATCTCATACATAGGATGTCTGAACGCTGACCTTGGCTTCAGGCAGTGTCATCATGTGCTAGCGACGCAACCTACCATGTTATGTGGATCATCCTCTTTGACGCTTTGGATGACTTTGGCGTCAAGGAATTGCGCAACAACTCCACATCGCCTTCTCTATCCAGTCATATTGAAGAAATAAAGAAGAAAATTGCGGACGAGGCTTTGCATGGCGCCTTGCGAATCGCAGGCCTAGTCAGTTGGCTCCTTTTTCTCCCATCCAACAATGATTTCTGATCGTTTGTCTTTTCTAGGCTGCGGTATTGACGTCTCACGGTTACCTTGTCAGTTAATTCCCTCGTGGATCAGATGTTGCTATATGCTGATTGTGCACTCTCCTACCAGAGGTTGGACCCCGCAGTCATGCATGTTAGCTGCATCCAGGCAGGGACATTCTTGGCGCGCCTTGGTCGTCCTGAGGTGAAGAACTGTACCGCCGGTCTGAGGCAGTACAGTTATTCCTACGAAGAGGCCGGCAAGCAGGCCGAGAACATGGAACAGACATACAACAAGGTCGTTAAAGAGGGCGAACCGCAATACCTCCATATGGCATCCATGATCACTCGGACCTTTCCTCCTCCGTCTCCTGCAGACGACGATGACATGGACATAGAAGAGACGATAACCGATGCCGTGCGTTGTACGCATCCATGATTTCGCCCTGTTGCTGACCCACACCTGTGCTTCTCTCAGTATGCGAGGGCTTCTTCGTACTCCACGTTGTGAATCTTGCGCTGCCACTCACGTTGCGTCTTTATCTCTTAAGTCTCCGATGTATTATTATGCATCTCTAGTCATCTCTCGTGACTCTGATCACTGTTTTCTGCTGTAGTTACTGTTGTTTTTATAGGCGCCCTTATTATCTGTTTCGCTGCTACACGGACTATTTCCCGGTACTGTTGAAAGTTCTGTACCCGATGTGATGTAGAGAAGCATGTAACCCTCTACCCAACCCTACCGGTACCTCTCTTCATGTCCATCTGCACAGCTGCGCCAAGGCAGCCGATCCGGCCATAGCATTCAAGCTGCTCTGCTGCGTCCACCATGTTAGTATTTTCTGTATAGCTGCCGTGGCGGTGTTTTTTGAAGTACGTCACATCATCGACGGGACGTGAAAACTACGCAACATTAGAGCTCATTGTGGCATTTAATTCGCCCGCGATGTGTTGCATTCGGGTCTTGAACGCGGCGCAAGGGCTACGTACTGCGAACGCTGCATCTCAGAAGTGGGGCAACGTATATCAGAATTCCTCGTGCACGCCCACCACCCACGTCTATATACAAGCAAAAAGAAAGGAATTCAGTCATGATTTGAAAAAGGGTCCATGACGGATAGTAATGTCATTACGATTATTTCTGAGTGAGATGAGAGTAGAGAACAGGTTGATACCAGCTTGTGGTTGCGTGTGAGTAACATAAGAGAAAAACAAATGCACAGGGCTGAAATGTGATGAGTCAAAGAGATGATCATCGGTGGGAATACATGAGTGTATGGATGGGATATGAAGTGGGTTGCATGCAGGGTCTCAGTAAACGTGGGATCAGGTGTAAGAAAAAAGGAGACCCAAAAACCGACCAAAGACAAAGAAGAAAAGAAAAAACACGGATACAGCACGCAATGCATAAGTGTTCGGGAAGCCAAAAGTTCGAGACCAAAAGAAAAAGAAACGAGTTCACCGCCAATCACACTTGTACAAAAGGAGAAGAAAGAAACCGACAGAAAACAACGGGGCACGCGTCGAAAAGCGTCCAAAACGATGGGCGATGGCTCAGACCGTGTGTGAAGGATTCTCGAAAAGAACACTGGAGCAGCTGTTGACTGCGGCCGCGGGCAGCAAAGAAGAGGAAGACAAAAAGAACGACCATGATGAAGACATCATGTTGCGTATTTCTCCGCTTCTCGGGGTGTGTCGCTCACTGTCGGCTGCGATCAAAGGGCACGCCGCTGCCTGCCTGGAAGAGCGCGCATTTGATTGTGTTGAGCATCTGCCGCTCATCTGGTTCGAGGATGCCCCGGCCGGTCGTGTCGATGAACAGGATGAGGGTGTTGACCGCCTCCTCCGCGTCCGCCAGCGTCGCCTGCCGCGGCCCAGGTGGGATTGCAGGCTGGGGTTGAGGCTGGTAGTACACCGCGGCTGCTGCTGCGACGGCCGCGGCCGCTGACGAGTCATAGTGCTGTTGAGTCGCCTCGGACGCGTTACCGCTGTGATCTTGGTGTGTGGTCGGCACAGGTGATACATGAGGCGGGGACTCGTGTTCCTGAGAAAGAGTTTGTTGCACAGGAAGAAGTGGTGGGTCATGTACATGAGTGTGCGAGGATGAGGCGGCACTAGGCCACGAGGAAGGCAGGCCGGCAGAGTCGGGAGTGACGATCGCCTGCTGCACGGACGGCTGTTGTTGTTGCTGGAGGTTTTGGTCGTCTTCCTCCGATTCGGGCGATCCTGGCGATTCGATCTCCATCTCGGTGCCCGACCGGTCTTGGAAAATAATTGATTTTGGGGGGATGTAGGGACTCGTTGAAATCGGCTCTGGAGGGATGAGGTACTTTGCAGCATCGACCCAGACGCCGCCTTTTATGCCCTGCCTTTGTTTGAAATTTTCGACCCACCCCGAACTCGCTTTGAATTTCTCGTCCGGTATATGGAGTCGTCTCGCGGTCTCTTTGGCCTTGCTCCTGATCAACGAATCGGTGAGAGGAGTCTTATTATTGTAGCATTCCTCAAGCCACTTCATGAGCTGGCTTTCAACGTCCGGGAATTTTGAAGGTCTGAGCAGAATCGATGTTCATGATTGGAGAAGGACGCCCCAGGAAGAAAGCAATCACCTGTGTTTAGCGACGCGGCCGTTCTCGTGCTCGGGGACGTTGAGCCATTTTTGCTTGTTCTTGAGAATTTTAGAGATCGTGCTGCGTTCGACGCCGTACCTCACGGCAATATCTTCCTGCCTGGCGTTAGGATACTGCTGCTGGTACAGACATATCGATTTCCGATCAACGTTGAATAGGCGCTGCTTTCTTTGCTTCATTTTTGGGGATTGGCACCAGCGGCTGCACTTGAGCGCGTGTACGGGGCAAACGTCTGGGTGTTTGGGCCCGACGCGGACGACGAAACAGATGTCAGGGCAGACGCATTGCTGAGAGCGGGCGATGGTGGGCGCTGGTTCCCCGGCCTGGAATCGGATGCGGACCTAAGGTCATACATGGGGTATGATGAGAAAGGCGACGAGAGGGATGTGGGGGTGATGGGGTGGTATGCGGAGGGCGACTGTATTTGAAGGGGTAGATTATTAGCGATAGTCAATGAAAGCCGACCATGCTGCGACTGGAATTGATCCGAGCCGTCTTTATTTGGTGTTTGCGGACGTGATGCCGGAGCGGTTTGTTCGCTCATGTATAGTGCAGAGTTATGGCGCTGGAGATTTCAAGAATACGCCGTGAGCATAAGTATGGGCTCGCAAGGAATACAAGGACGCCACCAAATGATTGGCGAGGAAAAATGAGGGGGGTAAAATACAAGGAAATGTGCAGAAAAGGCAAAAAGATAAGACACGCACCGCATGAGATGGCTGGGCCTGGTGCGATTGTCGCTGAAAGGCCGATGGCAAGGAGGCGCGCCGAGAGAGCAGGGCGTTCTGCTCAAGCGCCGCGCGTTGGCGGCGAGTAAGTACCCGACTTGGGCCGATGCTGGACTCGATCTGCGGGAATGGGGCGAGAAGGGAGTCGGTGGTTTGCTGTGCGGTGCCGAACTGGCCTTGCTGAGCTGACTGGGGGTAGGGAGGGGACGCGGAGGGCGCGGGAGAGGGGTAGTCGAGATCAGGACGATTGACCACGGCGTAGATGGGGGACGGCTGGGCGGAGTCGGCTGGGGAGAGTGCCTGTGCGTTCCAAGTGGAATCAGGGTAGACTGCAGGGTACTGCGATTGGACGTCCATGGTCGGTGGACGGAGGAGGAGGAGCGCTGGGCCAGGCTTATAACGACGAGGAGGGCATCAACGCCATCGTAGCCCTGCCTTTTCCGGGCATTGCCCTTTTGGGTCGCGCCTCCACCTCGGAAATGAAAAGCTCATGTTTCCGCGAGCAGATCCTATCGATGACCACCAACCATCACCACGTCCTCAAGAGCTCCTCTCTCCGTCTTTGCTGATGCTACCATCTCGGTTCGCGCCTCGTTGTCTTCGTCAGCTACAGCTTCTCTCGTTCGGCCCCTTCTAGAACACTCATTCTCTTGCTCATCCAACCCGACAATCAGTCCCAATTGCAATCCGCACGCCACTGGCATGTCCTGGTTCTTTTCCAATCGGTCATGAGAACATTTAATTATGCTCCATGCCAAGACGAGAAATCAACGGCAACCCCGGCAATCCTCGCCCAATTCATTCCCCTACTGCGCCCTCGTTGCCGTCCAACTTTCTCTTTATCAGACAGCTTTTCGCCCTTTCGATGAATCTGATGTCCAGTCAATCGGGACGGCCAGAACACCTCTGCAAAAGGACGCGACCGTGCACCCTAGGTCCTACTCCCCTGCCATTGGCCCTTTGCCCAATTTGAAAACCCAAGTTCCGTTCTTCTACCACTCTGACGGTCTTCATGGGAATTTCAATTAAGCTTAGATCTTATTTTTCATCGGGTCTTCATCCACAGCCGTAACATTGCGTCTGATCCTTCTTCCTCATGTCCATACATAAATGACCTTCCAACGAATGCTCGAGAGCCCCTCCGTCTCGAAATGGTCGCGATGTTCCAGCCCTGATCACTTTCTGCCAGCACCTCTTTGGCATGCGCAGGGTTGGGCGGTGCCAGTGTGGTGCTGACGCCTTACACCCTTTTGGCCCATTTAGCGGTCCCGGGAGCCATGCGACGCTCAGTTTGAAAGCGATCGCTGCCTGTCCTCAAGGGGGTTTGGTATCCTTTCGATAGCAACCATGACCAGTCCCCATTTAAAGTTACATTGGCTCACCACGTTACACTTCTGACCCCAGATTCTTACAGATTCCGCACGATGGACGCAATCCCCCAGTGAAAACATCGGAGGGCGTCCTGTCCTGCAAAATTTGCACTGCTGTAGCCCTCACGAATGACTCACCGATCGATCCGTGCTCATTTGACTCTGTCCCAAGAAGCAAGGATTCGCGAACGGAAAGGTAGGCTAGTCTGTCCGTTCGTCTGATTTTTACCCGTCTTCCCATGAATTCCATTCATGCTTGTCGATTTCATCAAAACCCTCAGTCCAAATCGATATATGACCGAACACCCATATGCGGCCCCAGTTTTCTCAGATTCTTCATCGCCTTATCGTTGATCATTGGGGAGCGACGGCGGAGATGGCCAATTGATACCGTCTGAACTGTCCGACAACGTTACACCCTTTTCCCGTCGCCTTCGACAGCCGCGCTAGGCATCAATCATGGCTTTTCTTTCCTATTTGCGCATCGCTGCTTACCCGCCCCATCCTAGCCGCCTCGAACCCGTCCAAATCCTTTCAGAACACCGTCCGCAATAAACCCGTCGATAAAGAGAACAAGAATTTATTTTTCGCATGCTGTCGCTCGGTAATCATCTTCATAAGCGAGGGAGAATCGGAAATTCGCGAGGGACGAGCCCTATGTTCTTCTTCACAGCATTTCTCTTCGAATGGTCGAAAAGACGGCTGCATCTTGCACATCGATTTTCCCGTGGAACAACCAACGCGCAGTAATCATCGATATACTGCGTGTCAGCTGCCATCATGCTCAAACAGCCCAAGAATGGTCCGCAATACCCAGAACTTAGGCGCGGTGCAAAAGTATCAAGAAAGTTCTTACAGTTCCCGTGAGCGAGCCAAACATCAACCTCGTGTTCTTTAATCGGTTTGGACTCCGAGGGATGCTTTATGGCGATTGATGTGTACGAAAGCATCGGGACGCTGCAGCCCTTGCAGATGTGCGCGACCGAGACACATGACTGCCCAGAAGAAGAGAACCCCATGTTCAACCGGAGCGACGGAGAATATATGTTTCCTGATAAGAGGCGACCTTGTCTTGAATCAGCGGGGTTGACTTGCTTCACCTAAAATAGACCAACCCTGATGTTTTCGATTCCGAACGCCTGAACCTGAATTCTTGCGTATCATGCATAGTCCTTTCGACATTGTACCTTTGATCTGAAAGCGGATCTCTCCTGCGTAGCTTCGGCAACACGAGGCTGTGTCAACCCAAACGCGCCTGAGGCGTCTCTCGATCTCATTGCCTTGCCCTCTCTCAGCAAAAGTTGCCTTCTGGCTCTCCATTTGACCCCCTTCGGAAAGCCAGAAACTTTGGGGTCCCTTCTACTCGATGACAGGCCCTCGTTTCATGCGGCGGGAATGCTCCTTGCCATGCTCGACGCCGTAGTGGTCACCGATTCGGGCAAACAGGTTTCAGAAACCATACAGTACAGTCGTGATTGCGTTTGCGAACGACGTTTTCCGGTCGCCCGAGTAGCGGAAGAAGACAATGCATCGAGATTGAGAACGCCGCACTTCTGACACAGGGGCTGTTGCTTACAGAAAGGTGCTTCTTTTCGACCTCTGCGCTTGCATTCGCTGAGTAGGCTGTGCGCCGTTTGCGGTCCGTTGGATATATTCGTTACTTTTGCCGTCCAATTGGCCCGCCCCAGCTGCAAGATAGGACGAAATCCGGAAGATGCTGAGCCGTCTATGACTTTGCACGTCAATCGACTTAATTTATATGGCAAGCACAATTTTCAGGTGCCCAGTCCTGTTTGGCAATATCACATTAAACTCATCCTGACCGGCTGTGCCCCGCAGAAGCTGTTTCAAAGGCTGGAACTCTTGAGCATCGGGCCGTTCTTTTCAATGTAAAGAAAAAAAAACTCGCTTACGGCGATTTCTCCCGTTTTACTCAGACTTGCTTTGCTCGAACGGAGCTGGGCAATAGGCGTTTCGACGAAGAGAACGAAGTTGTCAATTGAGAGATTGTATCAATTTGTATGCTTACATAACGGAACATGTGAATGACATCACTATCGGACCCTGATAATATATAAATGGAAAATCAGGTACAATCTTATCGCGGGTGCAGATGGGAAATTTGATCTAGATGCCGATCTTGGAAATCTGAGTTCAATTTATATTTTTGCCGGATGGCGTGCTTCGAACGATTCCCTGCCTCGCATCGTCATCGTTGTAGTTGAACAACGCTTGCGACGCAAGCATCGCAGTGCTCTCTTGCCATGGAAAAAGCGGTAATTTCTGACTCATCTTACGAGCGGTGGATTTCGGAAGATATTGACCCATGTCGGAGCACAACGGAGCTTCACGATCTTATAAAAAAGTCGAGTCAAATCACAACATAGCCACTCCACGTCGACAAGTCTCATCGTCATTAACGATGCAAAGGGCTCTTTTCCATACTTCTGCCCCCTGCGACGCTGCGGACTGCTATGTTCAGGGAGATACGCGCCTACAGCGCCGTTGTATCATCGATCTTTTATCACAGGTGCGGTGAGATATAACAAGACCCAGCCATCGTCGCCTCCCAGCAGTGCGTTTTCTTAAGATGAGTTAAAACATCCTTGTTGTTGCTAACCGTCAACGTTATCCAGAAGCAGGTGCTGACGCAAGGAGCTCTGCGACGAATGCCAATTCGCAGCTCACCAAACATGATGCCGTGAGCACTGTCCCTGGAGATCTCATTGTCCGGGGAGATTGGGTCTTGTTCCACCCGGTGTACACGCCAGAGGAACTCAAGGCTGTCAAGGTTCGTACGCCCGTAAATGTTCTATGCTCCACCTGTCGATCTCTGACCGATTTGTCTGTTTTCACGCCTTTGTAGGTTTTGCACCTCGAGCCAAAGACACTCTCCGATCGGGTGGCTCGGGGTCTTGTAAAAGTAGCTCGAGCTATATTCGATTGGGTTTCAGGATACAAACATCCCACCTCGCCTCCCGAACCTAACGCGTCTATTGAACAGCTCAGAAAGAGCGGACATCTACTAGACGACAGGGCATGGCTGGCCGTGATTCTCTTTTTTCTTTCCCCTTTTGGTCTGAACTGATCCCGCCTGTCCTTGCTGCAGCGAATTTTGTTCCTTGAAAGCATTGCGGGAGTGCCTGGCATGGTCGCCGCTACTTTGCGACATTTGACCAGCCTTCGTGTCATGGTGAGGAATGCGATTCATTAACTGTTCATGCTCAGCCCCCCTGATGTTTCATCTACCAGCGTCGTGACAGTGGATGGTACGTTCCGCACGTTCTCGGCGGATGGAGCTCGCTTACTGACCATGAGGACAGGATACACACCTGCCTCGAAGACGCAGAAAATGAACGGATGCATCTCATGTATGTTAGCTGTCATATCTAGCTATTTGCAAATGCTGACATTGCGGCCCACAGGACTTTATGACTTTGCGGAAACCTTCCCTCTTTTTCCGAACGCTCATACTTGGAGCACAGGGCGTGTTCTATAACCTATTCTGTAAGCCTATTTGTCATTGACCAATCTCCCGTCTAATGATTTCCCGCCATCCCCGACAAGTCCTTGCGTACTTGGTTTCCCCTAGAGCTTGTCATCGCTTTGTTGGTTACCTCGAAGAAGAGGCCGTCTTGACATAGTGCGTCCTTACCTTGTGCATAGGTGATTACATTGTAACCCGCATTTTTTACAGCACTCGTTGCATCGAGGATCTGGAAGCCGGTCGCATTCCGGAATGGTGAGGGTTCTAGTTCGTCTGACATAACGCGTTCTATATCTTGTTCATACAGGAAAAATGAACCGGCGCCCGAAATCGCCGTTGATTACTGGCGCCTGCAGCCTGGTGCCAAATTGCTGGACGTTCTCTA
Source organism: Macrocybe gigantea (assembly GCA_011319805.1). NCBI lineage: Eukaryota > Fungi > Basidiomycota > Agaricomycetes > Agaricales > Callistosporiaceae > Macrocybe > Macrocybe gigantea. Next base: position 158,979 of record SJRY01000268.1, read on the forward strand.
TGCAGTCCGGTCAGACGAATCTACCCATCGATTTATCAACCACAGCTTTGCCAACCTGAACCCGTCATCGGATGTGAACCCTTTGCCCTCAGGCAGCCCGATATGCATGTAAAGGGTTCTAAACTCGGGTAAGTCTCAGACTGTCTTCACCAGATGGCGATGATCTGCTGATGCTTTGTGGAAAAGGTTTGACAGAAGCGAAGCCGAACAATACGTCAAAGAGTCGCATTCTATTCTTGAGGAAAAAACGGCCTCTCTCCAACGAGAAGCCCCCTCTGACAAGTAATTCCTATCGCTAGTATACTCAGGCATTTTTGTCGTTGTTTTCTTCTGCTTTCTCCGCCGGACTTGTAAAATAGCTTCGTATAATCCCCACTCTGCTACATACATATAACGCCATAGATTATTCTGTATTGTACATAGGAAAAGAGCTTTGCTATGTGAGCGACGTTATCCGTGGTAGCCCCTGATCGTGTTTACACGTTTATTACATACGTCAACGCAACATCACACCTTGTCTGATGCTTTGAGACGCCCTCGCCGATGTTTGGAATGGCTCAAGCTGTTCCACCCTCCATATCTGTTTCAGAGCCGCTGTCTGGTTTGAATGGCACTGCCAAGCTGCAGCATACCCCAAGACGGGTCTTTATAGGGCCCATGCCGGAGGCGGTCATCTCGCAGACCGAGGCTCACATGCTGAAGCACAAGACTGGCCTGTTTCACAAGGGCGAAGCTTCAGCGGAGAGCGTGTCCCAAGTGTTTAAGAAGCACGCATTCCACATTTTCTTCGACAAGGGGGTAATCCTGAGGATTGGGATCAAGACGAAGAGGAAAGCGTCACCGCCGAGATGCTGAGGCGCTGGAAGGCGAACGAGTGGGGTCGCATTTGGAGTCGGAGGAGAAATAGGATGAGCCTGGACAAATTCGAAGTAACTGGGTCGGAGGCAGTTTCGAGATTGGGCGCTTTCTCGGGGTCGATATGATGCATGAGCCTGATCTGAACGGGGACACGGCTAGCCTCTCGGCCCACCATCGGATGTCAGCCAAATCACGTACCACGCCTCATTACGCCCGGGATGGTCGTTCTGCTGTCCAAACCGCATACGAGACAGCCCCATCCGAGCCGGTGGCGTCGACGTCGAAAATAGACTTGACTTCCGGGCCACCACCGATCGTTAGTGTGGATTATGCTCAGAATAGGGATTCGGAGGTGTCCAGTACTGGTTCCGTTTGTGCAGGCGCTGCCGCCCGTGACGTTCAACCTGATGAGAGGACGCCTGGATCTTCCCATCCTGCTCCATCGTGGAGGAGCGAACCGGCATTTCCCCCCAACGACAAGGGCAAAAGGAAGGTCGTCTGGTACGCAGATGGACCCGTTTCGGACAGGGGACCAGCGCCGCCTTCGGAGGTTCTGGAGAGGACGGGCACCGCTGTTGAAGCCACCAGTGCTGGTGCTTCTTTGACACTATCTGAAACACCACCATCTTCGATGGATGCTGGTGAAAATGGTGTCGTCATGAGAGGTAAAGTTATTCTGTTCTTTTCACTATCATTGGACTCAGGCGTGCACCGAGCAGATAGAATGCTTCTACGCTTCGGCTATACCAAGTATGAAGAATCAGGTATTCATTTCGACGAGGTCCAGAATCGCATGGCCTCCGATATACGATACGGAGATTGGGCTGAATACATGGTTGTATGGCGTCACAATCGAATCGAAATATACGAAGATCATGTGAGCGCCCGACGTTTCATCTTTTAATCGGTTTCTTCATTTCCGTGTAGACTATCCCCGGCAAAGAGTGGCTTCTCGGTCACAAATACCTCGCATATATTATACCCCTGAAGTCAAGCAAGACACACGTTTCGTTATATTCTTTCGTTGATCTTACCTTCTGCATAAGCTGTGCACCGACTTCTGTGCGTGCAGAATTCTCTCAGTCTCGGTGGGTGTTTCATAGGGCATATGAAGGCACGAACATCTTCATTCTTAAAGTCAAGAGCCGCTCACGAGCATATGATTGGATGTGGCGGTTGTGGTGCGGCATGAATTTTTATTCTCATGTGGATTCGGAATCTTAACTGGACTGGTTCCCGCCAGGCGGTTTCTGCGAGCTGATTTCCCTGAAACGATCGAAGTTCACAACCCTCGATTGGATACCAAAGTTCAAGTGGATGTACCGGTCGGAGATGACAAGATCTTTGACGTATTTGACCGTAGAAATGTGATATCGCTATGCAAAACTTCGCTTCGTTCGGTCGAGGATTGGAAGTTTCTCATGGAGCGAGAACTTTTGGAAGGGAAGAAGTTAGAATTGGCATGGCGTTCGGACACGAACTTGGATTGGATCTGGCTGGATGAGGACGTCAACGGATTGCGCCGTCCGTGGACTGTTCTTTGTGGATTAGCTTACAAGCACGTAAGTCGGACTTTGGGTCAATCGGTATGGATGCTGATGCTTGACAGCCCACGAGACCTGCTATATTGGAAACAAGGTTGGCAGAACATAGTCCGAATCACATTCACCTCAAAGATGGCAAACGACTTTTGGAGCCCCCAGGTATTGAAGGTTATCTCGAGCGGATTCGGCCCAACCTACAAAGCAAGCAGGCATTATACCTATCCACCCATGACGGCAATTTATTCGTACTTTATCCCAGTCACGCCCATCCTCCAAGCCCTCCTGGCCTCGCACCCATGATGGGGAGTCTCGATTTCGGGGAAACGTTGCGGAGTATGGAAGCCAAACGAGGCGGCATGCAGGTTATGCACGCGATGGGCGTCATCGATTTGAGGTCTATCTTGCTTATTCGGCGCGCGATCAGCATTGTGCCCCAGGCCACCCACATAGAGGGACGAACCAAACAGGACGAGGAAGATCTCCTATATCAAATATGGAATCAGCCCGAAGAACGATCGCTTTTTGACGAGCAAGATGTCGGAGGAGATGAAGGAATAGCGCAGAGCGAAGACAAGTTGCAGCTCAGGTTACGTCGATCCCTCGAGTTGCTTTTGAACACCGGTCGACTGCTCAGGTTTGAGGTAAGAAACAAACATCATATATCCGTCGAAATTAGTGGCATTCATCATTTATGAAACTCAAGGCTTATTCGTGTCGTGTGGCGATTGAATGGATCGAACGTCTGCGCGCGTCGGTTTTGTATTGGAAGCAGCGCCATCGAAATGATGCCCGGGACGAAATGGAACTGGCGCAAGCTCGACGACCGCGTGTGACACCGTTGACCAAAGTGGTTCCAGGACAACCTCCAGCCCCCCCTGCAGATCCATCTGCGCCTCTCCCAGCCCTCGGCTCTATGTTCAATTGGTGCATAGTCGAAGGATGCAAGCCAATAACCAAAGGCGGCAAAGTTTACATGAGAAAGGGGTTATACGGACCTTACAAGTACCACACAGGCCTTTTTCCTTAAGACTAATTTTTGACGCGGCGTTCACAGGCACGTGCAGCTTTTTCTCGTGGCGGGGCATCTCGTACAATTCTATGTGATGCCAAAGACTTCCTTGCATGTCACTAAATGGAAGAAGACCAGCTTGCTCGACGCATACGTCTGCTCTGGATATTTGGCGGCCCTGGCTTTGCCGAGCGGCCAGTATGACCCCCAGAATATAACTCCGCGAAGGTATCAAGACGGGTTGGAAACAGATGACCCAGAGGACGACACGTTGTTCATGGTGTGGTATCGGCGACCAATTGTAGCAAGCGACGGGAGTTCACCGGGAACATCAACTGACATTCCTGCGCTTTCGGACAAACATCACATTCTCATATTTCGAACGAGAAGCAAGCTGGAGCGGGATGCGTGGTGCTGGGCTTTGAATTGTGAGATTGAGAAGCTTGTCAGGCAAAACAAGGAACGGGAGACGAGATTAAGGGAAATTGGAGGCTTGAAGGTATTTTCGTAGTTCATGGACTTTTGAGAACAAATTTCAGGGATTTTGGGGGAATAATCATCATCTTGGTTGTATAAATTATAAACATTATGGGTTTGGCGAAGACAATGGTCTATGATTTCTTCGGTTTCTTCGCCCTAGAATAATTAATCAGTTGAGAGTTATTAGAGCTATGCAAGATGCATACCCGTATTTGCTGCGCGCCGTCGCACGATTAACGACGCCTCCAAAGTCTAGTGCCCCTCGGACCACTTTGTAACTGACGAAGAGTGAGTCTCATTGAAGGCATAAGAAATTACAACCGGCGCACCCTACACCTGGAAGGTCTTGAGCACGGCCTCCTCTGACCATGACTACACTATGTTCCTGAAGATTATGTCCCTCTCCTTGGATGTATGCCATAAGAGTCTTCCCCGTAGACAATTTGACACGGGCGACTTTTCGCTTTGCAGAATTAGGTTTCTTCGGTTTGGCGATGAATATTTGTGTGCAGACGCCTTTGCGCTGAGGAGATGCTTCCAGCAACGGGGACTTTGGCTTCACGATTTTCTGAGGCTTCTTTCGCCGCATTGCTTGATTCATTGTAACCCAGGTTGATGGTGTTTGGTGGAAGGCACGACATTGCGAAAGAACGGCGAAGGTTTGAGTGGACGGAACGCGATTTGAGGTTAGCCGCCACATAGACGAGGACGCATTGAGCGCCCGAAATGCGGCAAACATCGAGTGTGGATGTAAGTCTGACGAATGACCAGGCAACTGCGAAAAGCGTCCGTGTTTGGCCCAGGGTGGGTGGGGTCATCTGAAACAAACAAAGAACGCGTCTGTGGCGTTTCATTCATTCACCTTCACTATCCTTTACTGATTCACCAAGTCAAATGGCCAATCATACGCGTCGTAAAAGGCAAATTGAGTCGGATGACGAAGAGGATGGACAGGAGCCTTCAGGAGTAGAAGAAGAAGAGAATAACGAGCCTCGAAACCGGGGAGTAATGCTCGAACGCGAAACAACACGACGCGGCGGCCGCGGACGACAGATGTCGGGGGCAGAGACGATGATAGCGGAAATAGAAACGTCGAAGACGAGGACAACATCATAGATGTTGAAAATTTTTCTAACCAGCCTCTGGGAAAGCCCGACCTGATCAAGCTCCGCGGGATCGCAAGTGATTGGAAGCAAATGGAGGAGACGGCGAGGAAAGGGTGGGGCGTCATTGGGGATGTTGCAGCAGCCTACGCAGATGCTGCCGAAGACGATGCTGCTGAGAAGGTGGTTGTTCTTATATTAGCTGATCGTGTATGTTAATCCTCAACATCTCTAGGGTCTCGCAGAGTTGGACATCATCATGAAGGGCCTTATCGACATCTCAGCTGAGATGCTTTGGCATGAACAGTCGCTGGAAGAACTCCACCAGATGATCGCGCGCAATGAGAACATTGTAGGTTTGACACTCATACTAGCACAGTTCAGCTTGTCCAGACATATCCAGGTCGACGCTATGGATCGGTATGAAGCTGGAGTAGAAAGCAGAAAGAGCGAGTACGTCAAGAAAACTACGAGACAGAAATATGGGAAGAGGGACGAATATATCGCGTTTCGGCAGGCTATTTTCGTGAGTTAGTGTGTTGACATTGCGCATTTCTTGCGCTTATTATCACACAGGAAGCGCAAGATAAACCATTCCCTCCTATTACCGATCTCATACCCAAAGGTACGGACTCTATTCATTCAATCTATTCCATACTCAACGCTTTGCAGAGGATGGTGATGATAGCGACGACGACGATTTGGAAGTTGGTGGCATGAGGCCAAATTACACATGCCCTCTAACTCTCGTCACCCTTGTGAACCCGGTCACCTCGTAAGTCCTTGCTGTCATTTCGCGTAACAGAATATTGTATAATGACTGCTTCCAGTCGCGTTTGTGGTCATTCATTCTCGGAGGATGCTATTCGCCAGACGTTCCGTACCCCTACCGCTGAAGTCAAATGCCCTGCCTCTGGGTGTAACAAAAGGTTCAAGCTATCGGACTTGAAGCCGAACAAGGAGCTGGCCAAGAAGGTCAAGGCATGGGAGAAAAGGGCTAAACGAGTTGCAGACGATATTGACGCCGAAGAAATCATCGAGTGAAAGGAAACTGTACGTTCTGAACTCATCTGGGACTCGAAAAGCTTCATTCTACATTACAACTGCTCTAAGGAAAATGCCTTGACAGCTACGCGGCATTGGCAGAGAAATCAACCAACCACCTCGCTAGAGTGCTTCAGTCCGTTTCCATCCTTTCATCTCTTGATTGCTCGCGTTCCCTGTCTGCTTGTTCCTGTATGGCTCTAAGAAATGGTATAATGCCTGTTCCGGCTTCTTCAGGTAACCCTAGATTTCTAACCAAGCCCCCTAGAAGACCTGTTCTCAAAGCTTGGTCGAAATTCGAGACTGCGGCCCTGAATTGCGGAGAGCTAGTGGAAACTGAGCACGAAGCCATTAAGCAAAAAAAATTCGGCAATCTTACTTTATAATCTGCTGCAGAACCTCTGTGGTGGGCCGTATCGGCAGGTCGGGGGGTAGATGGGGAAAGAGTGCTGGGATTAACTCAGGGTGATTGACGAAGAGAGGCCCAAGATTCGCGGGTGTCAGAATGTCAGATAAAGAAATTTCTGGGACAGATTGAGTGCGCATGAATATTTAGAGCAAAGGGGAGTACCTGGGGGTAATGTACGAGCGGCATTTGTAGTCAACAAAGAGGTCAATTCAGCAACTTGTTCTTCCGTTAGGTGGCTTTCGTTCGATCTGGCAGTGTTCATGTAAATTCCTAGCAAAGTGAAAATGCCATCGGAGCGCACGCTGGTTGTCCGGGGGACGTCGATGGGCCAGCAACTTGAGATGCCGAGGGGAACGTCAAGGGATGATCAGGATCTTCCAGCAGGGCGTTCACATTGTTCACAAATTCCTCATCGCGCGCCGGCGACGCGTCCTGTGAAAGATCAATACAAAGCAACGAGATTGCAGGCGGGACCGTATTACCTGCATCCAGAACTGTGATGCAAAGGGGTATAAGCAACTGCAGTTTATGCAGCCAAGGCCATGCTCACAAAGTGCTTTTGGTTGGATGAAGAAAATGCGAGAACGTATACTCGTCCGGATGTCGTTTGAGCTACTTTTGTGAACGATGCATCGGACGGGAAGAGAATCAAATCCTGAGCAAGGGCACATAACATTAATCCTCAGTTCGTATACAGTATCACGGAATGAGTCCACTGACTTCTTCGATCTCATTTGTCGACCTGTTCTTCCACATGAAATGCAACAACCCGTCGTCCCCGCTGGAAAGAACGATTGCGCCCTTCTCTGAGCGAGATTCCACAATATTGCTGCCCTCCCTCCTAGTTGCACGACCGGCTTTGAAGGCGAGGCGAATGTCGGCGGCAGACATGACAGATTTCGATAATGAGAGGTGCTAACGGTCTTCCCGAACGCGACGCGTCACTGTTTGTTTCTGAAGCCCAAAGGCAAACAAGATGCTGATGACCACCTCCACCTCTGGCCGTTATGTCGTTCTCTAACTTTACGGACGAATCTCCTGCTTGGGGAGTTGCTTCGCCGCAAACCGGTGATCTTATCAAAGATGCGATAAACAAAGAGACAATTCTGAAGTAAGGCGCCTTCCGACCTTGACAAGCGCCTTGATATGCATTCCACATACTTTCCAGGGAGATCGCTGCCTCACAGGAAGACCTGCGCAGTTCGCTTTTCATTTAATCGTATTCTTAGCATGCCCTCATCGTCATTTTTGCTGCAGTGCTAGTTGCCAGAGTTCAGTCGGTTCAGAAAGAAGTGGATAAACTGGCATCGGGAAACGAGACACTGCAAATGTATATCGATAATCTGACTGTGCAAATGGCCAAACGACGATGATCACGGTCGATTCCTTGAATATCCTGCGACCTCTGCTTCAGACCGTGCTCGTATCAAGATGTTTTTACATTAACTGGTATACAAGTCAACAAAATATCGTTGCGCGCATAATTGATCGTTTATATATTCCGAGAACCGTTCGTTATCGTATTGGTATCAGTGACTTTGTCCAGCCAGCCACTGCATGACGATATCCCTGAAAATCTTTCAATAAATTCGTTGGAAAGAGGAATGATTGCACGCACAGGTTGTGTTGATTTTTCATTGAACACTGTTCTATGTCAGAAGTCGTGCAAAGTCATGTTGAGAGAAGCTCACAGAATAACACTACGAGCCAGCTTGCATCAGAGACATACCAGCAAGTCAAAGATGGGATGAACGTACCGAAACAGGCCTGTCCGAAATTTTATCCAGATCTCTATGCACAACCCAGTCAACTTAGTGGTATAGTAGTTGCGATCAGAAAGAGAGGACTTGCAGTGCTTTAATGAGTGTTTGCACAGGAGCATGTCCTTCTAAGTCGTTCTTGTTTCCCAGCTGGGAAATGACTTGCGGTCAAGTTTCGAGCATGAAGGGTACCAGCGACGTACAACCAGCAGCGGCACACCAGACGAACTAGGCTGGCCAAGCAGCTGATGAAGCTCAAACCGTGCAGTATTGAACTTCTCCACCTGAACCATGTAAACGTGAGGAAGATGAGCAGCTGCATGATACCCACATCTATCGAGTCCACCATGAAACTGTGCTGAATTAGTTGTGGAGGAAAGTCACACTGTGAGACTGCTTTCACGCACACTATAGCATCCACCCCACTGCAATACCGCTCCCACATTGAACGAAACTTGGGTTGACCTTTGGTTCGACGAAGTGACGTCAACGGGATGGTAATGTAGGAGGAACCATGACGCACCAGCAACATCCCACACATTCAGTGTCACATTTCCTTTTCTCACTTTCCTGAAATTATATGCGACGGTGGGTACCACGTCCTCGCTCCACTGGCAACGGACGATGAGGATAGGAAAGACTACAATCTCAGCTGAGAAAAACTGACTTGACCAGATGTCATCACATTTACGAACGACGTTTTTCCGGATGCCTGTGATGCTGGTGTTCAATATACACACCATTACATGTTGATTTACGCTCATGAAAACCGACCTGGAGGCCAACGACCGCGATATCCGCCTTCCTCGAGAAGAAAAGGCTGAAATTGCGACATCATCAGAACGAATTTAACGCAAAACAGACCACGCTCACTTACCTAGTAAACCATTGAAACAACGAAGCGAAAAATCCCGGCATAGCGGACAGATTGCCGTAGAGCCAGTACAGGAGGTGTCCACTTAACTGGCTACAAATTTGGAAACACCAATGATCGGTGGAAACGTGCCACGTGACATTGTCACGTGGACTGTCTTGGGTACATTTTCGCGTTCGATCACCAAAACCACTTCCAAGTTGCCCAAACTACTTTTGAAGGTCCGGGGCTCTATGATTCCTTCCCGCGCCGGTCTTCGCCACTCGTCAAGGTGTACAAGCGCGGTTTTTAGGTCTTTTCACCTATCTTCAACCCTTTGCGAATCGTTCGCTCAGTCGAGGGAGGAAAGCCATGGTATTTATTCGTCGTCTTCGTGTCTCTCTCATTCTTATACTTCGCCTTCAGCAAGAGGACCTTCAAGGCGCAAACGACCCGCGTACCCTCGTAAATCTTTGCCCCCACGACAGGGCGAAGGCACAGCTAGCAGCAAGGAAAGTCGTGCTAATGCAGCGTATTCAGCGGCACCTCAATTTGTGAATCGGACGGAAAATGAAGTATACAAGGATTATGCAGCGTATCCATCCTTTTCGTCGTTGCCAGATACTGTATCAAGACGAGATCAGGATCAGGAAGAGGATGACCGGGTGGAAAGTGAGTTCGTTTGCTGTCAATGGTAGTACATCTCATAACGGAACGCAGAATCGCAGGAAGACGATTCTGACCTCCTGAAGTCTAAAGTGAATAAGTTTCGTGGGTCTCGCAACTTACTGCTGTATAGTCGGCGTGTGGAAGGACTTCTGGAGAATGATGGACCTGTTTTGCAAGGTTGAGCTTGCTTTTTTCTATTCATTGATATTGTGCGTTATTAAGATTATGCACACATGACAGACGTTGAGGCTCCGTCCGAACAGCAGCCTATTGCGACTCTCGCCCATGGACTAGATCGAGTGTTATTTAAGTACGTTAAGCACCTGTTTGTGAGCATTTCGCCTATTCATTTATTTGCACCCATAGCCCTGGAGTACATTGGCTTCAAGATCCTCGTTCCCGCGTCTATAATTTCACCCCTTGGTTAGAGCACATACCAAAAGTGAACGACTTTGCCTTTGAACGTCTGACCGGCTTCGTGAAGAGTTCCCGCGATGAAGTTAGTCCATCTTCTGCATCAAAATAGCTTTTCAACTCTACTTGCAATTCATTCAGGACCTCTGGACACTGGCTAAGAATGAAAAGCGCATGTTCGCTGGTTCTACGTCCTCTCTTTCCGGGATGTTGTGTCACATCTATTTCCTTATTTCTGGGAATCGATTGGTAGACACATCAACCCTGAGTCGTAGTTTCGCGAATCAGGTGAGACGAATTTATCTCATCAGTTATGTCTTTGGTATTAGACTGAACCGTCGGAACAGCCCAGGAATTTCACTCCAGGGCAAAGGATGCCTGCATCCGTCGTCATGAACTACAGAGATGGCGTATACACCATCGATTCCGATCAAGATGAAGTTGAAGCAGAGAAAAATATCCTGACCTGGATGGTCTGTACTTCTGTGCATATCATGAATGTCGTTCTTCACAGTCATTTATTATAGGGAACCCTTCTCGAGAAATTGTTGACTTTATCACCTCAGGAATTTGCTACGAAATTTATGCGTTCTGTGCCTGCTTCCGACGAGGCTTTGAAACTTCCTGAGGCCTACCGATATTCTAAGGTCGGATCAACTGTCTGCCTGTCCTACCTCTGCTTATGCTTGCGGGAATTATAGTCTGAACGCTTTGTCATGCGCTCCCAGCTCGATTGCTATGACAGACGCCTACCTGGGACAGGCGTTTTTGATATCAAGACTCGTGCCTGCCTGCCTATTCGCTTGGATAGATTCAATCTTGAGGTACCATAATCTTGATATCTATGACTTTGGACTTCGAACTGACATAATTTAGGAAAATACGGGCTACCTTATCCGACACCAGCATGGAACACTGGAAAGCTTTGAGAGAGAGTACTATGACCTTATCCGCGCAGCGTTTCTGAAATACAAGTGCGTTCCCAATTGCGAGGTGAAACTTCAACCTTGGAATTCATTGTCGGTCTTGCGCCCGTATACAGTTTCCAAGCGCGCATTGGAAATATGGATGGCGTGATTGTCGCCTATCATAACGTCTCGCGCATGTTTGGCTTCCAATATGTTCCTTTAGAGGAAATCGACGAACGGCTTTTTGGACCAAATTCAGGCATAGGCGATCAGATCTTCGCCAAATGTGTCAACCTTCTCGAAATTGTCCTTACTGAGGTTTCGTATTGCTTCCCGGGAAAGGTTCGTTTGCGTTCATGTGCCAGTCGCCATCTAGCTGACATGTTGCTCAGTCTGTCAAAGTCACGTTTGAAACGCAGGAAGACAGTTATACCTTGGATGTATGGGTCGAGCCCGCAGAGTGGGACTCAGAAGAGCCACGACCTATCAGACAACTGCAGATTCAAACGGATAGTTTTGTCAAGGATGAACATGTTAAAAAACACCTGACTTTTGATATCGCGGATGACACGTGTGAGTTTACAATAAGAACCTTTTTCCGGTGTGTTATTCTGACTTTCTCGCTGAAAGGGACTGTCCATTGGTCCGTCAGGCGACTCTCGTCAAAGGCGCTCGATGTGCGAGATGGATTGGAGCAAGCCATGCAGCGCAAGAAGAAGGCGTACAGTCTCCCTACAGACGTGGACGTGGAACAAATGCGCCTACTTTGGAATGAGATGAATTTCGGTGGTCGAGACGCGCGAGAGGCCGATACATTCTCTCCCGACAGATTCAAAAAAGCAGACAAGAGCATCATGAAGTTGCGTGCCGTGGCGAGATCTGGACGCAGGCATACAGAACGCTTGGAGCAGGAAGAAGCCGGCAAACCGAAGGTCGTGCTCGGAGACTTCGAACCCATTCCGGAAGACGTGTTGGAAGCCGTGCGCGGAGACAAGTTGAGCTCGCCGGTATCCACCGTGTCCACAGCCGCCCTAGATGACAACGCCATCGAGGCCGCAGCAGAGTCGGAGTTATGTAGTTCCCCGACTAGTGAAGCCGACGAGGAGCCTCAGACCGAACCATATTTATTGGAGTCGCTAACAACAACGGCCATCGAGGGCAACGAAACGACAGCCGCGGATGGTGAAGCCCCAGGAACGAACCAAAGCCTGCCAACTGATGGTAACAGGGCGGAAAAGGATGTGGCACATTGATACATTGCCATTTCATTATTGACACCCAGGGATGCAAGAATTCTGTTACGATACCAAAATTGCCACTTCAAGATATTTATGTGTTAATTTCATACAATGTAGGGCAACCACTCGACTAACCGACACGAATAACATGTTCAAGTCCGTACATTGGGTGATAATCATAGCAGTTTACAGGTACAACGGAAGAACGCAGAAAGGCGGCACGCAGTGTATAGCGAGAATCAATGCAAGAGGGCTCAAGACGAACGTTTTCTGAACATAACTGAAGCCTTCCTATTTGGTGTGCTTTGCATCATGAACCAGTCATCTGGGGGGCGGATACCGTCCTCAAACTTGACATCGTAATTCAGCAAAACATGCACCATCATCAGCTTGATTTCGTTCACGGCAAAGAAACGACCAGGACTAGTTTCAAGACTTAATTGAATGCTGAAATTCACATCACAGCGGATAGCACCTACCATGCATGGCGTCCATGTCCAAACACAACATAGTCCGATCCTAGGGCAACCATTTGGTGCTTGAGGGCCTCACCTTCGTCTTGCCTCATCTTCGCAAATCTAAATCCATCAAATTCGTTGGGATTCTCATAATAAGTCTATCACGGGTCAGAAGGTCAAAACGGTCGACATAAATTGGACTGCCTTACTCCATCGTAATGAGTAGAATCTATCGCGACCGAAATCGTATTGCCCGCCGGAACAACGGTTCCATCGGAGAAAGTGAAGTCCTTTAGGAGTTTGCGACCCATGATCACTGCCGCACCGAGGGATGAGATACGTGGAAATGTGACCGAAATGAAAGCAACCATACAACTGCCGTTACCGTGCATCCGCTTAGACTCCTTCATGAAGCTATCTAGCTTACGCATTTTCCCCAATGCAATCTTAGTAAGTCCTTCGTTATTGACTATAGCTTCTGCCTCTTCCCGAAGTTCCTGGACATAGGAGGGATAAGCAGCGAGGTCATACAAGGCCTCCGTAAAAGCCTAACAGAAAAATGGGTAAGATTGTTCCACGAGCCGTTTTTTGTAATCGTACGATGGAGGTCGTATGGATGGCAGCAAAATTTATTGTCAAGACCCGGAGGGTTAAGTCACGGACTGATCTTTGCGGTCCTTGTGCTTCTTCGAGTAGCCAGCTAATAAGGTCATTCTATGGTAAACCATCAATATGACGTACGCAGAAAAAGCTTATAAGACTCACTGGCTTGTCTGGCCAATCAGGCCCATATTTCTCTTCCATGCAGAGGCGTTCCTTGATGATAGGACCGAGGTGGCGCTGCGCGCGTCTGACACTTTGTGGGACTTGCGTGAGAAGCCGTCCGACCAATCTTGACGAGTTCAGTACCGACGGTCCGTCGCGGACGGTAGCATTGAACTTACGGCCTAAGGAAGCTGGGAAAGATGTTGATGATGTTAGCAGCCTTGATGACGAATATTGTAAAGTCTTCGTTCAATGCTCTGTAGTCGGGATCCCGGCCTGTAGGTCAGTTTTATTTGACTTGTTGGGGAATGACGAGCGCGAGGTGACCGACACAAGGGGAGTCCGACAAAAAGCCGGTTGCTCGTCCTGCAAACGACGTGCATTATAGTTTCATAAGCAGGGACCTTAACCCACTCTTTATAAATATATCAGCGGTGTGTTATGCAAGGGAGACATCTGTCCAACTGACCTTCTGAGGGTGGGATATAGTCTGTGAATGCTTCTGCAATCTCATCGCATACCTCAGGAAACCGGATCGCGAGATTTCGGGTGAGGGGCGTCCGAACGACTGCAATATGGTATGGATCGATGTTTATTTCTGGGCCCAGAGTATGATCGCTTTGGATGATCTAAACCGAAACCTTCTAAGTCAAATCGGGGTCCCCGATCAAGGTAGTTCCTTCACCTCTGTGACAGCCTCTCTAAATGACATTTGATCGTCTGTGGCCTTCCTAATGTCATCGATCATCTGTCGGCCACTGACGACGATCATCCATTTCGAAATCAGAGGGACTCTGAATACCGAGCCAGGGTACTGGACGAGTCCAACGAAAATGAAAAATGGAACAACAACTTGGTCTTAATCATGGACATCCCGACTAACCTTTCGGTAACCTTCCTCGATCATTTCTCTAGAATGGAACACAAACTTCCATGTTCCAAGGTAAGAGGAGACAATTCCAGATGGCCCCACGACAGGTATGTTACTGAGCTAGAGGATCGTCAAGAGAGTCAGAATCCAGCCTCGGTATACAGACTCGCCTTGGACCTGGCCACGACGACTTTGTATAGGCTTGAAATGACGTAGAACGATGCCAGCAAGCCAGCAAAGAGAACGTAATTAGAATGATATTCCATGGCAGTCAGTTGGTGGGCTTGTTCGAGCGCGCAACCGCAACGGTCTTTTCAACACGTTTTCACGTCATGAAGACCACCATAATACGGCCCGCGGAATAATGTCAGGTTCCCAAGAACATACTTAGAAGGTCCTCGTAAGGCAAGTGATTGACATTGTTGGCATTCAAGGGCATGCAACAATGCACATGATCATGATGGACATGTTATGATGCTTCTTCGCACCCACCGACGACGTCGATCATTGGAGGCAGTCTATTGGCTGGTCACGCGGCTGTCTTTGAAAGTACATGATGGATTGAGAGCGCCCCAAAAGCACTAGAAAGTCCGAGACCAGCTTCCTTTCTGACGGAGCTCTGAGCCAATTGCTGTTGCGGTGGCGGGGATATTGGATACGATGAGAAGCCGAGCGTTCCTTGGCACGACTGAAATCGCAAGGGTGCACACCATTACAGCAGCAAAGGCGGCTGATGTGGAGATGCGTGGTTTGCACGTTGCTCGCCGGAAACGTCGACGAGCACTTGCCATAGTTGACGCGCTGTGAAGAGTAACGTCACTGTCGTCTTTACCAGCGCTTCGAAAAATGAAAAACCACGCATATTATTGCAGGGCTGTGCTGCTACTTCACAGTAACCAATAAGCAATATGACGATGAGATAGCTTAGGAAAACCGTGTTCTAAACATGACCGAAGCCTTCCTATTCGGAGCGCTATGGATCATAAACCAGTCTTCTGGAGGGCGAACCCCGTCTTCGAACTTGACGTCGTAGTTCAAAAGGACGTGTATCATCATCAGCTTTATTTCCAGTGCCGCAAGATACCGACCAGGGCTAACCAAAAATCAGTGACGGAACGATTTGAATTAATATCCTCACCCACCAAGCATGACGTCCATGCCCGAATACAACATAGTCAGAACTAGTTGTTGTCGCTTGACGCTGGAAACCCTGATCGTTGTTTTCCTTTGTTTTAGCGAATCGGAAACCGTCGAATTCGTGGGGATTTTCGTAATAAGTCTGCCAGATTAATGATTCAAACGTTGCAATACCATGGGGTGTGAGACTTTCTAACCTCGTCATGGTGAGTGGAGTTTATTGCAACGGATATCGTGTTTCCCGCTGGAACGACAGTTCCATCAGAGAAAGCGAAGTCCTTTAGGACTTTACGCTCCATGACCACTATGCAGGGACGCTGAGTCACGTGATAATGGAATTGAGACGAAGCTTATCGTACAGCTGCCGTTGCCGTGCATTCGCTTAGACTCCTTCAGGAAGCTATCGAGCTTGAACATTTTATCGAGTGAGGTCTTGGTTAGTCCTTCTTCGTTGATTATGGTTTCAACTTCCTCTCGAAGTTCAGGTACATATGATGGGTAGGCAGCAAGGTCATATAAGGCGTCTGTAAATGCCTAAAAGCGGCCATCAGCAATTTTGTTCAATACCCCGAATCCTATAGTCATACGATTGATGTAGTGTGAATTGCGGCGAAGTTTATCGTCAGGACACGTAGGGTAAGGTCGCGAATAGACTTTTGCGGTCCTTCGGCTTCTTCAAGTAGCCAACTAATCAGGTCGTTCTATTAAAAAAATATCAATGAGCGATTGCTTCTAAGGCCTGCTAACTGACAGGCTTTTCGGGCCAATTGCGACTATAGTTTTCCTCCATCTCGAGGCGTTCTTTGATCATGGGAGCGAGATGAGCCTGTACGCGCTGAACACTCCGTGGTACGTCAGTAAGGAGTTTCCCAACCAGGCTTAACCACATTCAGCTTTGCAACTTGCACAGCAACAGATATGGGCAACTTACGGCCTAAGGAAGCTTGGGAAGATGTTGATGATATGCGATGCTTTTATGACATAGACTGCGAATGCTTCAAGTAGGTCTCTGTAGTCGGGGTCACGACCTGAAATATTCAAATTGATTTACATTGGCGGGAGGTTGTTTGAAGGTGAAATAGCATACACAAGGGCAGGCCAACGAAAAGTCGATTGCTCGATCTGCACACCATGTGCACGCTGGTCTCGAGAGCGGATACCTTGATCCAGTCTTCACAGACATGTAAGAAGCACGCTTGGAACATAAAGTCGCAGTCGATTCACCTTTGGTAAGAGGGATGTAATCATTGAATGCTGCCCTTACTTCATCCTGGAGGTCAAGGAACCGACTCCCGAGGTTTCGCGTGAGATGCGATCGAACTACAGTGATGTGATACAAAGACTCCGTGACTTCTGGACCCAGCGTGTATTCCGTCTGGATGGTCTGAAATAGTGAGAAATAAGTGAAATGATCATCCAGGACAACCTACGCGCTCACCTCGGCAACAGCTTCCTTGAACGACAATTCATCATCCGTCGCTTTTCGGATATCGTCAATCATTCGTCGACCGCCGACAACAATCATCCATCTGGAGATCATTGGGACTCGGAATACGGAACCCGAATACTGGACTGGACATGAAAAGAGGAATGGATACCAACAGTCGGAACTCTGACGCGCCTTTCTGTAACCTTCCTCTATCATTTCTTTCGAATGAAATAAGAACCGCCAAGCTCCAAGGTAGGAAGAAAGAATCCCAGATTGCCCAACAACGGGTATGTGGCGGAGCTGCAGCGATGACGCGGTCAGAGGTTGCTCAATCAGGGAGGGAGGCGGATGAAGACGTACTTTTGACCTAGACAAAATGGCTTTGTATATTATGCTGGACACTATGTAGCAAGAGCCTAGAAGTGCGGCGACTACGGATAGATGATTCTCCATGGTGGTCGACTGTTAGCTGGAATTGGGCCGTTCGAGCACTTGGTGGACTCGTATGCTGCAACTTTTCAACTTTTTCAGCAAGGCATTGTTTCAAAAAAGACGGTGGCTGTGGACACTGGATAATCATCATCATCAACGTGTGCCATATCTATAAATATGGTTAGCAGTAACGTTGCAGTCGTACTGACACTTTCCGACCCACGGGACATGATGGCTCTGATGTTCTCTGTTCACGTCCATAGCAAATCGTGATCTTTAAGATTGCGAGCGCTATATACGAGGACGCCTTTACCAATGCAGATCCTTTGATCGGTCATCTTGACAGGCGCCTCATTGTGCGAAAATGATGGACTTGATATGATGGATCATGAAATTGATGCTTTGTGGAATTCAGAGGTTGGGATACTATGAAGTGACTGATTTTCAAGTTGGGAGGTGAAACTGTTATGCTGACGAGTGACCACAGGACACAATAATCTCGAATGTAGCAGCATTGATCCTGTCTTTTATGTACCTTGGTCCAAGGGCGATGGATGCTCATGATGGGTTCTTCTGAGGCTTCTTTTCAAATTTCTGTGAATAGAGAGCGCACATTGGCCTGGAACGGCGTAGACTTGAATTTTCGTTATTTCCTGCTGGTCACCGGCAGCCAATCAGGAATGGCGTCCATCGATCGTAAGACCTTGTACATAACCCGCTTCGTCGAGAGACAGCGTCAAAAGAGTACACGCGGGGTGTTTGAGAGAAAGTTGAGGCGCGTGCGTTGTGGTCGGGCTGCACGTGGAGCAGGGAGATCGTCCCGCCGCTTAGACCAAGGGCAACACCGCCTTGCGATTCTCCGTTGTCTCTCCGCCCAATCATCATCCTCCAGGGTGGACTTCCCTGACATCCACAGCAGCGGCGCCTTTCTCTGGCGCGTCGAACCTGTGTGCGAATGGCAAGCGTATGTAATGCCAAGCCCTTCTTTCCAGGCGTTCCAGACTGATCTGCCAACAGATCCCCGAACAATTTCAGATACAATCCCCACAGGTGAGCCGTCTGATCTGAACTACAAACTGCTGCACTTCTCCTGTCGCCTGGTGGGGATCACTTGCTATGAGCACCTCCGATGCCGCCCAAAAAGTGCGCAGCTGGACTGCCAAGTACATTCCCCGGCCAGGAAGCAGTGGAGGCAGGCCCAGCACGAGCAGCAGGCCGGGAAGCGCTAGCGGTCGATCAGCCAGTGGCGGAGGCATTGCAGGCTCGCTCTTCAGGATGTCCACCTCGTCTCTTCCTACCCCGGAAGAGGGCAGAGAGTTGGCGACCCGCTCTCCCCCGCCAGCTATCCCCCGTCGCCAGTTCTGGCCCCCATTTCACTTCCACCATCTAACACCGACAGTGGAAGGACTACGCCTGTGTCTCGTGCAGGCACTTTTGACTCTACTAATTCTTCGAGACCCTCGACTCCTAAACGTCGTTCCTTCACCAATCTGATCTCCACTCCCCACCAGGCTCTTGAGCGGGAAGCCTCGCAGCTCCTCTAAATGCCCTCGAACGCACTAACACCTCCCACCAGAACAACCCTTCAAACGGCAAGTCTTCCGACCACAATGGCAAGAGCTCCGGATTCGGCAGGTCTCTCAGCTCGATGATGGGCGGATTCCCCTCCTTGTCCTTGACACGCACCAGCACCCGAGAGACCACCTATCCCAGCAACGGCGATGACAAGGAAATCCGCGGCCGCTCCTTGGTCAAAATGAAGCGCGTCAAGTCGGCGTCTCAAGCACCGCCCGAAAACGATGTATGGTCACGGAGTCAGTCGCGCACTCGTTCCCAATCCCCTTTCTCGTTCCGCCGTTTCCGCAGCAGGGAATCATCTCCAGTACCACAAGCGATACCCCTCACCCATTCCGATACCGAGCTTTCCGATACAGCTTCAGTCCGACCGCGCAGCACCTCCTTCACTGATGATCACGATTCCGGAGATGAGATGGTCGGTGAAACGGACGCGGAGACAGACGAAGAGGATACCTCGAACGACGATGGCTTCGATCCAGTGACGGAGCGCAATACGGAGCGCAACGCTCTGATCGCCCCGGTGACTCTGGATGGCACTATTCCCCCCGAAGCTGAGGATCCGGATCCATTGGGAGAAGGCGTCAACGTCGTCGTCCCTCCCGAGCCATACTTCCCTAGCACCCTTAATTCCAGCAATACAATACGAGGAAAGAGGAACCCTCGCCGCCGAAAATCCGTCAAGCATCACGAACCGCTGGAATTCCAGACCAGCCGGCCCATATTTCAGAGGGACCGTTGCACCATAACCATAACGCAAGGCAATCCGGAAGCGAGCCTGGGCGAAAGAAGGCAGCGCCGATATGTCGTAGCAAGTGATTTGAGTGAGGAAAGTAGATATGCCGTGGAGTGGGGCATAGGAACTGTACTCCGGGATGGCGATTCAATGCTGATCGTTACTGTCGTCGAGAACGAGGCGAAAGGTGCACACCCCCGCATGCCCCATTATGAGTGTCTGACGTCTATTGCAGTCGACCCTCAGATCCCCAACGCGGCGGACCGCGCAACCAAGCTGAGAAGTCAACAAGAGGTGCGTTTTGATCCAGCATCACTCACTTATAAACCAGGAGGATCTGAATTTCAATCATCCCCAAGCGCCAAGGATTGGCATATATACTCGTCCGCCAAGCGACGAGTCTCTTGCAACGCACTCGCCTCAACGTCAGAGTCTCTTGCCAAGCTTGGCATGCGAAAAACGCGCGCCATATGTTGTTAGGTGGGATCAGGTCTTGGCAGACTTGGGGTCCATATGATCAATTAACGCCGCCGGCTGCAGACATCGTGGATCACAATGAACCAACCATGCTTATCGTTGGGTCCCGAGGTTTAGGCCAATTAAAAGGGCGAGTCGTTTCTTCCGCGCTTCGTGTAGCGCATCATCTGAACAATTGATCCAGGATTCTACTCGGCTCTACCTCTCACTATCTTATCCAGGTTTGATCGTTTGCTTTTCTGACCATGCATATACTCATATCCAAGCCCTTCGCCTGTACAATCAGAAATGCTCTGTCCCGGTTATGGTGAGAGGCACCCCGTTACCTAAAGGCTTTTGCAGTCTGACCATTTTCGTCAGGTCGCTCGCCGCAGGCTCAAACGTCCACCGAGACGTTCGGCTCACCTATCGACACATCGGACACATGTCTCACTCGCCGAGGCCGGCATCGATAGAGTCGCAGCCAAAGTCGATCAAGACGTGCAAGTCATGAGGGAAGAGATCAAGAGGGATGATGACCGCAGAGATGGAGGACCTGGTAGTCGAGACCAGCCCCTCGTTGTGGAGGAGGTCATCGGCGAAGCCGAAGCGGATGAGGACGTTGCGGAAGACGAGGCCGACGAGGACCCCGATGAGAATAATACCGCAACCGTGACCAAAGTTGCTGGGCAATAACCATGGCGTGTGATAGTCTCAAATAGCCGGCATTATGCTAATATCTTAATGCATATGTATGGTCTACGTATTGTACAGTAGCTGTACCCTCGAGCTCTCTTCTCATCCTATAGAGTTGGAATCTTAATAATAATTGAGCTCAGTCTTATTATATCATCGGTGGCGGAGCTGGCTTAGTCTCGGGTATTCTTATTTCCTGTATACGATGATTCCAGATTTACAAATTAGATGTTGCTACAGATCCGAATAATTCCTTCATGAATGCGTCGCTATTGGGCGGTCTGCCGAGGAAATCCTGCATAGGACGTGTTAGACCATAGAGAACGGTGTCCGCAGGATATTACCTTTAAGGAGTCGAGCTCCTCGCGGCTTCCGCCTGGCTGTAGAATCCTGTCCCTGTACTGTTTGCCGCGCAAAGGATCCAGAGGGTCTGCCTTGAAAACGGTGGCTGCAGAGCGAAGACATTCAAAATTTGCGCCAGAATAGCATAACACATTAGGTTACCCACCATACATATCAGCTGCGAAGACCAAAGAATAGGTGTATCTAGTTGATAGATCAACGTCAGTTGCAGACACAACAACGGCGAACGGTGATGCGTTACCCATAGTATCCGGCATCGTATCCGCCAGTGATATGGCCGAACGTTCCTTCAAAGGGGTGAGCTAGCTTCTCAAATTTGCTTCATGTGATATACCTTGACCGGGGCACGCTTTGCCACCTTTCACCAACGACACCTTTTCTCTAAGAGAATTCCATAGCTCGGTGTAATTCTCAGATTCTGGTGCACGATATTAGATGTGAGGTGGAAGCCAGTGACTCCGTGCAGTACCTTTGTCTGTGTGAACTTTAAGGTCGTACTTGGCGAAGAAGAGCTGACGAAGGTAGAAAAGGCCGACATTCACATAGCGACTGTTGACTTCCATGTCAGTAAAATTTGAATTTCAGGTAAAGCACATGCCTTTTGACAAGTTTATCGATGAGCTCCGGAGACAATGGTTTCTTCGTCTCGTAGTGGCTAGACATTTGCTTGAGAACCTCAGGCTCCCAGCACCTGAACCGTCCTGTGAGACAATCGCATGTGCGCTTGATGGTCAACACTACTTACCAGTTCTCCAACATCTGTGAAGGTGCTTCGACAAAGTCCCTCGCAACGCTATGAGGGCTCATTCAATCTGGAGCTCAGTTAAAGGAGCAACATACAATACCTGGTTCCATGGAATCGTGCATATTTCGTCCTGCTTAGCAAGCCGTGGAATACATGACCCATCTCATGAAAGAATGTCACGACGTCATCATGGCGCATGAGAGCAGGCTTCTCGGGCGTCGGTTTCGCGAGATTAGCAACCATGGCTGCGACTGGGTAGCTGCGCTTCTTGTCTGGTGTTTCATAACCCGAGAGCAACGGCCACACAGCGGCATGGGAGTACTTGGAAGCTGGAAATAAAATAAAATCAGACTGGTCTGGCGAAAGAAGAAAAACTTGATATCTACCACGAGGGAACAAGTCCAAGTAGCAGTAGCCGACGAAGCCTGATTCATCTTTAGCATCCTTCTCCCAAACGGCGAACTGCTGGACCTCTGCAGGGACGGTCAGATCAGGTGAGTTTTGGGCTCAACGGTTGCGGACCTGGATGCCAAGTAGACCCCTTTATCTCCTCGAAACGGACGCCAAGAAGATTCTGGTAGATTTGAAGGATAGCGGGCACAACGACGGCAACTGGGAAATATTCCTTGACTAGCATGTCGTCTAGGTTGAGACTTTGTTCAATGAATTTGCGATCGTAGTAACGATAGTCCCAGATGTAGAACTCTCCATCGAATGAAAGTCCTTTCTCCTCATGTTCCTTCTTCTTGATAGCCAAGAGAACTTCACGCTCTTTGAGTCCAACCGGTCTCAGTTTGGACTCCAGGTCGCCGAGGAACTGGGATTCTATAAGCCCCAACCTAGATAAAGGGAACTGGCTAACAACGCACGTCTTCTATACCCTTGCCAGTCTTGATCATTTTAACTTCAGTGACATAATCGGCCCTAAGTCAGAAACGACGTTAGAAGAGTGGAAGGAAGCGTATATTTCTTTCTCACCAAGTATTATAGCCCAGCAGCTTAGAGATTCTGCGGCGAAGTCCAAGAGCTTTATCAAGAAGAGGAACATTGATTGCCAGACGAGATTCGTAGCCTTCTTGAGCTTTCCGGCGAGTGTCGGGGTTCTCAGCAAATTTGAACTATGATCGCAAAAGTATGCTTCACATCGCGGGTACATCAGATGCGAGAGCACTACTCACGATTGGGAAGATGTCTGGAGTCTTGTAAGTCACGTCATAGACATCCTTAGAGCCCTCAGTCCGTTTCATATACCCGGATATGACATCGTTGGGAACGCCTTTGAGTTCTTCCTCTGTAAACGTGATGACGGCCTAGTCCTCCAGTGTTAAAGCATTGAATTAGATAATTGTGCATCACATACATTCTCTTCATTGAAGTTTTTCTAGGTGGCTGGGTTTGAATGATTAATCCATATGATTGGCTTGAGGTACATACGCTGAACTCGAGACAAACTTGGGACAGCTCCTTCTTGAGAGTCGTCAATTCCGCTCTCTCCTTATCAGGCAGAGCCAAACCAGCTCGAGTTCCGTCTAATATCTATATTCCAGCGTGAATTGAAGAGGAATCTAGCTTCACATTCGAGAAGCTCACCATCTTCTCTACGAGTCGTTGCTCCTCTGGAGACAACTTTTCCCATTCTCCAGATTCCTTGAGATTTTTCTGCGCGGCAACCTTGGCACGATAAACGTCGAGGCGCATGGATGACTCTACGCCATAGTCTCGGACGAGCGATTCAGCCTCGTTCGAGGCATCGCGCAACTCCTTGGAAGGGGAGACGTTCTGATAAAAGGCCAGAGGCTCCGTGCCAGCATCGAGCTTCGTCTCTGCCTCGGCAAGGACAGTCTGATTATCAGGCAGGAAGTGTTATTTCCGGCTTGTCGGATGATCAGAGGGACATAGCCAACGTACGAACACCTGTGTTGAGCGCCGTGAGCTCCGATATACCCAGCAAGTGCGGAACAACTCTCACAGATTCGAAATTGCACTTCTCTGGTGCAAGCAAACCCACTTTGTCCTGAACTGCACGATCCTGCTCGATAAACTCCTTGGTGAGACGCGTAATCTCCTCTGTGGAGTGGTTCCAGAAAAGCGCGGGCTGAGGCGGAGTCGACGACATCGATGAAGGAGATGATATGCCTGAGAAGATGGAGTACTGGGACAGGAACCTGTAATTTAGGCTTCGAAGGAGACTAGCTGACTCGCGACCGGATCCCAACAGCGTGGTGTGAGTTCGGATATCTCCACCTCCTATCGATCTCCAGCTCACGCTAGCGAGTCCCGCGACCACGAGGGCGCCTCCCCATCCCGCAAGGGTTCCCCTGCCCTGTAGCACGGACGGCAGACATCGCGACCCCGCTCGAAGGGCCATGTCGTTTTGCAACGTCAGCACCGAAATTTTATAGTCGATCTAATCTTATCTTACGCCAAAACACGATTGCTACTTACACATCTATCTATCTATACATCGTATTGTTAAAGAGCGCCATCCTTGCCGTCCGCAACGGCTTGAGCCATCTGCTCTCCGATCGCCACGTTATTCAGAGTACTCCTATGGGGTGTCTAGAATATTGAAGATAACAATTAGAACAATGACTTACGTTTTCATCTAATTCGTTGCCATCTTCATCCAAAGGCGCCCAAGGCGGCAAGACGGGCAAGAAGAAGCTTTCGGCAGCGTCCAACGCGGGCGAGTCGCGATGCGTAACCGGCTCGTGGTACCATTGTCTCCACAATTTCTTGAGGCGACTCAATTCAAATATTGGCGTGTACGTGCACCCTTTCTTTGAGCCGACCTTCCATGTGCCAGTGGTACTGCAGTGAAACCACGAAACGTCCGCGCCAGCTCTGGCATTGAGCGGGACGCCAGGAATGGGGGGTGCAGAGGCAGACAGACCGATGGCAGCAGATGAGTTGCGCCCCTTGCTAACAATCAGCCCATATGCCGGACAGGTTACGACGGTTGTGACAAGCGCCTTTCCATGAAGTTTATCCTCGACGAGTTCCAGGATTGATTTCAGGTTGCCGTCGAATGGGAATTTTGAGATTTTAGGTTCGATCATCACGAGCGCCGCTCCGTATTCACGTCCAAACGAGAATCCCCATCTGAGAGTGAGATTGAGGAATCCTGGTGGAATAGACCTAGAATAGTTCAAGTCAAACAGCCGAAGCAGCATGTTTTTCTGTTGCACGTACAAACCCAGGTCATTCCCAATGCTACGTTCCTTTACGCCAACGGTTGTTATCACTTTGTAGTCGTCTGGGGATGAACGGCCGGGGCGCCAACGCTTGCTATGGCCTCTTTATGTTTCCTGGCGAAGTTGCCGTCGAAGATGTTGCCTTGAGCGTGGAACGCCCCAGTGTCCCTATCGACGTAGCCATAGTCACCCAGTCTGACGGGAACCGACGGCTCCCAATTTCCGTATTTTCCTAATCAATGCGTGAGGCAAGTATGCAATGAAGAAGGGCGAAATCGGACCTTCGCTAGAATGGATGAGATCGACATATTTCCGGGGAAATAAGGTCTGAAGAAAATAATCGGCTGCGATTCGAAAAGCCAATGAACACGACGATACATACATCGCTGAACATCGAGTATGAGGCAACGGGTCATCCATTGACCTAGGATTCCGAATTTATAATGATTTCAGCGGTCACCTAGTCTGTGCACGAACCAGTTCTGGTCGCACAGCCTTCCTCGGTGAGAATTCCTGGCCTCGTGAAAGTAGCGTGAACATCGGTGTTCGAATTTTGTCACTGGTTGTTAGTGTCCGATTATCTGCCTGTTTTTTTATTCTTCTCTTGGAGACAAGTTGCATGCTGTTGCCAGACCGATGTAGATCATTCCACAGTTTTGCTAAGTATGTGTAGAAAAACTACAAACTACAAACTGCTTCAGGCACCATAGTGCACGAATGGAACCCAGCGGGCTAAAGGCACTCGCAGTGCCCGTAACTTCTTGATTGCCCGGTGAAGCGCCAGTGCACTGCGACTTGGATCTAAAGTACCATCACACAACATTTCCCTGTAAAAAGCTTCAGCAACAACGGGTCCGTCCTCATCTGCCATTGGCCTAATGTTACGGAAGACGAATCACACTCCTTGCCATGTTAAACAAGAATGCTGACTTACCACATCGTCGCTACCGTGCTGCGAAAGCCGGCTGACAACAACGCGGCCGCGATATGAATAGCTTCGTCCGGTTGATCTCTGTGGCCCATCGCAGATTTGCAAGCGCTAAGAAATGCGAGCGAAGCCGGCGTAGCTCTACGAATCGACTGCATGCGGGAGATTGTAAGATTACCATCCTGTAATAGCAGGGCACTGTCTAATGGCGACTTCATGTCCTGGGTTCCGTGGCATGCGAAGTGTATCAAAGACACTTCCTGAATCCGGTCGAGCGTGCTTTCAACACCTGTCATCTGCATATCTTCGATGACGGTCTGCGCCGGCTCTCCATCTGCCATGCGTCCGTCCATGCGGACTATGAATTCCGATGGGACCACTTTATATATCTGAAGAGCTTCTTCTTGCGCTTTTGGAAGCGGAGCCTGGCCTTCAACTTCAGGTTGGCATACGACGGACAATTTGGGTCGTCCGATGGCGGCAGCACTGCTCTCGTGAGCTGCAATTAGAGCAGCCAGGTTCGGCGTGTAGGATGAGACAACATATTGCATCGTGGACTGTCTCCCGTTCGTCGCAGCGTGCAGAGGTAAGAATGCAAAAGGACCAGTCGGGCACCACCAAAGTCTCTGCACATCTGATTTCTGTTCAATGCGTTTGGTTAACAGTGAACCTCGAAACACAAAAACCAGAGCGAAAGAACCTTGAGATCTAACTCATCGAAAATCGGCTGGACAATCTTTCCCAGATCTCAAGTAAAATCCTACGCATCTCGAAATTATAACTCTCCAGACCCTCCCGTATGCTGGTTGGCACTTCTCCGAGTTGGTCTGAAGCCGAACTTCGATCCCTCGTTACACCAAGGCCTACCAATGCGACGGATAATCTATCGCCAAGTCTCTTCACATAATCATAATTGATCTCCTCGAGAGGTATGTGAATCGGAGCACGGCTGTCCGGAAGTATAATCAAGGCCGAACATTGGAATGTACTGCCAACTAGAATGACGACGGGGCCATCTCTAGCGGCATCGACTAGCTCCTCGTATGGCTTCGGTCGCAGGAAATGTTCGAAACCCTGGATTTTACGGATTTCATCTATCGTCGACATCCAATCAGTCTGTAGTTGACGACGGCGCAGTATTTCCGATGAGGTCATGTCAGAAACGGGTATCTCTGTCGCTGCAATGGAGAGAAGCACCTGAGAAATGGAGGTCAACCTCTCTGAAAAATCATCAGGCAGTCCGCGGAAGTTGGATCGAACATGGAGAGCGTGGGTCCAGAAAACAGCCCTTCCTTGCTCCAACAATTCCACTGCACGTGCAAGGCTCCCACCGTGAAGCAAGAACCACGCTGCTGCGTCACAAGCCAGCGTCTGCGCTTTCTGCAGCGCTTCTAGGCGAGCGGCAGCATCAAGTCCGGTCCAAGACAGCTCAGGTAGAAGCTGGATCGCAATCTCATATGCATTGGCGGCGTCGGACCAGGGTTGTCGTGTTTCAGGGCGTGTAGCATGCTTTGCCCATTCCATGGCTGCTTGGAAGCGCGAATTGGTATCACTGCGTTCCATCCGGGCACCCTGGGCAAGGTCTGCGAGTGCTCTGTCGAAATCTTCCTGAGTTACGGCTTTCGAGAGCTGATAAGTGCCCAATTTGAGGTACCGGTCTGCCAGGTATATGTCCGGGATATCTACCGATGACTGTCGCAAACACCAGATTGCTCTATCCAAGTCCTGCGGATCTTTGAAATGTTCATATCGTTCATGCAATCCAACTGCACGATTGAAGTAGTTGATGCGGTGAGATTTCTGTAAGCTGTCGTCGCTGGACACGAGGGTGACTATATTGTCATACAGATCAATCGCGTAGTCAAGATCAATTTTGTCGTTGGTCGCAGAGAACCGACGTTGGTAGAAGAAGGCAAGACGTTCCTGGATCAGTAAACTCTGCCTGCTGTCAGGTGGGACCAAGGACATGGCTTCTTTCTCCACTTCGATTGCTCTATCCACATCCGCTAAGTTCTTGGTATGAGTGAATCTCGAGTGGTAAGATGCCGATTGAAATGTAAGGGCTTCAAAATGACGCTCATGTCCCGTGGATAAAGGTGGCTGTTAGACTGTGAAGATCAATGGCCCTGTCCAAATCTCGCAAACGCCTTAAGTTCTCGAACCGCATGGTCAGAAGAAATGCCAGATTCATTGCAATGGACCCGTCAGAAGGATCAATGTTGATGGCCCTTTCTGCCATATCGATGGCTTTGTCCAAATCAAGAGGCTGGCGCGAATTGCGGTGTCTTTTGGAAAGAGCGTCTGCGAGCTGCGAAAGATGATGTGCCTCATAGCGGGAGTTCGATGGGCAATTTTCAACAGCCTCTCTCGGAGGTTGATGGCCCAGTCAATTGCGCCAATGGTTTCTAACATATCTGCCAGGGCATCCAACGACTCCAATCTCTCAAGACTGCCCTTTGGCTGCAGCGCCAATGCCTTTTCAAACAGTTCAATACATCTTGTCAAATCAGATCGACTATTCGAAAGGCGGTATCGTTCGTGTAGGAGTTTCGAAAGGGAGCGCAAAATTCCAGACAGTCTATGATGACCTTGAGGACACGTTTTAACGGCTTCTTCGTATGCTTCAATGGCATCGTCGAGATCAGTCTGCCGCTGAGATAGCGTGAATTTCAAGCCAAGGAGGGCTCCGCGTGCCATATAATGGGCAGCATAGGCGTCTTCTGGTGACGGCGCCCGATCGTTGGCGGAGGTGTACTTGGATCGATCCAGATTCAACAGGTTGAATTCCACTTTGGATCGGCCATTGACGAGGTCACTCGTCCCAAAATCAGCATTGTGGGCATCAGGACAGCCGTCCCTTAGGTATCGAGAGTACGATTGAAGGACCTTTTCGATGCCATCTGTTTCCTGTGTCTTGGAATAACGCGCAGATAGTATTGAAGCCATTCCATGCACAGCAGTAGCATGACTAGGATGGCCTTCCGGATGTAGAGAGGCATATTCTTCCAGAGCAATGCCGCCTGTTCCAAGTCGGCGAAACTTTGGGAATAAGTGAATCGTGAGCGAAGGTAGTCGGCGTAGCGGCCTAAGGAAGGCGCCCTTTCTTTATCTCCTGCAGGCCGAAGGTCCACAACCTTCTTAGCCAGCTCGACAGCCATATCCATGTCGCTAATCGCATGCCACTTTTGGAACCGCCGCTCATACGTGTCAGCGAGACGCGCTGAGCATTCAGTGTATTCATCGTCCTTGGAAGAATATAACTTTCTGGCACGGGTGAGCGCGCTTATGGCGTCATCTATGTCAATGCGCTGGCCTGTTTCATCGAATCGCGTCTCGAGGGAATATGCTAGGCCGCGTAGGGAAAAAGAACGGCCAAACTGGTCACCGGATGCATATGCGAGCATCTGGCGGAACAAATCTATGGCCTTGTTGACATCCGTTATATCTTTCAAGTGCTCATAACGTATCGTAAGAGCAACTGCTAAGCCTGGAATGGCCACCATGCGACTCCTTGTGCCGGGTGGGAAAGCATCAGCGCATCGTTGTAGCTGATCGACGAAGTCATCCAGATCCGATTGTGCGTTCGTGGATAGGAAGCGTGAATGAAGCAGTCCAGCCAGCTGAGCGAGGCCATCCCCTAGGCTGAACTGCGTAGAGCTATGGCCAAGTGGGGCGGATGCGACATTCTCTCTCGACAACGTGATAGCTCTGTCGAGGTCTTTCATTTGATGAAAGGCCTTATATCTGTCGTGCAACACGTATATCAGGAGGTTAAGTGCTCTCCTGCGGTTCCCGCCGTGATCTGAACGGCTACTAGAATATCTGCGGAGGACGTCATCGTGTAGATCCACTGCTCTATTCAGGTCCGATGAATTTCCTGAGTAATTGAACCGCTCGGATAGGCTGATAGCGAGATCCTGCAAGGCGGTGGTATGATGAGGGTGGTTTGGTGGATGGATTTTCAGAGCACACTCATGCAGTTCTACTGTCCGATCTAATTCCTTTGTTTTTGCAAGTCGATATGCCTGCCCGACAAAGATGAACTGGAGTATAGAGCATATGAGATGCCTCAAGAACATACCATAACCTTGTCAACGACGATTAGCAGAGATGTCAAGCCCGCACGCCGAAGCTACGCCACTTGTAGTAACTTGCGTTACGCGCCAAAAAGGCAGGCCAGGGAAGCGCCCGCTTGTTTCCTAAACCCATGATGATGCAGCTTCGCCACCAGTCTGACATGCTGTTGATGCAGTGTAGACAAAGGCAGTGCACACAGGCTGGGCTGATTAATTGAATTTCTTGTTGCGGCTATGCCAGGCTGGATGTGGTTGACAAGTTCGGGACGTTCGGAGAACCCTGGACAGAAGATAATCAGCAGATGACACGCCGATAACACAAAAAGCACCGTTAGAGCTGTGCTGACCGGACAAGCAGTAATGAGCCGACATGGCGAACGGCACTGTGGAATGGCGCGCCCGAGTCTTCTTTTAACGCCCAGCTCTGTATAAGGGATGCTGCGGCTCACTTATGTTGACGAAAGCCAACCATGCATTCTTCGACAGACAGCACCTCCTCCATTGAATTAATCGAGAACGAGAAGGAGCCAGAGCAGCAGCCCGCCGAACCGCCCGAAAATAGTGGTGAGTGGGAATGTCAGAAGAATGCATCCTTTGTCCAATTGATGGAACAGAACCTGAGCGGGGCACGTGTCTCGATGTCAAGCGACTTGACAAGGTTCACATCCCTGGTACAAGATCCTGGGAGCTATACGACGCATCCGAAGATTACAAGTCTGGCATCGGCGCTGGTCGATATTCGAAGTACGCGAGCCATGTATTCATCGTTCGGCGCAAGATCATTCCCCCGAGATATGGCGGCAATGACATTCCGGTGTACGACACGAAAATTCTAGTATGGAGCCCATGGTTACGGTCTGCAATTGAAGCGGTGCTGAGGGACGTTCGATCTATATCGTGGGGTGCACAACCGCTGAAGGTAAATGAGTTTTTGCATTGCTTCCTCGTTTGAAGATCCTCAAGAGGAGCGTTAGGTTGATCCTCTGGCTCTACTCGCCTTTCTGCCCCATTTGAAAGAGTATTTGGGCCAAATCCGCTCCAACAGTGTCACCAACATCAAGTTAGATCGTGAAAACATTGTTCGCCATCTGGAATTTCTTATCAACTATCTAGAATCAGAGTATGCATCAACTCTGCAAAAGCTTGATAGATTACTTTCGCTCCGCAAGATCACATTCGACCTCCTCTGGGATATATTCCTCCCTGGCAGCACCATCCTTGCCTCTTGTTCCGTCACCTCCGAAACTCGTGCTTATAGGCTTCGCGATATTCGTCAATATACCGATAATGAAGGGGTGCGTTTCTGGAGATTGAGCTGCGAATACGTCGAAGCCCGTTATCATCCTGAAGCCCAAAAGACTTTTGGCTGGGCCGGTGTGTATATGCGCATTCGAGAATTTGCCGGGACGGTCGATATCAACGCGCTACGCGCGTACGCTATTCAGTGGCATTCACAACCGAGCCAAATCAGAGAATTTCTTGTTTCTCGTGGTCGCAAATGGGCATCGACACCTCAAGTCCTTCACGCTCAGTATAGTGGCTTGGCCTTTCGAAGCGTCGAGGAGAAAGACAACAAATATCAAAAGTTCAACGTATGGTGTCTGCATATTCTACATGATTTTTTTTCTCGCTTACCCGATACCCAGGTCCAGGGACGCATCATGGTCGATAGAGGTTTGTTCTATTATCTGACTCCAGTGCAGACATTCAGTCATTCATCCTTCCACTTTTACTCACCCTTCCAGCTGCTTTCAGTATTAATGATCCCAATTATGACCTCCCGAAACCATCGAAAAGCCTTAGAGTTCCAGCGCTCGAGTCTGATGATTTTGATCTGGACAATGATGCACCAAGTTCGGAATTAGAAGACACCGTCGAATCAATCGATGACGACTTGCTCCTTTACGCGTCCCCAATTCTTTATGGGTTTGACCTTGTCGGCAAAACGTGGCGTAAGTTTATTATACAGTCGCGGAGCGGTCATAGCGCTAATCCATGATTCTGAAGTCGAATTCAATGTTCGGAATGTCAGCGAGATCAAATGGAACGATGAGATATTCAAGAATCTTACTATCGATTCCGACGAGAAGACTGTCCTACAGAGTTTAATCGAAGTTCACGCGCAGGACAAACCGTTCGACGATTTCGTGGCAGGTAAAGGCCTTGGACTCGTCATAAATTTGTTCGGTGTGTTGTATTCTCTCTCCAGAGGCTGGAATTCAAACCTGACTCGTTACAAGGACGCCCTGGCGTTGGCAAATCGCTTACCGTCGAGGCAATCAGCGAACGTAAGCATTCCAACCCAACTAACCCCATTCCTTCATGCTTACATTTGACTCCAACGCAGACTTGCAGCGACCTCTTTATGTCATCGGATCTGGCGACCTTGGCACTGATGCATCCATGGTGGACCAGAGACTGAGAAAGGTTCTGGCTTTGGTCCCAACATGGAACGCCATTCTTCTCATCGATGAAGCTGACATTTTCTTGGAGAAACGCGCCACCCATGACCTGGAACGGAATGCCATGGTAGCAGTGTTCTTGCGCGAAATCGAGTACGCCCATGATCGACCCGCTCTGAATGTCTGGTTCTTACTCGTTTCCAGGTATTTCCGGGGCATTCTTTTCCTGACGACAAATCGCATCAAAGAGTTTGACCACGCGTTCCAATCCCGCATACATCTCTCGTTGCATTACGAGGATCTGAACGCCGAGACCCGACTGCAGCTCTGGACGGCTTTCCTGGACAAAGCTTGCAGCAATCCGTATGGATGTGAGGAGATTTCGGCTCACGAAATGGCCCATCTCGCTGCACAGACCCTGAACGGACGTCAAATCAAGAACGTCGTCAAAGTAGCCACTTCTCTCGCCAGGTTCGAGAAGGTGCCGTTGGGATATGGCCACCTCATGCGGACGTTGGCATTGACCGTGAGATTCGATGATATCTAAATTCGGGTACGCTACCTATTATCGCCTGTCTCGTTAGAGTTCTTCACTGATGTCTCTATCCTCAAAGCGGACTGAAAGGCGTGTTACTTTTGGAATCTCAGACTGCGTTTCAGACGGAATAGGATGTTGACTTACGTAGCACTTAGTCTTTCAAGTCTTGGTCTACTTTCTC
Organism: Macrocybe gigantea; assembly: GCA_011319805.1. Classification (NCBI taxonomy): domain Eukaryota; kingdom Fungi; phylum Basidiomycota; class Agaricomycetes; order Agaricales; family Callistosporiaceae; genus Macrocybe; species Macrocybe gigantea. The sequence continues at coordinate 192,250 of SJRY01000268.1, forward strand.
TTGCAATCCTGAGGAATCCATGTTACATACACTCCTGCCGGCTGAATGTTCCTTCAGTCTGTCCGGAATGCTGATGCCACCCCCGATGATTATCTTCTGAAGCCATGAACAACGCCCTACCGCTAGTTCAATGTTGCGGAAGGCGATTGCCCTCCCTTTCAAACATCATCTTCACGTGGCCGTTCGTCGGAACGCAAGAATGTATTTCGGATCGATCAATGATGGATTTACATGATCAAGAATAGATATGACCTTGCGCCGGTGCATATAGCTTCATCCTCCCGCTAAGCTCGGTCTGTTCTCGCAAGCCGCCGGAGCATCAAGCTTCTCCATAATCACCTCAACGAGCTGGATCTTGTGCGCGCCGCAAAAGTAGGATCGTCCAGGAGTTTTGATAATTCGCTCTTGGTTCGGACAGTAAAAGTTTTGGACGCCGCCCCTTCTGCGTCGCCCAATGCCGCGAATAAATTGGTCCAAGCCCAATTCATGATATCATTATATTTTCTACAAAAGATATCAGAAACAGAGGCGACAGGCATCCTTTGAGGACACACCGATGTTTCCATGGATATATCTCTCAATCGTGTAGCCGCTATTGTTCAACAAGAAGATAATTGGCTTGAGGTTCTGTCTCATCATCGTCGAAAGCTCTTGAACGGTCAGCTGCCTACAAGGTGATCAGAAGACAAATTCATATGATTGATGACAAAAAATCGGAACGCACAAACTTCCGTCGCCAATGAAAAGAATGGTCCTTCCTAACTCTCGGTCCTGGGCTGCCAGTGCAGCCCCAAGCGCGCTCCCTATCCAGTCCACATGAATACTTGCAACCATATCAATAGTAATGATACGAACCAACACTCCATCCAATGCTGCCCCAGAGAATCTGATTAACTAGAATAGTTTTTTCGGGCAAGGGCACATCCAAAATACCAAAATTGGCAGTCCCTGATAACGATCCTCAGTCAAGAACAGGCCGTATTGAAGAAACTGGGGCAGACCTGTTTCCGTAACAATCACGTCTCTCGGACGAAAGAATGGTCCCAAACGAGGCCAGAACCACGCATGTGAAATATTTTCGCTATCGTCCTTGGGAATCGGTGCAAGGAATTGGGGAACACTTTTGCTAGAGCGTGGATTCGATGCTTCTCTAATTGTTCTGTGAGCTTCGGTATAAGCTGCTTCATGCCTATCGCCCGGAACGTTCCATAATGGATCTGAGTGTGATCCGAATGAAGCTGTGCAACCACTTTCAGACACAACAAACCCTTCAAGACGGGAGATCATTACCGCGATAGTACGATCCGTCGGAATGTTGTAGGAAAAGTTGCCGGTGTTGAAGTCGCTCTGCAACGCCCCAACGGATAGGATGAGTTTAGCGGATTCGACCTTTTCTTTGATGTTCGGATGCGTGATGGACCCTATATAGATCTTTGGCAATAATGAGCACGATCCAGCATGTCGTACAAACGCGAAACATACTCCACCATATCTTTCATAATTCTCATCCACGGCAGTCTTGCCCATAGGTGCTGCATAAACGGGGAAACCAGTCTTTCTTAAGAATTCGTTCAACTCGGGTCTGACATCATGACGAATAGTACAGGCATCCACGAGGACGACCACGTCGGCGTTGGCTTCTTCGATCAGTTTGGTTATCATGTTCAGTACATAATTCTCGACATCGGGGTCATTCGGAGAAGGACCTTGGGAAGCGGGGTGTCAAGTCGTTCTGAGGAGATTTCTGCAGATACTAGGTCGGTAGGAAGGGACAGATATGCCGGACGAGCCTTGAAATTTCACAACGTTAGATCTTTAGCGGCGAAAATAGAATACTTACATATGTGACGCAATCGGACAGGACATGATCGATCAGGGCAGCTGCATCGTTAACACGAGTTAGTTTGGCTTGCGAGTGTGTGAACTGTTCCGCAGCCTTGACATATGCGTCGTATCTGTGACGAAAAGCTGTGGAAGAGATAAGTAAAGCAAATCGGCGACGCACCTGCCGTCACCGAGGGTATGATGAAGCATGGGTTTCGATTTCTGTTGGGAAGTGCTTGGGGCTCCGACAATGTGAAGAACCGGGACCATTTCGGAGAAAGCTAGCGAAAGGCGTGAGTACATCCACAAGACAATGTATGCTCCTCCAAACCTCCAGCAATTCCGTTGATCGCTGAAAGCTCTCCGACGCCGAAACTGAATATGCGGTAATTGAACGAGCGGGATAAGAAGATGACGAGATTTGAATACAAACGTGGTCAGGACAACACCAAGCGTCTCGTTCACTCGAGCATACCCGTCCGCTGCATATGCGGCATTCAATTCGTTGCTGCAACAGTGTTTAAATTTGGAACAATCTCTCGGAGGAAGAAAATACCAATTTCCGACCCAGTTGATGTTGGGACGATCTTCTACAACATCCTAGATGACGATGAACGTTACGTTCTCCTGCAGAGCGATATTGCTCACCAGGAATCCCAGGTTGAAATCTCCCGGCACACCGAATATGTGCTATATAGTTAATTGTCAGTGAAACGAGCGGCGCTGTAAAACTGAACTACGCAAACCTTGACTCCCAGTTGTTCCAACCTCGTGAGAAGGTAGTTGCCGACAGTGGTCAGCTCTGAGCCTGTCTCTCCCTTGGTGCGGCGCAGATCGAGCTGCAGCTGGCGCATTTCGGATTGGATGGCGGAGATGGTTTGATCTGTCATGGTGAAAGAGAGCAGTGTTGAAGAGGGTTTGTTGAGCCTGGTGTATTTATACGTTGCCGAGGTCTGAGGATCATGTCGAAGTGAGTGACGTCAGAGGTCTAGATATCTCTATCTGTCCGTATGAACAACCTCCGTGTATCTTCGGCGACGATGGCTGGACCTTGTCTGGAAGTGCAACAGGTCTCTTCGGGCACACGTGACTCGACGCGCTTCCCTGCTGGTCCAGCTCTTCTCGCTTCACCAATACCTAAAACAGCCTCGTGGACCTACAAACACGCTGCTCTTCCCTCATTCTGCGGTATTCTGCCCTAGACCATATTCCATATTCTCAGGCCAGCCTCAAACCCTTGTAGCGACTGTGATTGGACGCCGCTTGCCTCGTCATGAGCGGGAAAAGCGAAAATGACAAGCGCGCCATACCGAGGATTATCAACGATTGGTGGTTGATGGAGTGTCTTGGGAGTGGTTATTCTGGAAAGCTTCAAGGTCTTATCGCGCAGCGGATACACCTGACTTGCTAGTCGATACATAGGTTCCACCTTTCGTGCTCAGCATGTACACACGAAGTATGAAGCAGCCATAAAATTACAAGCCGTAGACCACGAATGCCCACCAACCGCATCGAACAATGTCTCTATCCTTCCCTTCAAGGTCTGAAGGGCATTCCCACACTGCTGGCCTCTGGCATTTGTGGCGAATGGACCTATCTCGTCCTTGATCTGCTGGGCCCCAGCCTCCACAGTTTATACCGAAGTACAGGAAGGTTGCCATGGATCTCGGACCGTCTGCAGCATCGCCATGCAAGTGGTGAGTGTCTTGCCTACACGTATCGTTGATTTCCGGACTTTAAAGTAGATCGCGAGAATTGCAGCTATGCATGCACGGGGCATCTCCATCGTGACATCCAACTCGGAAATTTCATTGTTGGTCTTCCCCCGAACCACCATATTATCTATGTCATCGATCTCGGGTTCTCTAAGCGGTACATAAATCCGCATACGCGCTCTCATATACCCGACAGCAATGTGAACGTGATTTTATAGGAAATTACTGGTTCTCGTAAGTGAACGCGTCCCTAACTCTGCGAGACGACCTGGTTTATTCGTATTCCAGCTCAGTCAATGTGCACTGTCGTGGCACTGGTACTGCAGTTTATCTCCCTGCCAACATCGGGCAACCACTGACATTCTTTCTAGTCCCTTCACGTCGAGACGATCTGGAGGCTATTGCACTGATGCTAATTCACCTTCTTACCCCATATGGGCTTTCCTGGACCCGCAGGGGAGTGCCCAAGACCGACGAAGCACACGATGCACTGAAACTTCAGAAGAAGAGTGCCCTGCCCGAGCATCTATGTCGAAATATGCCTGTAGAATTTGAAGACTTTCTTCGTTACTGCAGACGATTGCAGTTTTACGAGAAGCCGGATTATGATGTTTGGATTGAAAAGTTCCGAGACCTAGCAGTGGCACACGGTTACCCATCCAGCGAAGATTTCGTATGGCCTCCACGGAAGGTAAATTCGGTTCTTCCGTTCAAAACGATTTCTCATTATTTTTACTAGCAATTGGTCCACATGCGACCTGTCCAACGACTTCTTGGGCCGGGAACAAACAATAATCTCCAGGGGATCCTGGAGGGTCTCACCAAACTCAATCTCCAAGATCCTTTCAGACCTGCTCTTGGTGACCGGACAAATCGAGCTCAGTCAGAGATCAGGAATGGCGCACCAGCGAAGAAACCACCAATAGAAGTGATAGAGATCAGCGACTCCAGTGACGGTTCGAAACGTCAGGGTTCGAGGACGATATCAAAACAAGGCCGTTTAAAGGATTTGGTGTCGCAGCTTCACCAGGCCAAGGATCAGGATGCATTGTCTGGTTGCGTCCGCGATTTTATTGAGGCACTGCAGTGCAATAGTTCGAGAACGCTCACAATGGAGGCCTCTGTGTTTCTTGATCAATTGTGCCAAAGGCTCGCGGCCTTGTCGAGGATACCAGGCCCTGGACGGTGCGTTATCGCTAATAAGAGACGGCCAGTGGAGATTTACTCTTATTATAGATTATTGCGATCACGGTCCCAAAAAGCCGATGCGACAGAATCTCGATATGCGAGACGCGTACTCACCGCACGTTTGAAGACTGATATTAGGACGGCGACCGACGCACAGGCTATCATCAATATGATTGTGGAATTTGGAACCATCACAAACAACAGTCACCCTCGGACGATAACGAAGGTTATCCTGGCTTTTCATGTCTGTAGTTAAATATCCTAATCTTCGTCTTTTAGGATGGATTTGCTTTTCTTCAGGGCTTGTCCAACCAGTTGAAGCTGATTCGATGAAAAGAAGTCATTTTGGCACTTGCATATATCATTTACACGGCATCAAGCTACAGCTAGACACCTTACGTCTTGGACGTTGACCATAATGATTGTTTTATTGGGGAACAGGATAGCCATTTGCAGTGTTGAGAAAGGCGCATGGTTTTACCCCTGAAATCGTGCGCAGCTGATAGGCGAGACCCTCTTCGGGTTTTGCGAATGAGTTCAAGAAGTCGATGCAGAGTGGGACTCGAAGAACCAAGGCAGAAATCACGAGCGGACTGACATGACCCCGCGTTATTACTCGGTGCTCGCTCGGAGCAGGCATTTGGGGGCTGAGCGTGACATTGGGACGACGAAGGCAGTTTTGTTTTCATGAACGAGGGAGCTGAAAGCGTAGGTCGTCACTCAGACGGCGGAGTGGTCTAGACGGAAAATTGCTTGTTCGGGACCAGATCTATTGTTGCCTATCGGCGAAGCTCTAGTCCGGCGGGCGGGGACCTTGTATTTCATCTGATCACCCCATTCCAAGCACAAAAAAATTTTAAGTGATACCGGAAAACGCCGGTCCCCAGCGAAGGGCAGCATTATTTTAACTGTCAATCAGACCATGATTTAGTGCTGGTCCTGAAGGCCTCTTTTTTTACTCGGTACCCGCCCCAGCCGCTCTCTTTTCTACTTCCAGTCTTTGTGGCTCTACTTGGGGTTTGATCTTTCTCTTTCGTCTCGTCGCACATCATGTCGCCAAAGGACGCCAAGTTCACAGTCGTTGAGCAGGACACGTTTGTCGTGCCCGACATCACTATCAAAGATTTGCTGGGTGCCATACCGTACGTCGTTCTCCCCAAGGTATAGAAACGTTCTGTACCGTGCTGACAATGGCTCCAACGACATAGTTCGCACTGCTTGCAGCGTTCTGCTCTTCGCTCCTCAGTTTACGTGTAAGAGCTCTCTATGTCCCTGCCTATTACATCAGACGCGTCGTGTCCTTACTAGAGTGCGTCTTTGCGCAGGGTCTGGGATATTATCGTTATCACTTTCACTTACAAGACTGCCACCTATCTGGACACTTTCATCAACCCCGAGACGCTGGCCCTTCCGTATCCATGGCTGTATCCGTTCGCGCGATTCGCTTTGTGGTCGATGTACGGCTTTTGGGCAGGTCTATTCGCAACCGGTCTGTGGGTCGTCGCGCACGAGTGTGGGCACCAAGCCTTTTCCGAATCCAAGTTTATCAACAACAGCGTCGGCTGGGTTCTCCACTCTGCGTACGTTATTTTCAGTTTGCCCCAAATTTTTTGCACATTGCACCTGACTTGTTACGTCACGCGGTGACACAGACTCGGCGTGCCGTACCATTCTTGGCGCATCACACACGGGAAGCATCATGCCTCTACTGGTCACATGACCCAGGATCAGGTCTTCGTGCCATCGACCCGTTCAGAGCTTGGTCTACCTAAATTCAACGCCGAGGGAGAGGATCTCTTAGGTTCTCGCGTCAGCATTGCGGTGCAGAAGGAGCTTTGGGACGCGCTCGGTGACTCGCCTATTGGTGCTGTTCTTGGTGCGAGCTCTTACTTGGTGGGCTGCATTTTGAACTTCCCCTTCTTGTCGTTCTAATCGAGTTTGCCCAGCTCGGAGGATGGCCCGCGTACCTTATCCTGAACGCTTCTGGGCAACGCAGATATCCCAAGGGAACGAATCGTGAGGGGTCTAATTCAGTGTCAAATACTCCGCCATTGAGCGTTTTGTAGACTTTGCGCCTGGTGCCGCTATGTTTTCGCCTCATCACTACGCGCAAATCATCGTGTCCGATATTGGTATCGTTCTATGGCTGGCAGGAGTTGTCTACAGCATCTACACATACGGTTTTGCGAATGTCTTCCGCCTCTACCTCGTACCTTACCTCTGGCAAGTCTCGTCCGTTCGTGTTTCTATGTCCTCTTAGCCTAATGTCTATCTTTAGGGTCAACCACTGGTTGGTCTTGATTACCTTCTTGCAACACACAGACCCGCTCCTCCCTCACTACCGCGCTCCCGAATTCACCTTCCCCCGTGGTGCCCTCACCACCTTCGATCGTAACTTGCTCGGTGATTGTGGCAAGATCATGGGCTGGATCGGTGCCCACGCTACCCATGGTATCTCTGAGACGCACGTCCTTCACCATGTGTCCAGCAAGATTCCCCATTACCATGCGTACGTGTGAACTCCTCACTCACGTATACAAACCATTGTTGATCTGCTTGAACAGATGGGAAGCCAGTGCAGCCCTCAAGAAGAGGCTTGCCAAGGATGGTATTTTCCTCGAGGGTCGGCCAGGTGGATGGGCTGAAGTGTACCGCGTCTTCAAAGAATGCAAGGTAGGCGGATGTGCGCCTATTTCTTTCCTTTCTTCTAACTTTGTCATCCAAGTTCGTCGAGGATGAGGGCGACGTTCTCTTCTTCAAGAATGCACGCGGTTTTGCCAAAATGAAGCCAGTGTTTGCGGACTCGGTCAGCGACTCTGGCGTAGAGGTCGACAAGTAAACCATCTTCAGACGTTAGTAGACGAATTGGTTGGAATCCAACTTTCACACATCAAGCGTGACTTTACCCGCATACATTTTGTAGATCGAAAGGGATTATGACAATAATGAATTTATTTTTGGAAAGCCCTGCTTCAACTTTATCTTGATTGATGGTTTCATCTTCATAACTTGAAGTGCATGAATGAAAAGTCGTAAGGGGCGGAGACTCCAAAAGGAAACGATTTCCTGGCTTGTACCACCAGACACTAAGAATCATCACGCATGCTCTCCTTTATACTCTCCTTCCAGAGATCTGCAAAGTCTTCGATATCCCTTCCGCTGCTCATACTTAGAGCCTCGAAAGGCACCATGTTGTGCTGATGTGCAGGCGCCTTTGAAGTTGCCGCGGGATGGGCCCGAGAGTCGATGACGCGGAATTCGGTATCCGCTCATCGCCCGCCATCCTTGAGCGCAGCAATTCTTGCAGATCTTCGTACGCGAACAGCAGGGGATCCGTCTTTGGAGCATATGGATTGAAATCCACTATATGTGCTCTTTGCAGATCGCGTGTCAACAGGATATCAAACACGTCTGCACGGAATGATGGTGAGCGTATTGCACTCTGAGATCGAGCGCTTACAGTTTTTGACATGCTCGCATTTGCCCTTGACCTTGCTCTCCCAGAACCGCTTCACCGAAGAGAGTATGGTGTCGGACGTTGAAGGCTCGTTGAGATACTCGTAGTAATTCGTGTCCCGTTGCGAAATACCCAAGAGCATATTCTCCCGAACGAAACACCTTAGCTCGCGGCTTCGGTCGATGGGGTACCACTTGCGCAAGACAAGCTCGAGCTCGTAGTTCGCGGGCACGTCGCATCCTTCAAAAACATTTTCGGTGTCGAGATCATGCGTGATAAAATCCGAAGACTTGAGAAGGAGGTAGACGTCGGAAGGTGCGGTGCATTTCAATGGTGAAGATGCCGGGAGGATCCACGCTGCATCCTGAATAAAATGCATGGTGCCATTAGCGCAGAACGTGTCAAACCAAGTGCGACAATGACTCGCTCTAGGAGATGAGAAATTCAGTTTGGGAAAAACGGCGCCGTATTCAGCGATGCAAGCTCGTATTTTCTCGTCCAAGTCCGGAAAAGCGAACCGGGGAGGCTCGTCTACGTCGTTTTCAGAATTGTCCTCATCGTCGGAGAGGGTGCTTTCGGCGGTACTACAGAAGACACGTCACGGCCGCGCGGGTTAATGAAGCAAAGAGGTGTGGATGATTCTTTGAGACCAACACGTCTTCAGATCCTTCGGGTACGAACACACCATCCGTGTTGAGATAGTCACGAAACTCTTGAGATAACGGATGGATGATGGTTGATTTGATGCTCAAATCAGAGAACTGGGGATACCATGAAGAGAATTGGAAGAAGAGGATGTAGTCCGAGTCCAAGGGAGGGAAAACAGATGTCATGGTATTCAGGTATAGTGAAATAAGATAAACAAACCAAAGCTCATATCCGCATGCAAATATTAGATACAAAAAAAGTTCTGCTATAGATAGCGGTGTAAGTATGGCAAGAGAATGTTCGATAGTCTAATACGGTATCAGTGAGCTGTTTTATGCTTTCCTGCGAGGTATTCCTTGTGCCACCACTGCAGGCACGTCAGCTTCAGTCGGGCCGAAAATGCGAATTGAGACTTACCTCTACCATGCGTTTCACACCCTCATCTATACCGACTTCTGGCTCATAACCCAGAACACGCCGTGCCTTCTCAATGTTATGCCACCTTGTAACACAACTGAAGGTGACTTTGAATCGAGTAAATGTGGGCTCTTTCCCCAGAGCCCAGCTGATCCATTCCGCAGCTGTCGCTGCAGCCATACCAACCGCCTTGGGCAAGATGATGGTCTTCCTGGCTTTTCTGTGACCAGGAAAATATCCATCGAGGTAATGCCATACTTTTCGCGGAAAGTCCCAGAAATAGCAGGGTTCTCCGTTTGTTATAAAGAAGACCTGGCCGGCAACCTGAAGAGGTGATGAATCTGGATCGTAGAGTTTCGCTCGCTTCAGCGCATATTCCGACATTTGGTCAAAGCGGCTTCGGACAACAGGTCGATTCGACGTCGGGGGATTTGGATCGTTGAAGGCTGCTTCAATTTTTTCGGCATTAGAAGGGAGGGTCACATAGGGTCCTAAGGGACGGGCTTCGCATGTCGGGATGCGATGGTATCCAAGGGTAGAAGAAATAGGCAGGAGGGGATAATTTATTAGGTCTTCTTCGGCTTCAGTGAGTGTCACTTCGTCAGCGGTCGCAGGGATCTTTTCTGATGTGGATAGAGGAAGTGCGGGTGGGGGTGCATCCAGTTTGTCGGCTGCGAGCAGATGTGCGCGGGCAACGTTCCCGACATACGTCCAGTCGAAGAGATTCGTGTTGTCTCCAATCTGGAAATGTGTCTGGTTACGTTCAAAGACTTGGTAGAAACCCGACATGGCTTGACGATCTCCGGGACTTGAAAGAAATACTTCGTCACGAACATATGATGTTGCAAACCTGGAATCAACTTACCCAAATATTCCAGCGGGTCGAAGAGCGACTGTGAGTAACCCGTTTTTGCCATTGGCAGCCAGAACCAAGGCTTCTGCTTGTGCCTTGGAATCATTATAAGCGTCCATCGGTACTTTAGGCGGAGGAACTCGCTCGTCAACGCCAATGATGTCAGCACCATTGAACACAACCCCAGCAGAACTAGTGAAGACCAATTTCCGAACGCCTGTAGCGACTGCCGCCGCAATTACCGCTCTAGTTCCCTCCACGTTTACCCTGTAATAAAGGGGAGGATTTGGCAAGACTGCAGGAGGCGAGGCGGTATGGATTATACAGGTTGTGCCGGACTGTACACTGGTCAGTAGTGATGGGGCGTATATAAAGCCGTAATACCTTTCTGAGTGCAGATGTAACTTGCTCCTCGTCCGTGATGTCGCCAGAATAAAACGGCGCATCGTCGTATCGTTGCACTATGTCGAAAACCGATACGGTGTCGCCACGATCAAGGAGCTGCTGCACAATGTGCCTGCCAACGAAGCCACTTCCGCCAATGACAAGATATATGTCCTTGGAATGAGACATGACGAGAATAAGACACGCCCAGGTGGTCGTCGACCGAAGAGAAAGAAATAAGGAGAGTGCACTTGTCGAACGACTTAAAAGATTTTTTCTCAATTTGGAAATGGGGAAACGCGCCCCACGTGACCTGCCTTTTTGGTGTTCGCGCGCATCCATTCACAGCTTCGTCAAACACAACAAATTTCGGGCTGCACTCATCCAGACACTATGGATCTTCCGCATCCGAAGAGAAAGTACACCGAGGAGGAGAAGATGCAGCTACTAGCTAACCTCGACATCGAGGGTAAGAATGTATCGTATGTAGGTTGTGACACGACATTCATCGACCTCGTGTAGTTGCCCACCGCACCCACCAATTTGAATCATGGCTGGCAGATCGGCTGGAGAATTTCAATATGCATCAAGAAGGACAAGTCCTGCGTATCCCAAAGCAAGTCTGTAACATGAAGATGCGCGAGTTTGGCGAGAAATACAATGGCAATATCCAAGCCGCTCTCAGAGGCGTTCAGAAAGAGAAACTCGCAGCTGCTGGGGGAGACGGGTCGTTCGGAGAATTGGATAGAAGCGCGAGGAAGAGGAAATGGGTCGCGAGTCACGAAGTCACCACTGCAGGTACCAATGCTACGAAGGAATCTGACGCTGCAAAGGCGCCCAAAGTCGGTGAGTTACCAGGCATTTTATATCCGCATCCTTCATTGATATCCTTTGTCAAGCTCGCATGACGCCCCTTTCACCGATGAAGGCCGGGTCATCTACAGGACCTGGCACGGCTCAACGTTCGCGATTGCTAACCAGCAAAGCCTCTGGAACAGTACGTACTTCCGCCATATTGCATACCTGCCAACCCATCCACTTTCCTAGATCCGCAGTGTGTCGTCCCGTTCCACTGCAACACCGAGCCCTCAGAAGAAGCCCGCCTTCGTCACCGGAACGTCAACTAGCACCCTGCGATATCCTTCTCGACCTGCATCACCTTCTAAGCTTCCTCACAGATCGAACCCGCCGCAGTCCCGCGTACCATCCAGCTCAACTTTTAACCCTTCCCTGCCTCCCAAAACGCCAAAGTATCCCAACAATGCCATGAATGGCGCCGCTGTGCGGTTACCGCGTCGCGACGAAAGCCTCCTGAGTGTGAACGGGTCACCACTGGCGAATCCCTACGAATTCGGGTTAGGCTGGTTCAAGGGCGTGGAAATGGCGGAAGCAACGGATGAGGAGGATACGATGCATGGTCCAAGAGAACCCCAAACAATCAAGAAAATGAAAAGCAGCATCAAAATTCGGAGAGATCCCTCTGTTGCATTGCCTTCCAACCTGCATTCGCGCACTAACTCCCAAGTTAGCGTCTTTTCTTCGTCATCTCAAACTACGTCGTCTTCCCACTCAAGACAAAACTCGCAATCGCAGCTTACTCAATTAGACGCACAGTCGACCCTTCCGCAGTTCCCCACCTCCCACTCTCAACCCCTACCTGATACGTCGCATATGAATCCTCTAGTAACGCCCAAGCCCCTTCAGCGATCCTTCTCTGCTTTAGTGGCGATTCCAACTAAGGACGGCCACCTTTTGGAATTCGACCCTCTTCAAACATCCCCCAGCGCGCTCGACGCGCTCGATGGTATCACGGATAGCGCGAAGAAGCAAGCCAGGGTCGAGATGGGAAGGCTGGTGCAAGCCGCCGTTGACAAGTGGAAGATCGGATAATATTGATTCATCGCATTCTCTCGTACACACGAGTATCGTTGAACTCTTCGTTCGTATTTATCATGCAATCGGTCCCCACAAAATCCCAACAAGTCTTGTATTACATCCTGTTTCTGTCTGTAAGAAAGTACGCCAATTGTATATTGAGGCTCGGAGTTAACTGTCGATTAATTCGAGATAAGCCGCACGACATTGCTGACTACCCTTATTGCGGAATTTCACGAGAAGAGAAGGGTTGATATTTTTGTTTGAACGCATGCTAGAGGTTCAGGCATGGATGAGAAAGAAAGAAAGTATCAAAGCAGCGTATGGCGCACCGAAGAGCCTGCTGCTGCAAATCAAACAATTTAGTAAGAGAGATCCCTCCAATAGCGGACCCTTCTCCATGCGATAAGGAGAAATGCCCTGTAGTGACGTATCCAATGATCTGCTTTTCGGACGGTTTTTGTTTGGACAGCTATCAAACATCTCAGCAGGCCGTTGGAAGTACAACCATTCCGAAACAACATACGGTAAGTTCATCCATAGTCTCGCCTTCCGCGGTTTGGCATAGTGCTTTCTTCCATTTATTAACTTCATCGTCTTCCATCTCGTAAATCATTGCTAAATCCTCAGGAACACCACGCTTGCATACTTTGAGTTTGACCAAAATTAAAGCCCCCTTCAACAGTTCGTCGGCCGTGATGTGTACATCCAGAGGATCGTGTCGTCGCTTGGATCTTAGCTTGTTAATTTCTTGGAATAGACCTGCCGCTTGGTCAAACATGCTTGAGACAGTGCCAACAATGGATTTCGTTTCAGGCCCTCGGAGCAACCAAATCCTCCGCCACGCATTCTGAGCTGAGCCTTCATCGCCCGGCGCTTCACTTCTCTGAGTCGTAACGAGCATAGCTGATTCATCTTCCACCTCGACCTGAGTTCGACTCATTCCCAGAACACTCTTCCAGTCTGCTGCGAAGGGGCTATTTGATCCTAATTTGGCGAAATTGACCCTTTTGGCAGGCGGTTTTTGCTTCCATCTTTCACGTTCCTCCTTTTCTCGCTCTTCAGAATACTCCGCATATCCGGGAGACGAAGGGTAGTCGCGTGGGAAATATGGCGTATTTGCTTCAAAGGCTTGCGTTTGCCGCTCGCGGAGACCGCCAACTCGCGTGCCTGTGAAGACGAGGGAATTGAAAAAGGCCATAGCCCATCCGGCGGGAATAATGAGCGTCCAACCGTGAATTGACCGATCCTCATTCGAAGAATTTTCTATCGAGCGTTGGATCAGTAGAACTGGAATTCGATCATCCTGACGCAATGGTTTCAAAGACGTCCCAGGTATCAAGTTCTGCAAAGGAGGATGCTCATCAGATACGTTCGCAGAAACCATTGAAAGTAAGAAAGAGACCTTGGCCCGACGTTCATCCAACTCCTTCTTTTTGAAGCGTGGTTTGAGAAGTTTGCTTCTTGTGCTTTCATTCCAGATCTCGCTGTAGGCAAGGGCAGATGTTGGAAAGACCGTCGAGGGAGATCCACAGTGCATCTTGGCGTTCTTCGGGGGGAAGCTATTGCAATATTAAAACCCGTCATGAAAGAGAATATGTCGGAAGGCACACTCAAGTCGAGGATCGTTGACTTTGAAACCAACAACCATGCCTCGCGGTATTGACCCGGAAGTCTGTAAGTCTCCTAATGCGTCCCAAAACTGCTTGCTTATCGTCATGATGTTTCTCATTACTAGATAGAATTTTGACTTACACGTGTGAATTCATTTTTATCCTCTTGCACCGGCTTTAACGCACCCTTCAGAATCTGATTTGACTTCGGGCCCATAATTTCAAATACGTTCATTTGTCCTCGAAGGTCAACCATCTCCACGTTAAACACCTTGGAATTCCCAAATGTATTCTTAAAGGACTCCAGGGTGAAGGAAATGGACGATTGCAAAGCGGAGAACACATCCTTAAAGACGGAAGGATGCGAACGTAGCCATACGACCCTTGGTCGTTCAGGATCTTCGTTCATGCTAGATGCCGATGTCTCTGCCGCTTTCTCCTTTCCTTTATTATTTGGTTCTGTGCGGGTTCCAGATTTTTCTGCTTCTGTAGCTGCACTTGGCTTCCACGGCTCTAATGCTTTCCAGATAATTTGGACCGACGCGATTAGATCGAATGGATAAGACCCGTATTTGTATAGGAAAGTTTCAAGAGCACGAGAACCGCCGATGTACCTGCAAGGTAACTTAGTCAAGCAAATTTTGATAGACGGTCCGTGTTACCGTTTTGCACCAGGGCCTTGTCCTTGAGATCACAACAACTCTCCAATGTGGCTTTTAGTACATTTTCCGGACCATTGAGCTCGATCAAAGAAAAGTACGACGCATCGTGCAATATAGAGCCTTGAATAGAGGCTCTGTGGGACGGTCTGAAAGCCTTTTCTGTTGGATGAAGAGCCTGCCAATATGAGCATTGAACGTAGCACGTGTAACGATGCAGACTGAAAACACACCAAGCGGTAACCCCATTTATTCTCCATCAGCATACGTTTCGCATGCCATATGTGAGTTTCAAGCCATGCCTTATCACCTGTCACGACTCGTTGTGAGAGGAACGGCGAAATGAAAAAGGAATAGATACTTTGGCGCTTCAGAAACGTTTCCGTACGACTGACCCGTTTGCCTTTTCCAAGCTTGGGAACTGAGTGACTGGACGTCTTTCTACTGATAGGGTCCATCTTGAAAGATTAAGAATATGTTCAATGAATAGGGGTTGATTTAAAGTACCTCTGCTCGAGCTTTCTCGCGCAAACGAACAGGGACGCGACGGACATCGTGACTTGCTGCTCGACGCCTCAGATGTCTGGGAAGTGCTTGCCAAGCACGCTGGGTTGAACTGGAACTTCGAAAGAGTCAGCCCCCATAATGATGAATGGCAAAACAGATTCTGAACCTTGCATTCTTCATTGCTTTCTGCATGGCATCTATTTCAAACGCCCTAGCCTGAAACCAGATGAGTGCACGTTGATGTGAGCAACGCAGTCAGCCGACCTCTGCAAACTTCTCCACATCGATAGCACCTGGTAGACGACCTGGGTATGCATTAGTACGGTTCAGTGTTTAACAAAAACCGCTCGATATGAACCATGCGTTTTTGACGATTCCGTGCTACCTGAGGGACCAGCCTTAGGCTGAACAGCGATGGTGCGGGCGATCGTAACCTTGGCCTTTTTCCTTTCACGAGATGTGGCACCAACGTCTATCGCGTCACTCTTCCGTTTGCTTGCCATGCTCCTGGACTTGGATGGCGGCGAAATAGCAAGTAGGAGGAATTGAGCAATGTCACGTGCAAAACCCGTAACGCGAAATTGCGGAAACAAAATGGCCAGTGGCCATTACTGCGCTCACACCAAACCCTACCACCGGAACGGTTAGACTCCGTTGGTGAATCGTATCTTACAATGGCCTCAAGATACGCATTGCGCAATCCTCTGATACGCTCCATATTACAAACCGAATCCCGTCGCTCATTCACCACGAGTCACCCAAATCTGGACGAGGCGGCGCCCAACCTTGGAACGGTTCAAGTGCAGAAAAAACCAGTCGGGGGTTTTCGTGGAGGGTGATTGTCTGCAATGTCTCCTACCGCGAGCCCAACGATCTTATTCCAGTTGCAGGATTGTCGGTTTCCTCTTCGGCTTTTCTTTAGCTTCTTCCTACGCAGCATACCATCTTTTGGATGAATACCAACGCGCTTCGGCTGCATTGCAAGCTAGTGTGGACACACTACAGGCCAGCACCGAAAAGGTTATGACATTTGCATATACCTCATCGGGCTACTACAGATATTTCGTCCACAGATCTCAGCCCAAATTAGACGAATTGAGGCCGTTGAAAAAGATTTAAAGGCTCTTTCGCAAGCCTCTGCCTCTAAAGACGACATCTCACGTGTCAGAGCTGAGACAAAGAAGCTGCTCGATGGGCTTCACGTTGGTGAGTACCCAAGGCACCGTTCGCCAAGGCCTTGTCCATTCAAGCCGCTGACCATCCACAGAATTTCTCGATCTGAGATCCCATGTTTGGGGCATTCGTAAGTCCTTTATCCCTTCCTTCGAGCACTCTCTCAACATCTTGCAAATGACAGAGCAAGACCTCCAATCCCTTGCCAAAAGGGATTCGACATCGGTCCGGGTTTAATACTACCATCGAACGCGGTCTTTGCGGGCGATTATCATCTGCAACGCCTTAGGACTATTCATCATAGAAGTACACGACGGGGACCTTATTCGATGATCATTGTATCCAAGGTTACAGCATCCATGAATTTGTCCATACCTTCGTCGGTGGATATACTTGTGAGAATATCCGACTTATTTGAGACCAGGCTGCAGACCATGGGTGCGAGTGTTAAGATGTAAAGTTTGCTTTTTTCCTTGCAAAATTGCTGTTATTCTCGATCTAACGTTTCTTATCACTTGGTGACGAGATCGGGTTGAGTGTGCTAGTAAGTAATTGGAGATGGTAGTCCGGAGAATTATCGGTCATATTACCCGATCCCGAATGGAGGACAAAGCGGCTATTCTTGTTCTGCTCGTGCCTCGCAGCCTAATGTCTCCATTACAACTCGCGATGAGTAAAGTCCTGAGTTCCTCGGCCATGCTGCGCTCAATGATTTTCCCACTGTTCGGACGATATAGCAAAACCGATCTTCCCAACATTAGTTGACCGTAACCATGGAACAAAAAAAAATCGAGGCTAGACACGACCATGGGTCAGAAAATATAAAGTGCGAGATGCGAGAACAACAAGAACATTATTCCTCAACCCACTCCTTTCATTCTTTGTCAAGACAGGTTCTTGTTGAACCCATATTTCTAACATTCTCTGTATGCCTTCTGCCTAGTCTTCTGCACTCTCTTTCACTGATGTTTTTCTTGTCCTTTAGGTCGCTGGCGATTCGTTACAGTCATATAGTTCTGTCCATCTTCCACCGCCATTATGACCCGCACTTCGTTCCTTCTCGTTCTTGTCTCTCTTTCTTCACTTGCCATTGGACTACCTATCCGCCGCGAGGTGCCTCAAGGTATTTAGAAAGTTCCTACCCATCTTGACGTAACTTCACCTGATTCATTTTGATGTCCAGAACACTCTCATGAGCCATTTCTCACGTCCGTCCGCAAGAGTCTCGCGTTGAAAAACCCTGATGGAATTCTGGACCCGGTCTTCGGCTTGCTAGGCAATGCCGCCGCCGCAAATGGTGCAGGAAAAATTGCCGTAATTCCTCCAGCAATTTTGCCCTATAAACTTACTAACTCCTTTCCAGGACCCCACATGTTTGCAACAGGCGACAGCCGATCAAGCGTTTACGAATGCAAAGGCGGCAGGCGATGTCCAAGGCCAAGTGGACGCCTTGATCTATAGGGCTCTTGAGCGCAACTCTGGCAAAGTCGGTCTTGCCACAGATCCGTGCACCAGCATCAAGGCTGTCAACTCTGAAATTGCCGCTATTCAACAACATCAGGTATTATCATCATCTCTCGATGGAAGTTGACATGCCTCAATCCGTTGTTGCATCAAGGATCCTGCTTCGCCAAACGCAGCTTCCATCAACAAGGCCATTACCCTTGAGCTTGCTCGGCAGATCAAGGTTGTGGGTGGCAACCCGCAGGACGCCCTCAAGGCAGGCACCTTTGCTCCTGGGGACGTCAACGATCCAACCGCGAAGGGCAACACCTGTGATGATGCTAATGATCCCAATGGATGTATTTTCACGCAAAACCTGCTTGTACCTGATGCCACGCCTGAGGAAATTGACGCCGCTGTGGCTGGAGATAGTAACAACAATAGCAGCAACAGCAACAATGGCAATGCCGCACAGTAAGTTGCATGTTCCCGACTGTCTTCCGAACTCTAGTCAAACGAGCGCCCGCAGAAACGGTTCAGGTGCTACCCAGAGTTGCCCTGCTGGTAAATCCATGTTTCCTTGGATCCAAGTTCGCGTCGTTGATATGATAATCTGTAGCGGCTACTGTCACAGTAACAGTTGGTGCCGCCGCAGCATCGGTGGCCGCGCCTGCGTTAGTATTTGACACACGACTTTACATTGACAAGTGCCAACTCACACCTCGCCCAGCAGTACTACGACCGCCGCGGCTGCTCAGGGTGCAAACCTTCAAACATTCACTGGTGCACGTAAGTACACATTTGCTTCACCCGTGAATGGCATTGCTTACCATTTCCATCAGTGGGTGGTTTGAGTGCGCCCACCGTCACTGTCGGAGGGCGTGGTTTCGTGGTCTCGGGCTCCGATTCATTCCTGAACAAAGCAGCGGCACTCGGACGATCCTGTGACATTCAACACAACCAATGCGCGAACCTAGCGAACTCCACCAACGGAAGAGCAGCTGGACTGAGTGTCGGGCAATGCGACCAGCAGAACAATCAATGCCGAGCATTGATTGCTTAGATTTATAGAGTTGACTTAATTTTCCTAGGCATTGAGAGATGCGGGTTGTAGCGGGTATAATATCTGAATCACGAATAATTCTTGCCTTTCACGTGAACGTGTTCGGGTGCCTCATTCAATCAGTGGCCAACGAAATAATGAACGTTCTTCTGCCAAGCCATGCGAACAAGAACGCTCCGCATGTCAAGTTTATCCAGCCGACGACGAATTCTTTCTCTCGCACGAAAGTGTACCACATACCCATTGTGATCATTGTGCAACTCGAAATTTGGTTCCGCCCTTCAAGGTTCAGCTCGACGGTCGCGTTCGAACCGTCCAATTACGACGCACATTTGGCGTACAGTCATCGCTTGATGACGGACGTTACGCACTCAGCATCACAAAACGGTGAGAATTAAACCAGACAGAACCTCAAGATGGAAGTATGGTCGACAGTTGCATGTGGCATCGCCAAAGTCAGTCTGCTCTTTCCCTTGTATCCCGTCATCAAATTGTATAGATATACATGGTTATATACCCAGGGCTTCGACGTCGTAGGGTCTATCACGCTGACGTTGCGATTGGCCATGGCACGCGTTTATTCATGGCTGTTCCTCACGACCTGTATCTCGCTCGCTTCTACGAGTTTGACCATCGCAGACATCCAAGGGCCTGCATGGCTCAGTCCTCATGCCGGTCAAAATGTCCAGAATGTGACTGGCCTAGTCACTGCCAAGGTCGGTACGAATGAGATACTAAAATGCACGCTGACAATCAGTGGATAGGCCTCCAACGGATTCTACCTTGTCGGCGCACCGGTCGCGGATAAGCGCGTCTCTAATGGCCTGAGTGTCTTCACGACGTCCACGGCTGTTCTGAACAGCGTTACGGTTGGCGACGTCATCTCTTTGAGCGGCAGAGTCGCCGAATTTCGTTCCACTTCGGCGCCAAACAACCTCTTCATCACGGAGATTGAGTCCCCTGCTAACATTACTGTAGTCTCGCAAAACAACACTGTCACCCCTCTCGTTCTTGGAAAGGACAGAAGCCCTCCGACCCAGCAGTTATCCGCGTTGGACGTGGGACCCGACGGCTTCCTTTCTGTGCCAAACAATCGCAGCCTTATCTCGAAAGTTAACGCTACTCTGCAACCCGACAAATTCGGCATGGACTTTTGGGAGAGTCTCGAAGGCCAGCTTGTCACGATTCCAAAGCCGGTCGCCATCAATTTCCAGAATAGTTTTGGTGAATTCTGGGTTCATGGAGATTGGCGTGTTACGGGTAAAAATAGCCGAGGAGGACTATCGATCACTTTCGGTTGAATCTTTGCTGCTTTTGTGGTGTCGCTATGCTGAATATTGGAATGCTGTAGGTCCCAATGGTATTCCCGATGCTAACCCGGAAGTCATCATCGTAGGAACCCCGCTGGATCGAACAAAGAATCCTACAGTCGCTGTTGGTGTCGAGCTAGACGACATTACAGGCGTCATTGCTTATCAGTGTGTTTGTAGCGTATGCAGATGAGTCTAGCTCTAATCAGACTATTGACAGATTCGGCTTTTTCTACATCCTTCCGTTGACAGCACCTAAAGTCATCTCAGTTCCGACTGCTGAAGTCGCTCCGACGACGTTGACGACAAAGGGTATAAACGACAAATGCACAATAACATTCGGTGATTACAATGTGCGTACCTCGTCCTGAACGCTCGCCGTTTCGGAATCTCATTCTGTCGCTCAGGTCGAGAACCTTGGACCGAAATCCTCTCATTTACCCACGATTGGTGCCCACATCGCAAACTATCTCCGCACGCCAGACATCATGTTTGTGCAGGAGATCCAGGACAATTCTGGAGCCACCGACGACGGAACGGTCCTTGCCAACGTCACCCTGACGAACTTGGTCAACGCCATCGCCCAACAGAGCAACGTGACCTACAGTTTTGTTGAGATTGCGCCCGTCAATGACATGGACGGCGGGCAACCTGGCGGGAACATACGACAAGCTTACCTGTGAGTCGGCAGTGCGACTCGGAGAGACCATCTAACAATATATTTTTCGTGTTGTAGGTATCGACCAGAACGATTGGGTCTTGTCGCTGGTTCTCCAGTTGGTGGATCGCTCGATAAAACGGAAGTTATCGTCGCCCATGGCAAGCCCATGTTCAGGCACGTAATTGTGCACACCCTTTTATTGTCGCACTGCTCATGCGATGCGCAGCTTCAACCCGGGCCGCATTGACCCCGCCAACGATGCCTGGAACATCTCTCGCAAACCTTTGGTCTCTGCCTGGCAGACGAACAACGGTCACAGGCTCTACACCATCAACGTGCACTTTGCTTCCAAGGGCGGTAGCAGTTCCACCCAGGGTGATGCGCGTCCGCCGGTGAATTCTCCCCTCGATGCTCGCACTAGCCAAGTCACTTTGACCGCCGTAAGCTTTTGACAAGTGTGAAATGTTCCTTTGATTCACAAACTCCTCTGCTTCCAGGACTTTGTTGGAAAGATCTTGGAAAAGGACAAGCATGCAAACATCATCGTTGCCGGAGACTTCAACGAATACGTTCAAACGCGCTCTGTCTACAAGCCTTTGACCGCTTTGCTCACCGACATCGACGAAGCTGCCGGCATTCCTCCTGTGGAGCGTTACAGCTATGTCTTCGATCAAAACTCGGAACAGCTAGACCACGCGTTCATCTCGGATGCGATTAAGAAGCGCAAAGTCGATATGAGCACATTCATGTCAACAACTGGGCAACTACTCTCGCTGGCCGGATCAGTGACCACGATCCGTCCGTGGGCAGGATTCGCGTCTGTTAATTGCATGTCTCTGAATATCATTTCGTCATTTCAGGCATCTGGTTTGGACTTGGTCGAGCTTCTTTGAGAGACAGACCCCGAATTAAATATTAACCGCGACAAAAAAGGGGAAAAAGCCGACACTCTTGAGACAATGTTAAGGACAAAGCGAAGCCGTCATTTTTCTCTGAAGGAACAACCAGTTACTGCTTCAAGTGGACACGCAGAACAGATGATGGATGCGAACGTTCGCGTATCTTTGCCTAACCACGGTCTACCGCCCGCGCGAAAGCCGCTTTCCGATTTCCGCTGTCTTCAAACATAGAGATGAACTGTGGAAAAACTTTCATTCGTTCCATTACCTCCGAATTCGTGCTACAAGTACGAATATCGCATCTGCACAGTTTAACTGTCGTCAAAACGTTCGACCAAAAAAGCCAGCATTGCTGAACTTGCCTTGTGACTTTCCCAGCAGGGTTCTGGTATTTGAACCATTCCTCATCCACATCTACTTCCAGAGTAGCGCCATCAAGAAACATGAGGGTATACCTTCCACCTTGGGATACGGCGGAATCGTGACGAAGGCCCCATCCAATGGATGGGATGAAACATGTTTGTACCTGCGCGCTCTCAGTCTCATCGTATTCGAGCCCGTTGCATTCGCGAGAAGTGATATCAGCCTCCACTATCTTCGACATAGGATCGTCCACGCGAGTGCAATCATAGGCGCATGTTGTGGGTTCGTTCTCCTGAGAATCATCCTGGGTACGTTTCTGGTGTTGATCGGACCTGGAGCGCAGCTTGGGCGGACGCGGATTCAGGTTCAAGTCTGACAATGACTCTATCATGCCTGGCAGTTCCGCGGTATCACTCTGCAAGTTCGGGGAGAATTCTGCCTCGCCTGGAAGACTCTTTTCCTTGGGAGCATCCTCAGCCTCGGGTTTTCCATGAATCAGACCATCTTACTTGGTCTACATCCAGATAGTGTTCCAGCTTGTCACATAATCGTGAAAACAGGATCGCCTGCTTCACAGCGTCCTGCTCCTTCTCATCTAAACATGACCAACCAGGTTTCGATATGAACGGCGGATCATTGCAAGCCTTGAACACCCGCTTTGTCCATTCGTAACCATGTGGGCGTGATAGCCTGGTCGCAATTTCGAAAATGCTCCTCGTCCTTGAATATCTGACACGTAGATTGGGACGTCCCCCAGTCGGAACGGCAGCGCACTTTGGATCAGAATGACTGAACAGCAACTCAATTTCACCTCTGGGATCGTTGGACATCAAAGTACACTTTGCTTCGGACATATAAAAAATGAACTAGGACGGGTTTCGCGGTCAACGAAGAGTAGACAAAGGGAGGTAAATTAGAAGGCAGTACCTTTGGAGTGCGTTGCTTGATCTGGTCGATGAGGCGGCCTGCATCATTATATTGCTTCCAATAAAGAGTGGGCAAGGTTTGGATGGTATAGCGCCGGACTGGCTCAACTAGGCAACAAGGGACACTCAGATGAGGCGCGGAGTAAACCAGGATCTTCGCTCATAGTTAATTTCGACGAACTGCCCCAGGACACGTTTTACCTCACCTCGGAACCTCGAGGATCAATGACAAATACTTCATTGCCTCTGAAACCGCGCCTTCTTTGACCCTCTCTGAAATCGACTAGTAAAGATCGCGATGGGAGAATGGTGATTTGACCTAGAATGGACTTGTGCACCTGACTGCGCAATGGGGTGGTGCTGAACTGCCTTGGGCGTGTTGTATCTATGGGCACTGAGGAATCCCTCTTAGAAATTAGATTGTCGCAGAACAAACCGTCTGTCTTGGCGTCGGGTTTTCTGAGAAATTGTACTTTGGTGACCTCTGATGAGTCCTCATCAGACTCCATGGCGAGACCATCGTCATTCAACCCTTCCCTAACGCGGTCTACCCCGGGGACAATTTCGAAGGTAGGTATTTCTGGGGTTGTGAATGCTTGCACTCTCGACAGACTCTTGCGAGAACCATTGGTCGCCTTTGGGTCCTGCAATCGGGCACGGACTGGATCAGAGAGAACGCGTCTGGTCGGTGAATGGAGTCCTCGAGAGCCGAGGTTCGGCATTGGTGCTGTCCCTGCCGATTTCGCGTTGGAAATATCGCCAAGAATAGTCGCTGAAGCCTTGCTTTGCTTCGCAGTAAAGGATGGATGTAGATTTTCTTTTAGCTGCGTCGCCCAGCGAGCTTTTTGGCGATAGACTTCGGATAAAGGTCGCACGGATGGGTTTCTAGTGAAAAAGGGATGGGAGTGTATGTCCGATAAATCAATCCTGTTGTCGGGATTCTGTTCATTCATTAGCAAATTTAATTGGGGGCGATTGAAAAGACTTTACATTCTGCAGAATATCGGAAACAAGCAGTGTAATTTCACAAGACGACTCGTGCGGGAGCATATATTCGGCTTCTAATACTTTTGCACGTATCTCTTGCAGAGTGTCTGCCTACATTGCGATGAGCAAAAATTTTACGGGTGAAAATGTGGTGCCCAACCTGAAAGGGCGGGTGACCAATTAGGCATGTAACCATGATACAGCCAACGGACCACAGATCAACTGGAAAGCCACAAGGGTGACGCATAAGCACTTCCCTTATAGCCCAATCTGTGGTTGGGGTGAGTGACAAAGTCCAACTTTGACAGGACTTACGGTGCGAGATAATTGGGCGTTCCTGTAGAGATCGCAGGCGCTTTCGCCTTTGGATCGCTCAGCCTTGTTGCGAAGACAAAATTTGCGATTTTCTATAAGAAGTATCCAAAAGACAAAGCAGTGCGACCATCCAATCGGGCACTTACGAGCCTGTAATCGTTTGTCAACAGAACATTGGAAGGCGTGATATCGTAATGCACGACCCTTTCGCTGCGAAGATATAAGAGGGCGTCGATAAGACTCTTGGAAACACCTCGGAGTTCGTTCTCATTCAAGGTCGACGGAGACCTGGCGGCGAGGAAGTCGGCCAGACTTCCCATTGCGCAATACTCCGTGACATGGTAGTGAGCTAGGGAATTTGTGAAAGAAGAGAATAGAGAGACAATGTTTGGATGATGGAGAGAATGGTGAATGGAATCGGCCAAGTCATGAGGTGGACGCGGTTCGGAGGCTTTGTTCTGCATCAACGGAAACTACAGAGTCCGGCTCGTTGCAGCACGTGCAGAGTTGCGCAAAAAGACCGTCCCACCTTTTGAAGGGCTAATTGTCGGCCTCTCAGACGACCGCCTCTACAGATCACCCGACACGCAGCGTGTTTGCCAATCTGTTCTAATATAACGTAGGTCTTTGAAACGCAACGGATAAATTAGTTTGTAGGATGGGTAAAGACACAGCATTACCTCTAGACCATTGACGACTGTTTCTCCCAGATTGGACGCATGCTCGGACGCAGAGGACATGAGGCAAGGTTACGCAGAGATTGAACCAAGTATATGCGTATCGCGACTAGGAGAGACTGTGCGTGAGTGAATGGATTTCGCAAAAGTGAGGGTGTAGTTGAAGATTGCATGACGTCATGTGATTAGCTTCTATTGCATCATCGACCAGTCTTCTGAAATGATAAAAGGCAGCGGTCTGTCATGCTATCCAAGCTTACCTCGCTCATCATGCCCTCTTCTCCGACTCTGCCACCACCCACCTCGAGTCAGGCTTACTGCGACGTCTCCGCCCTCGAGGCCGGCATGCTCGACCTTTCTCATGACATGTTCATCTCCAACCCCCAGCCTGGAGCCGTCAGCCACGCGCCCTCCCTCGCCTTCCTTCTCCAACACTCCACTTCGGGCAAATCCTTCGTCTTCGACCTCGGCATTCGCAAGGACTGGGAGAACTACCCTCCGAGCGTCGTCGCTTGGATCAAGCAGTGGTTCCCGGTGTCCGTCCCGCAGGACGTTGCAGAGTCCCTCCGGAAGGGCGGCCTGAACCCAGAGGACGTATCTACCGTCTGTCTCTCGCATGTGCATTTCGACCACGTCGGTGACACGCGCCCCTTCACCAACAGCATCTTTGTCCTCGGTGCCGGCAGCCGCACGCACTTTGATCCGGGTTACCCAGCTGACCCCTCCTCGGGCTTCGCGTCCGACCTCCTTCCGCCTACGCGCACGAATTTCCTTGCTGACATGGACTGGCAGCCCATTGGCCCCTTCCCCGCGCATTCGACTACTATGGCGATGGCAGCTTGTACATCGTCGATGCACCGGGCCACCTCACGGGCCATGTTAATGTCCTCGCGCGCACGTCGCCCGATGGCGCATGGATTTTCCTCGCCGGTGACAGCGCACACCACTGGGGTCTCGTCACCGGTGAGCAGGCCATCTCTGTAGGCCACCCCGCCCACCGCTTCTCCTGCGCCCACCAGGACAAAAAGGCCGCTGAGGAGCATCTGCACCGCATGAGGGAGCTCATGAAGATCCCGCGTGTCAGGATCCTTTTGGCACACGACGAGCCCTGGTACAACGAAAACAAGGGCGGGCCAGCCTTCTGGCCTGGGAAGATCCCTTCCCTCTGATTGGATGCCACGGAACGCGTCCCTCACTTGCCTGCCAATTCACATGTCTGTGCTCCACGATTTCCAGCTCACAACGCGTCGTCAGGTATTCGCCAAAGCTGATCAGTTTTGCCTCATGTAATTATATGGATATTTATGACAACGAAAAAATTCACAGCTGAGAAACCACGAACACTTGTCGCCTGATCAGGTATGCACCTCCCACGTCTGATGTGGCTCGGACCTGTCCGTTGAGGGCGGAAGAAGACGCATTTCAAATCTTTCTATCAGCTTGTCTCTCACCAAATGATCATCCAACATAAATTCAAGCCATACATGAGACAACTCCGATGTCTGTTCAAACGCTCATCGCTAGAAGACACCAGGCTGTCACCAGCATACTATTCAAGGAAGAGCTCATGGGAGTGCACTTCCTTTTTCTTTTCACCACAGACAACGGTCAATCAGAGAAGCAGCTAGAATGCCAATGACAATGTGGTCTGGAACCGGCGAACGAGCGAGGTGCGCGCGCATCTCCAAAGCGTATAGCCACTGCTGTCACTGCGGCAGGTCGGCAAAGCCATAGCCTATCCTCTTCATCCACTCTTCAACCTCAAACGCCGGTTCCGCCATATATTGGATACAGTTTTGCCAGTTCACTGGATCCTTATCCATCTGCGCGGCGTATCTCATCCCCAGATACTCAAACCACGGTGGATAGAACCCTGCAGAGCCCCAGTCAACGACCCAGAGCACACCGTGATTGTCCAGCAGCAAGTTGCGCATGTTCAGGTCGTTGTGCGTAAACGTCAAGGAGGCAAATGCGAGAGGCTTGCAATTTGGAGGAGGTGCCCAACCTCGAGCGGCACGGCCTTCCGCAGCGGCATATTCCTTTCGGAAATGAGCCTCGAGTGCGGAGATGGTTGGGAAAGGACCCTTTGCATCGTAGCCGAATTGAAGGCCGTTGCAAGGTAGGGGCATTGGACCAAGCGGACCGGGTCTGTTGCTAGACGAAGGATATTGGATGCGACGAAGCTGTCGGAGGTAAAGCCGCATCGTCAGAACGACTTTAAGCTTCTTCCAGAGAGACAGTGAAGGCCATGCCGCTCGGAGCTGTTGACTGTTTGGCACAAGGTCCATGACAATCAAGCCTTCCCTTCGGAATGAAGATGATCTATGGTACGTCTCATGCGTGGGACAGCGATTCGAGTTTGCTTGCGAAAGCTCCATGGCGAGCGCTTCGGAGGTAGTGGCTTCCCAGTCACGGCATAGCTTCACGACCGTGTCGTCTGAGAGTTTGACAAGGCTGTCTTGTGAGCCCTCGAGATATGGCGCCGATTCAGTAGCGCGGATTATTTCCTCGTCTGTCCATGTATCCGAGTCTGGGAACTGTCCTCGTGCTGGAATGGTTGCTCGACGAAACAACTCGTACGGCCCATGCAAGAGAGTCAAGGCGGTCACCACCAGATAATAAGCGAAACGGTCGAGCATGCTACTCGAAGATGAGAGGAAGCTTCATTGATGTCCGATGCAGGGCTTCGGCAAACCACGATGTTGACCAGATATGGGTCTGGCAGATTATGGATGCGTGACTGTTCAAGCCACCCACGACTTCACAAACTCAAAGCTGAAGCAGTTTCTTACTGAATTCGTGAGGACCAGGGTACCTATATTTAAGCCATCACTAGAAAATCAACTGATGTCCCATTTAACACTGCATCAGAATGGTGAATATCGCGCTGTAAAAAAATAAATCGCCTAAAATATCGTCAATCTGCTGAACAGTTTCACCGTGATAGCATGCTCAATGGCGTCATACGCCATTTGGATGGATCGTGCGAAATTCTTCACATCAGGAAGATGATCATATCCCCCCCTTACACACACACGCATAGAGTCCCAAGCAGATGCATCGACCTTTGCTATTTTGTATCCGGAGGTGTTGGTGGGCTTTCCCCCGTCAGTTCTTTGCTTTATTCAACGCCCATATAGTGATCTCGCGCGAGCTCACGAAAGAGTGCAATTTGCACGTCTTGGGAGCAGCAGACTTGAAGCATACACAGAACAATGACCAGAGCTTGATACCGTCGCGCTGGCTCCATTAGATGCCGTTGAACGAGACGCTGATAGAAGAACTTAGTGGAGACAAAGCTCGTACACCCGTGGCATGGCGACATGGTCGTTGTGATCATAATCCACCATACTCGCTAGGGCGACGTTGATGCATCTTCGTAGGACACTGACCAACTCGATGCTACTGCTACAACAGAGCTCACTATCAGAGGGACTCAGCCAAGTACTCGCTTATAATGTTCGACATCGACGAAAAGCCGATCAGTCACTGGTAAATTGGTTGGTTGCAATAGGGAGCGTTCGACGAAAGCACGCCAGCCTCAGGCATAAACAATCGTGTGTATGAACAAGGATTCTACATATGCGTAATAGATCAGCGGGCGAGATATGAACTCTATGCGACAAAGTCAGCGCTGAGAAACCTCTCAGCTTTTTGACTGTTCGGCAACCAGTTTGCGGCGGCCCTGCACGGCTTGTCGGAGGCGGTCCAATACGGGAACCGTCGTTTCCCAGGAAATGCAAGCGTCTGTCACAGACTGGCCGTATTTCAGTCCGTTGGGACCGGCCGGAGGTATGTCTTGACGGCCCTCCACCAAATTGCTTTCCAACATGACGCCCATGATCATAGAGGCAGTGTCCGACGACTCGAGCTGCTGAGCCTAGAGCGAAGGAAGGATCAGAGTTGAAAGCGGAAATTGATACAAATCTGGACCCACGATGTCGTTGGCGACTTCGACTTGCTTGTGGTGCTGTTTTGAGCTGTTGCCGTGACTGCAATCAATCTTGAAAGGTTTACATTGACAGGTTAGGAAAAAAAGCTGCGACTACAAGAAGAATCGCCGACCATGATCTTCTGTGGCAAGCCCGCTTTTGCCAAATTTGCTCTGGCGTCGCGCACAAACTCGGCTTCGTAATTCGGGCCGTGGGATCCTCCGCGCAGAATGACATGTACGTCCGGGTTGCCCTAATCGATCAGTAAAACGCACTGCGCCACAAACGGAGAGAAGAAAAGGGGAAAGGCGCGCTTCGGAGACTTACCACGGTCTCTACGATGCTGCTTAGGCCTTCCTTTCCGACGCTGAGGAAGACATGGCCGCTCCTGGCGGCGCGGCATGCATCAATGGCGATACCCACGCTGCCATCGGTCGAATTTTTGAAGCCTGTTGGCATCGAGAGCGCCGAGGTGAGCTCCCTGTGCACCTGGGACTCGGTGGTACGCGCGCCGATGGCGCCCCAGCTGACCAAGTCGGCGGTGTACTGTGGTGTGATCGTGTCGAGGAACTCGCACCCGGCAGGAAGGCCGAGCTTTGCAATGTCGAGCAGCAACGTGCGTGCTATGCGCAGGCCCTTGTTAATCTGGAAACTGCAGTTCATGTCGGGGTCATTAATAAGGCCCTTCCAGCCGACCGTCGTCCGCGGCTTCTCAAAATAAACGCGCATGACGATGAACAGGTCCTCCTTGGCCGTGTTGGCATATTCTTTGAGTAACCTCGCATATTCGAGCGCCGCGGGGACGTTGTGCACCGAGCAGGGACTAGAGGTCAGCTGTGAGATTGCAGAGCGCGATGACAGACGACGGGACACATGCTTACCCGACCACGACCATGAGTCTATCATCGTCGCCTCTCAGGATTCTTTCGGCCTGCATACGGCCTTCGATGACGGTCTGGGCGGCAAGCAACGTCCTTTGCGATGACTACATGTAAGGACATGCAACACAACAATCGACGATGAGATCGTACAGAGGCAGATCTTCCTGCAGGATCTGAGGAGGAATAAGCGGTCTCGTCGACCTGACTCGACTGTTTTCGAGGCGCGTAAGGGCATCCTTGAAAGACATGGCCATATTGGGGTCTGACACTTGTGAATGGAAAAGGATGGCGAAAAGTGGTTCAATATTTTTTTCATTCTACCTGTAGGATATATATGATTGGGAAAGGCAACTCACTGTTTGATAGATCGCCCTAGAATGGTGCTAACGCCGAGAGGGATGGAGAAGCCAAACTCGGATGTGAGAATGATAGCAAGGGGATGAACGTGGCCGGCGTAAAGAAGAGAGCTGACCAACGTTCGCGGAGGTACTATCAAAGATTTGTCGTGGCCTTGTTGATCATCTTGTCTCCCAATCCATGCATGTCATATTTTTTTTTCCGGACGAGTCACCAATAGCGATCTGCAATTCGTCACATACAGGCACGTGATTTCCATCCATCCATTTTCCAGCGCCCAACAGAGCGTTCCTCTAGTCAAGGCCTGGTCTTTACCACACCCGTCCACCAATGGATTTCTCAAACTTCAATTCGGCCGAGCAGGCCCACATGACGAAAATCATAGAAAAGAAACAGGTGCGCGCTTGGCTCTTTTCGCATCTGACACCGTGTCACTGACCTTGAACATTAGATGCAGGATTTTCTGCGGATGTACGCTGGCCTCGTCGAACGGTGCTTCAACACGTGCTGTAACGATTTTACCAGCAAAGCCTTGTCATCCAAAGAAGTGGGTCTCCTAATGAGCGTTTTTACGCTTCGGGGAAATTGTACTCTGCTCTGACACGCATCGTTGTGCACTGTTATTCTTGGTACCACAGGAACAGTGTGTGATGAATTGCACAGAAAAGTTCATCAAACATTCGGAACGGGTTGGTGCGCGGTTTGCAGAGCAAAACGCTGGTGAGCGGATGTAACCCGTGATCTGCGATTGACAGTTTATTCAACCATCTTTTCCCTCGTCGCTCGCGTATCATCTTTCGTGTTTCTGATGCAGAGGCCATGAACGCAGCTCAGAAGCTGGCGTAGATGATCCCAAAACGGTTCACATGCACGGTCCATCCGTTACTCCACTTAGCTTACCCGGAACCGTACATAATGCTGTTAATATCCCACCCGTCTTTTGTCTGCTATCTCCTTGCTTTTGCGTTGGAAGAATCGTCTGCAAACGTTGGTCGGTCAGGCACGTCGTCTTGCTGGCGCATTCTAGGGGGGTGGACGTCGTTATTCCCATGTACTGTCGACATGTTTGACACTTGCTATATAACAAGGGTCCGAGCAGACGGATTTACTTGGATTTTCGAAGTTCTTCTCGCCGCCAAACCCGGACTGAAGACAACAATGGTTGTCAGTGATGTTTTCTGGTAGCATGGCCGTCTTGCTTGTTTGTGTGGGGATTTCACCGGCGGACTGCATGAGACTAACTTCCCCCTGGGCCAGATATTTTAATCGCAATTCAACGGGCATTGCAAGACGATAGCAGCGGCATAAACCACCTAGACACGGACTAGACCAGGACCCCCGAAAATCCCTACATACCCCTGATCTAAATCCGGATAAAAGTGGCCAGAAATTTCAGCGAGGTCCGGATAAAACCTTGCATTTTGGCCAACAAGCCTGAGCAGCCCGTCCGGATAGAAGTGGCCATTTTTGGGTGCATGATCCGATGACCGGAAAAAACGTAGGATCCATAAGTAGCGACCTAGGTTCGAACTCTCAGGATCTCAACCTTTAAACAAGAGAAATGAACATTAATGAACTCTCAACCATTCGACAACGACACCCATCTATGTTGAGTAATGTTCTGATTTTACACGCGTCGATTCTGTTTGCTGCCCTCCGTGAGGTTCCTCTGCCTGCTCGAGGCTAAGCCCACAATTGTCCATGGTGGATTATGGGTATCTCAAGAGGATTGGTCATTCCTCAAGATGTTGAAGGAAAACTTCACTCGGGTTGAAGGTGCTATTGCACAGTTGACGCGGAAGCGGCAAAATATGTACGACGACCTAACAGAGGAGTGATAAGACAGAAGTTACTCGATGCTAGCGCTAACTATAGTACGCGCTGAATGAAAAACTGATTTTTGGTGAATTTCCGGATGTTTTTGGTGAATTTCGGAAGACTGATCTAAAGTCCAGATGAGAATGGGCAGTTTTGCCTCTGGATAAAAGTAGGAAAATCAGGATCAGGGATTTATAGGGATTTTCGGGGGTCCTACTAGACCCATGGCAACGTTTGCAAGCTCCGGAAGCCGTCTTACCTTTTATACAGACCGGCCCCTGTGTTGGCCTGCTTGGCCGTCTGAGACAAAAGGCACCCTTCCCAAACCACACGCTTACCCACTCCCTCCAGCACCACCAATCAGGTCTCAGAGCGTTCCCCACCTACATTCTAGAGAACCATCTCGACAGCAGCGAGCCATGTCTCACAACCCGCTGATTGGCAAGGAAGCGCCGTCGTTCACCCTACCCAACTACGATGGCCAAGACTACTCGCTCAATCCGGGCAAAGGGGGTCTTCCCATCGCCCTGTTCTTCTACCCCAAGTCAAGTTCGTTTGCGTTTCTTCGATCGTGGCGTAGAATGCAGATCTCCGAATTTGTGGGATTGACTTCCATTCCTTCGCAGGCTCCTTTGGCTGCACCAAGGAAGCTTGCCAGTTCCGAGACGCTGTGAAGGGTATGGTCTCACCGTGTCTACTCGCCGTCTGAAGAGTGGACTTATGTGTCGCGTCCCTTGCAGAGAAGGAGAACTTCAAGCCAGAAAAGGTTCGGGTCATTGGCGTGAGTCGCGATCCAGTCGACAAGCAAAAGGAGTTTGTCGAGAGGGAAAAGCTGAACGTGAGTTTGTGTCGGATGTGTCTGGGGCATGTGTTGACAACTCATTGCCTTGATCGTCCAGTACCCGGTCCTCAGTGACATGAAAGGCGAAGCCACTTCCGCATATCACGTCGGGAAGGGAATGCTCGGCATGGTAGACGTCGCACGCGTCACCTTTGTCATCGACAAAAAAGGTGTCGTTAGGTGAGTGGCACAGTCGTCGTCACCCAGGTCTTCGCAGCTTGAGAGTTCACCTTATTACAGGGACTCTTTGGATGCGACCTTGAACTACGCTGCGCATAGCAAGTGGGTTGGTAAGTGGTTGGACAAGCTCGAGGAAGAAGAAAAGTCCGGCACCAAGGAGCCAGAGGGACAGAAAGCCGCTGCGGAGCCTGCCAAGCCAGCCACCGCAGAGCAGCCCGTTGCTGCACCCACGACTGCCGCGGAACAGCCAGCCGCGACGGGTAGTGCTGAGCCGTCCAAACCTGCCCAGACAACCACCACTGAGCAACCTGCCGCTACCTCTACCACGAAGACGACGACAGAACAGGCCAAACCCGCTACCACCACGACAGAACAGTCCAAGCACGCTGCTGCCGAGGTCCCTGCTACAGCATGATATCTCACGATTGCGGAAAGCGCGCCATCTTGGCCTCTGTTATTTCCATTCTCTGATGGTTTGGTATACGTATCTTTTTCTTTTTTTTCCTTTTCACGATGTCGATATTGGACGTTGTAACGTAATGTCATGACCGCCTTGTATTCTATGTTCTTGTACCTCCAATGTCATGTGATGAATTATTGTGCAGAATGCGACTGTAGGCTTTTTTGCCAAAGAATTCTCGTCATGAATAGACATCGTGTCTATTAGGCTACGTCACATGACAATCATGTCGAAATCACGCGCCAATCGGAATGTCCTGATTTGGAAGGACAGGACAGCCTTTTCGGCATCTTGTGCAGTTATGGGGATCACTGCTTTGATTTTATGCTATTGGCTCTGGCCGCTCCCAGGTCACCCTCTTTTCTATTCTTCTACCACTCCGTTGGCGGCTATCCGTCATTTCCCACTTTCTTCCGCTCGGGTCACCGCATTCCAGCCAGCAATCGGACTATCGCTGCGCCTTCAAGGCTGAAAATACACACCAATACCAGTTCATTCTATACTACTGCACCAGCGAGAATGATCGTCACGCCGTTGACCAAACTCCTTGGTATCCGTGTGTAAGCACGACGCGCGCTGTTGTCTGCAAGTTCCGAGTGTGCGAGGAGGTCTGAATGTTCCTCATCCCTATATTTAGCCCAGTTGTCCAGGGCGGGATGCAATGGTCCGTTCTCAGATGTCTGGTGTTTATGACAGAGCTCTGGGGTCTGACAGTGTTTGTTATTAAAGGGTTGGAGTGCCCAAGCTCGCAGCGGCCGTTTCGGAGGCCGGTGGTCTGGGTGAGCCTTGCCTTTCCCCGGCACACGAGCATATGATTTACCGAACGCCGTCCTGTGCTTGCAGGCGTGCTCACCGCGCTCACGCAGCCTTCTCCAGGAGCACTGCGAGAGGCCATCCGCGAGACACGCAAGCTGACATCCAAGCCTTTTGGCGTCAACGTCACTATCTTGCCTGCTATCAACCCGCCGGACTACGAAGGTTATGCAAGAGCTGCTGTCGAGGAGGGTGTCAGGATTTTTGAAACCGCTGGAAACAACCGTAAGTGTTCGTTGTGGGTTGATTCTTCAAGTTTCAAGCCCTGGTTCAATGGCTATAGCTGGTCCTTTGATCAAATATTTCAAGGACAATGGATGTATCGTGCTGCACAAGTGCACTACCATTAGACATGCCAAGGTAACCGTCCGCTTTTATTGTTTAGCCTGTGTCTTATCGAAGGCAAACAGAGCGCAGAGCGTCTTGGAGTAGACGTTTTGAGCATAGACGGCTTTGAATGTGCGGTGAATGTTTTCTAAGAAACTCTTGAACCATTAAACTTTGCATGTAGGCGCAGGACATCCTGGCGAGGAAGACATAGGGGTTTGGTCCTGGTATGTCCAAACATAAAACAGGGTCATGTCTTCGGACGGCCATTCTGACAACAATTTTCAGTTGGCGCGAGCCAAACAAGAACTCAAGGTTCCCTACATCGCATCCGGCGGCTTTGCGGATGCGCGTGGTTTTGCCGCTGCTCTTTCCCTCGGCGCTGCGGTGAGTTAAAGTCCAAGTATTAATGACCGCAAGGGTGATCCAATCTTATTGTGCCAGGGTGTAAACATGGGTGAGTCTTGTCAAGCGATGCATCGTGGTTGCATATAGATATAACCGTCCTCGTGGCGTTCCAGGAACGCGATTCATGTGCACGGTCGAGAGGTTCGCTGCCATCACAGACGCGACGTTACGATCATCACTGACACCGTCACTCCAGTCCGATTCATCAAAATATCAAGAACGAGATCGTGGCCTCGACTGAGAGAGATACCATTCACATTTTCCGTACACTTCATAATACCGCGCGTGTGTACAAGAACAAGGTCGCCTTGGAAGTCGTGGCGATAGAGCGCCGGCCAGGTGGAGCCAAGTTTGAAGACGTTCGTGACTTGGTGTCGGGTGCGAGGGGGCGGAAGGTGTATGAGTTGGGAGATCCGGATTATGGAATATGGAGCGCTGGGATTGCGATTGGGTTGATCAACGATATACCGACATGCGAGGAGTTGGTGAACAGGCTGGAGCGGGGTGTGGAGGAAATCATTGGCGAGATGAAGGGTTTGGTACATTCGAAAGCACGCCTGTAGTAGTCAACCACGTGTTCGAACATGTGACCGCGTCTGTTGCCGGCAACACCCGCAGCCAATCAGCTCCGGAGTTGGAACAGAAAAGGAAAGCGCGTGTTGGGACCACAGCCGTCTCGCCAGGCTTTCGAACCAGTTCCTGTTGCCGCTTTTTTTTAATCTCTTTCTTTCCTCGTTTTGTCGCTGTCCTCGTCGCTGTCCTTCTCGCTATCCTCGTTGCTTTCATCGCTGTCCAATGTCGTCCACTCCTCCAGTATCCGCCTCTCCGCCACGCTCACCGCCCAAAACTCCCATAGACATCAACACACTGCCTTCAAAGCCCACAGCAACAACACCTTCCTCGGATGACTCGTCCATCATCGACGATCTGTCGTTCGACTATGTCTTTGATCATGAGGGCAACTACGTCCGCCTCTCCAAGGGCTCGTCAGCAAAATCCTCCCCTCCTACCCCCCAGGACATCCTCCCCAACCAGCAACCTCTCGACCCTCCTCCCTCAAAGCCATCGCCTCCTCAGAGACGCGTATCGCTTTCGCGATCCGAAGGCGCGCCCCTGCCCGCACCCGCGCCACCAAATCCAACTGCCCCAGACCCGCAGCCCGCGCGTTCCTTCCAGCGCGTGGCGTCGGGCCCCGCTTTGTCCATGAACAAGTCGCGTCCGTTCCCGAGGCGTGTGACACTGGAAGATAAGCATTCGCGGCCGACGACGACAACAGCCTCGTCGACAGTGGCTTCGGGACGCACGTCCCGCGCGGACGCCTATCCGCATGAGAAGGAGAACCTCCTCGCGGCCGATTCTGAGCATTACGATGCGCAGCAAGCACATCGGGACTATGCTTCCTCAAAGCCGACAAGCTCGGTTGTGCCCTCCGTGTCGTCGTCCCGCGTCTCTGGCGTTGTCAGACACGGGTACTCTTCTAGACCGCTGATAACTGACCCACATCAGCGGCAAATCCTGCCAGGCCCGAATCGCGCAGGGCGTGTCATGAAGCCGTCCATATCGTCATCTGCTTCGAAATACGCCCTTGGCCATGACAGGATCTCGGAGTCGCATCCGACGAGCTCTGCTGTCGAAGAGCAACCCCCGAGTGAATACGAAACCGACTTTGGTGCGTCCATCCCATCCTCCGAATTTGGCATTCAATTCAATCTTCGTTTTAAGCAGAAAATGACCAACATCATCCCCAGCGATTGGGTTCAGATACACCCCCGCCTTTGATACCACAATCGTCAATAACGCCTTTTCCTTCAATAGAAACGGAAAATGCAGGAACAGATACTGAATATGTAACGGATATACCATCTGCCCCTTCTGGCCTATCGGTCAGGCAGCGAAGCTATGGTGCAGTACCCAATGGTTCTGGAAAAGACCATGCTCTGCTTTCAAAGGACTCTGGATCTAGTCTGAATCAGTCAACTGGAGGAAGGCCAAGAAGATCTGCAAGTCTCAGTGACGCATTGAATGGTCAGGTTTCCCGACGTTGGGCCGCTTGTCTGGTTTCAATATCTGATCTTCTCTTACAGCGCACGACGCTGGGCATGGGCAACATCATTATCAATATCAACAAACGGGAGAGCAATACCAAAATTTGCGGATGAGTGAGACCTTTGATGTTTTTACTTTCCGTCTAGCAATTGAATAAAATGCTGCAGCTAAACCGAGTGAGAATACTGGCGGTCCCCGACGTGTCACAATCGAAGAAAGAGAGCGGGAAGCAAGGGAAATGCGAGATTATATGAGTATGGATTCTTCTAGGAGATCCTCCATTCGAAACGGTGACACTCATACTCTTTTGCAGAATATCTCAGAACCTCTGAAGAACCTGAACGTGAGAATACCACAACCTACCACCTACCCTCCATTGCTTATTCTTGCTTTCAGGCCGTCAAGTAGAAAGCCAACAGGAGCAATACTTTTCCGCCCATCTTCACCATCCTCCTCCTCCAGCCCCTAGTCTTCGCCCCGTGATATCGCAAGGCCACCGACGTCGCGATTCAGACACTTTGCGATCTCTCGCACCTCCATTGTCGAGCGGATCGCCCACAGTTCAAGAATCCGGTCGCGGTGGCAGATCGTCGCCTCCAAGCAACCATCATGTTTCTCCACCGGGCTCCAGATTGGGCCGCGTCTCGCCACCCACAAGTTCAAAGCCGACCCGCGTCTCCCCCCCAAACCCCAAGCTAATCGTTGGCCGTGCCTCGCCTCCACACGTTTCCAGCGCCCTCGGTATTAAAGACCCAAGAATCAGCGGAGTGTCGCCTCCCAACTCAAGGCTCGGACGAGTCTCTCCTCAAGATCCTCGGATTGGTCGAGCATCTCCGCCTAATGCTCGAGGCGGTAAGGCTTCTCCTCCGCCTCCACTTCCCTTACCTACTTCCACAAGCGGGTCCCTGGCCAAACACAGGCGAAGCCCTACTGCACCCGAGCCATCGACCTGGGCTGAGCGTAGGGAGGATGACTACGGTAGTGGGGGCGGCGTTGGGGCAGCGGTGGAACCTGTTAGTGCTGTTATTGAGAGGGAACGGGAACACAAATCGGTTCATAAACCGCCACATCAACCTCAACATCCGGTCGTGCAACATGCTCCAGCAGCCGCACCCGCTCCAACACCCTCGAGCCGACCCATATATGTGTGTTTCCGCACTAGTCCTTGCCGTCCGATTGTGTTCGTGTTGAACTGACTGAATTCGAAATAGGTGAACAAGAAACCATACGCGAAGCTCGACATGATCGGGAAGGGTGGCTCATCACGCGTGTTCCGCGTAATGAACCGGGAGAACGAGCTATACGCGATCAAGCGCGTTGCGTTGGATAAAACGGAGGCGGAAACGATGAGCGGGTACATGAACGAGATCGCACTGCTGAAGAGGCTCGAGGGGAATAGCAGGATCATCAGGCTTTTTGACAGCGAGGTAAAGCCCGGGCCGGGAGGGAGCAAAGGGTATCTGCTCTTGGTCATGGAGTGTGGAGAAGTGGATCTTTCGAGGCTTATTGCGGAACAAGCGAAAGAGCCGGTGAATATGGTTTGGGTGGCATATTACTGGCAACAGGTATTTCCCCTGAACTCGTCCTTGCCGTCCGTGGATCATCTTAACTCTATCCAGATGCTTCAAGCCGTTCATGTGATACACGAGGAGAAGATCGTCCATTCCGACTTGAAGCCTGCAAACTTTGTCCTTGTGCGTGGCCAGCTGAAGCTGATCGACTTTGGAATAGCGAACGCGATTGCCAATGATACAACAAATATCCAAAGAGACCACCAAGTACGTCCCTGATTAATCGCCTCTGGTTGACGTCGAGATTGATAACGAATAGATGGGGACTGTAAATTACATGAGCCCTGAAGCCATTGAGTTGCCGGATGGTATGCGCCGCTTAAAGGTCGGACGGCCGAGCGATGTCTGGTCCCTGGGGTGCATTCTCTACCAGATGATCTACGGTCAACCTCCCTTCCATAACCTGTCGATGTACCAGAAGATGCGAGCTATTCCGGACTTGTCGCATGTCATTGAGTATCCCGAATACGCCCTACCCGCCGCCGCAACTTCGCGCAACAGCAATGGCGAAATGGTGATGCAAAAAAAGTACGAGCATCTCAAACGGCGGGTGCGGAAGGACGTCATTGTTGGCATGAAGAGCTGTTTATGTCGCAATCCGAAGGAGCGGGCTACGATTCCTGAGTTGCTGGAACAGGAGTGGTTAGCGATGAAAGAACGTGAGCGGTGGTCCGAGTCTCTCGTAGGCTATAGACCGTCATGCTGATGAACCCTGTAGCAGCCGGACCACCAGCTGTCAAAGAACTCCTGGCGCGAGATGAAACTATTATTAATCCGCATTACATGCGCCAGCTGCTGCAGTATGGTATCAAACTCGGAGAATCTCACGGTGCAAATATGGATCCTGAGGCCCTCCTGCGAGAAGCAGAGGTACGCCACTTTTTAGAGTTCCGTGTTTATGATCGCAGTCTAATGAAGATTTGCAGCGCCTTGTCACGGAGCTGAAAATGATACACTCCTAGCGCTCCTTTTTCGCATTCCTCTCTCTCTCTCTCTTTTTGCGTTTGCCTTCCGTTCCGTCCTGCGTCCTCTCAGATCAGCCGCAGATCTTGCATCTTGGATTCGTTCATTCATCCATTCGCTCCTTCATACAATTCATCACTGGAACTTTGATCAGTCAACAGTTTAATACTTCGCTCTTCACCACCTCCATGCATTCTTCTCGTCCTCGAAAATCTTTGGCCCTGTATGGTTCAATTTTCTGGCTTACATTCCAACCTAATATCGCGACCTTCATTCATCGTCTCTGGCAAGTCTTTGCCTGTGTACGTACCTACTGTGGCAGCCGGAAAAGTCATCGCTCACGCATAGATTCTATCCAATCCTCCTCACCGAACCCTGTGTGCCTTCGCACCTCTCGCATATTTCTCGCCTTTCTCGGTTGACCCGGACTTTTAGTGTCGCATTTCGTCGTTAAAGGTGACGTCTATTCGCTGATAAAGACGACCGTCTCATGCTATGGTATATAGTGTATGTGTATGATGCTTCTCTTTCCTTGTTCGTTTCTTACTGCTTGTCATTTTTTGTTTCTAAACGCCAGTTGTGTGTAACTAGGCTCTCACTTATTACCCGTATCTAGGCAAAGGAATTGACTGTTCGAACTACCGAGTATTGCCAATAGGCTCCTCAAGGTCGATCGACACTGAATGTTTTATTTTCACTTTTCCACAATGTGCACAAGATCCCAAAAAGACATTGCAAAAATGTATTAGATTAGTCTACTAGTTAATTACAAGGTCATTATGCAGCGTGAGACAGGTATAGCGTACAAGAATGCGAGAATGGAAGAAAGCCGTTTCGGTCATTCCAGACCCGTGAAAAAGGCGTTACTCTCTACTACCAAGTGTCTTTTCTCCAGCGGCGACCGTATTGACAAGCGAAGCCTCGGCCATGCCGCCTTGCTCAACCCACTGCCGTTCGACATAAAGGCCCCACCGTGCGAGGATGAAGCAGCCAGCAGCGACGACAAAGGCCCATATGAAGAGCTGACCTAGGACGTAACCGAACGCAAAGTCAAGCGAGGCGTTCCAGGTCACCGCAGCCGTGATGCCCGCGTAGACGGCCACTGCGAACGAGAAGAAGAGCGTGATGTGATACATCAGACGGCGGAAAGGTGGAGATACTGCATATCTGGAGCGAAGGTTTGGAAAAGAAAAAAGTAATGGCCAGTCAGTATCTCTGCTATCTGCTGCTTCAGAGGGACATGTGTGCTTGCCTTTTGTTCAGTTGCCTCCGATACTCTTGACCGTTCCCAAAGTCGACGGCTGCGACGTCTTCAATCACGTAAAACGCCGCTGGCTTCATCCGCATGCCCGATTTATCGGAGGAGCATCTAAAAGGAAGCGCTGGTGCGAATAGAGAGACGAAGAAGACGAGGCCGATGGGGCCAACGAGCATGACGGTCGACATGAGGAAAAACTTGCTGCGGGACGGTGAGAGCATCGCGTGAGTATCATGGTCTATTGTATGAGATTGTCAAGATGCTCAACAAAGCGCCGACAGCGGGTGCGACGGCAAGAGGTATGGCGAATATGAGGAGGGAGATTCCAATCGTCCACATGAAGAAATCGAGATGCCATTTGTTGTCAGAGCCCAAGGGCCCGAGTCGCTTCTTGTACTTGAGAACTGGAAAAAGAGAATGAGGTTCGTAGGTTTTGGGGCTACTTCGGGAACGACGCACGTCTATATAGTCTAAACGGTGCATCGAAGCAGGATGAAAAGCCCAGCGAGGCTGAAGAGACACCGATGAGCTCCTTCGTCGTGAAATCCGTGACTGGAAAGAGTACAAAAAAACATTCATTCAGCGACCAAAGCCTGAGACCCAGCAAGTTGATACATACACCTCTTGAGGAGATAAAAGAGCAGACATGGCGCAGCGAGATTGAAGAAAAGCAAAAAGATGATGTAGCAAATGACCGTGAGCGGATTCCAGGAATAGTGCAGCGATGGGAACTCCGGGCCGGACTGGACGGGGGTAATGGTTGGCGGATCGGTGGCAGGACCGGCTCTCGACATTGTTGGACGAACGGCGTCCTTCTCCGTCACTGGTCCGCGTTCTTCATTCATTTCTCGTCGCCGTCGAGCGTGAGGAGGTCAAAAATCTTAAACCCTCGGAGCGGATAGACTTTCCGTCATCTAC
Organism: Macrocybe gigantea; assembly: GCA_011319805.1. NCBI lineage: Eukaryota > Fungi > Basidiomycota > Agaricomycetes > Agaricales > Callistosporiaceae > Macrocybe > Macrocybe gigantea. The sequence goes on from SJRY01000268.1 coordinate 233,980, forward strand.
TTCCGACTCCATAGCATCATCTCTCCTGCGTCATGTCTAAGACAGAGCCTTAGCCATCGGCATGAGCAGCGGGCTCGCGGCGGCTGTCTTGACGAGCGATGAATGCCGTACGATACGCAGCATCCAGGCACTGCTGTCTGTACGGCTATTTATCCTGGACTCTGAACAAAACCCTTGCTTTTTATATCGCAGAACAACGTTTATGTGTTTCGCAGTGGATTGCGACGTGATGAATGCACATGATCACGCAGGGTAGCCTTCCTTTCCAGAGGACATAGGCAGAAGTGGAGAAACATCGCCAAGGACATTGACGAGGACGTCGAACGGAATGGTCACATCGTTGAGCGCCGTACCAACGACCAAAAATCTCGGATCGCGTCGCTCCTCCATCCATGACTCAGGATTATTTACTCGCCCTGTCAATGATGCATCTCTCAGAACGACATGTCTTGGTTTCTTCCATTCCATCAGGGTTATTCTTGAAGTTTTTGTTCTTGCTACCACCGAGATATCACACCATTTCCCTCTACGGAAATCAAGAATGCTTATACTTGGAAAACTTCCACTATGCACATGTACACCATGGCAAAATAAAAGAGGGTATATTGTAACGGGTCATCTTCAAGGTTTAAACTGTGTGGTACATAGATGGTAGCCGGATATGAAAAATGACATGATAAATATACACGAAACGAATGAAGCTTCTTCACAGCCTTCCGCAGTGAGAAACAAACGACAAATACTAAGAAAAAGAAACCACGAATGCCGGATTACCTTCGCGGAAAACCAATAGAAATTTATTTTGCGTGGTACGTCGATTGATCATATCCAATCTCGCGATCGATGGTGATCTTGACGCCGACATTGGCACCGTGTTCTCTGTCGTCGCCACTCGGAGGGTCGACAAGCACGGCGCCCTTGCCGTCAGAATCATGCACGCTGTTCTTGCCGTCGACCCAGTCACCCTCCGTCTTGGAGCGCATGTCGTCGAGCGTATACGTATGCGCAGCATGACCAGTGGAAATGTTCGTCGGCACGGCACCAGAGCGCGTCGAGATGACGTGCGTCGTGCGCGAGGAGCCTGTATTGGTGGAGGCGGAGAGTGCAAAGGAGCCGCCTTGCGCGAGGCTGCCGCGCACGGAAAGGATAATACGGAGCGTCATGGAGGTTGTGAGGACGGCGGCCATGCTTGTAACAATGGTCTTGACAGGGTCGGCCTCATCGGTCGGTTTCATGATGAACCAGAAGAGCATGTTCGTCATGTTGACGAGGAAAATGGCCTAGCATATTTAATTAGATTCTTTATCAATCTGTTCCAGCGAAATCAACACATACGCCATAGAGGTTGAGACCATCCCGAAGCATCAGTTTCCAGGGACTGAGCGGCTTGGTTTGGAGGGACTGAACAGACCGAAGCAGGGCAAAACCAAACTGCACGGGCAAATTGTTAGATTTTGGCATGTGCATGAGCAGTGCAGACAAGGGGGGGTCCTCACCGAAGCAGTGTAAAGCAAAGTTGGAGCCAGCCAATAGATACCGACCCAGTTTTCTTTAGGGCCTGCGATACAACCTTGGCCGGGCTTGAGTGGGACAGCTAACACGGATAATTCAGTCATGCAAAAATGTGGAAAGATGAGGCGTCACATACAGCGATAGAAGCCGCAGGAAATCGCAGTGACAACGATCTGAATAGCGTATAGTGATCCCATGGTCGCAAGCACCGACTTGTTCTTGTCATAGATGGCATGGATGCGAATGACGTGAACAGCTGGACAGCAGTAATGGAAAAAAAAAATCAATCGTGAACTCGGCGGCGCGGCTGAAAATAAAGTTATCTACGCACCAGAAGCAGCAGCGAGCAAGAAGGCGGTACAGATGGGTTCGAAGAGATAAAACTTGTCACAGGTCTAAAAGGGAGGCAAAGAAATCAGGGACGCATACTTGGCTGTCAACCGATGACAATCATACACTGCGTGACCATTTTGTATCGAAGAACGCGACGGCTGATATTCTCATGTGAGTGAGGGCGCTATTGGCGGAGATCGAAGGAAAGAGAACGCACCAACGACGATAAATTCGACGGGCATGAAGACCCGCAAGAAATGGAAGAGGACTTTAAGCGTGGGCCAGCCGGGCGTCTTCAAGAGGCGCCATGTCCTCGGGGAGAGGACAAGAGTATCCCAAGCAGCAACTGTGAGTGTGCAGACAAAAAAATATTTGTGAGCACTGAGATGAGGCGGGAGGTTGAGAGAGTCTGGGAGGGCGGCGAGGGGATTTGCCATGGCTGTCGGTGGTAGGAAGAGACGAGGGGAAGGGCTGGGATAATAAATGGCAGGGCCAGGGACAAGTGATGATCAGCGTGGCACGTGCCATCACCCACCAGCGTACATAGCTGGCCCTCGACTTCCCTCATCTCATCTGCCCCAGCATGTCTGCCGAGGCAACAGCCCCCTCCTCCTCCCCAAGCGAGCCGGCGCCATCCCAGTCTGCGCCTCCGTCTCAGAAATTTCCTTCAGGGGGCAATTCTGGCAATCTTTATCTGTATGTCGCTCTGTTTGTCTTTTGGCGGAATTTTCTTTTTTTTCTCAATCGAACAAACAAGGGTCACTTTCCTCGCCACACTCTTCCTCCTCCTCGCCATCTCATGTGCGATCGTCCTCCGTTCTTACATTCTCCGTCGGCGCTTCCAACGCCAACTAGACGACGCCATGGCTGCCGGCGTTCTCCTCGCTCCCCGCACCCAGGGCGCCCGCAAGCTTCGCTTTGGTCCGAGACCACGGTTCTATGATAGTTGGATTGTCTCAGGGGGTGACAAATGGGACGAAATGATGGTAAGCCCTTCATCAGCCTCCCATCAAGAAACCTATAATGATCATCGCCCCCTGTCCGTTTCACCCCATTTTTACACTTTCATATCGCTATCAATTTCAGCCTGTGTCTGCGCTGCCTGTCCAGGTCAAACGCCGGCCCAAAAATGGCACTGCATCCACGTCGTCAGCACCGCTTTTGCAGCATCAACCGTCATCTATCCAACAGTCATCAACACCATCAGCTTCTGCTCGTCCGTTCATTCACCGCCTGTTCCATGATTTTCGACGACATAGCTCGCGGCGCACCGCTGCCGAGCAGACTCCCACCCCCGAACCTGAAAAGCAGTCCAAACCCAGACTCGATATGCTCCAAGTCTCCGTCCTCGTTGCCATGCCCTCTCCCAGGAAGAACGAACGTGATGATGATAACGATGACGAACACATACCTGAGCTGGCTCTCGGTGTTACCCGCATGCCATACAAATCTGCTCGCCAGAGCGCAGCGGCGCCCCCGCCCTCACGCTGAGGATGAAATGACGCTGACGATACCCATCTGCCATGCGGACGTCGCATGGTAATCAATTTTGCCGCTATCAATTGTACCACTGGACAAGCACCAGCATGCGTGGTCCGACCTCATCGCTGATACCTTACTTACATCTCCCTTGTAGTTATAATATTCTAGCAATACCTATGTCGTCATTCGATTCCCATCTTATGTAGTGCACAACTATTGCCTTTTGTGCTTTTGGCTCTAATCCATATTGTGAAACTCGAGGAACAAGTCTGCCTCGTCTTCGTCGTCCTCGGCTTCGGAAATTATGAAATCCGAATCGGACGGTTCAAAGTATTCGAGTGTACAGTTTTCTTCCAGCCACTCTTCGTCAGAGTCGTACGTCTCATCCGATTCAGCCAAGCACACTTTTTTGATCGACATACCTGCCGCTTTCCGAGCCTCGACAAACCGCTTGATCCGCTTCATGTCGATCCCTTGGCTCGTAAGCGTGTGCAAACTCGGGCAGAACACCTTTGTTCCATTCGATGCTTCAGAAAAGAGTGACCGCGTCAGGCTCTCAAAGAACAAACTGCCCTCATGGGTCAGCGAGTTCAGATTCAGCGTCTTCAGTCCTGCCATCTGCTCGTACATCGCGTCCGCCGCCGCCTCGCTGCATGGCAGGCCCGCTATTTTGAGGTGCTCCAGTCCGCTGAGAAGCGACTGCGTCTTTCCCGGCATCGGTCGCGTCAACGCCTCCGCGAGCGCGGTGTAGTCGCTGCCCTCAAAGTCAAGCACGAGGCTCCGAACGTTCGGCGTTGACAGATGTCGCAAGAGCTGCAGCGCGTACGACAGTTCATGGTACGAAAACACCAGCTCTACGAGCGATGGCGCTTCCAGCGGCTCGCGTCCCCAGTCGTTCGTGGCCTCATCGTGATCTGCGGGACCGGAGAGTGACAGTGTCAATGTGTGCAGATTTGGAGAGTTGCGCAAGATCTCGGAGAACGTCGCGAAGGACGGCCGGACATCTTTTGCATGGAACGCGAGCTCGAGTTCGTGTAGCCCGGCTATGAACGACAGGCTGCGGTCCCAGTCGAGATGCACACCTGATAGCGCAAGCACGCTCAGCTTCGGAACGATTCCGTTGAAGATGAAGAATGGCTTGGAAAGTTCCACGGGTTCAAACTGGTCGAACTCTTCGCATTCTTCGATGTGGTACATCTGGAGCACCTCCAGACTCGGCGCACCGGGGCAAGACTCGAAGCGCGACAGCGTGAGGTATATGTACTCGTAGGTGCTCACAGTGAGCTCGAACAGGCGCCACTGATCGACGTGCGGGATGAGCACGTCGAGGATCTTGGCTAGATCTGCCCTGCTCAACGGAGCCGGATGCACATCGCCGCAGTCCGGACATGGTTTACCCGTCAGACTATCGGGATCGGTGTCTTCCTGGTTTCGGTTTTGGTCTGAGGTACCGTCCTGGCCTTCCTCCTCTTCCTCCGGCAGCTCATGTTCGTCGTCGATCGTGCAGTCGATGTAAATGTCGAGCGGCAGGCCCTTGGACCGCGCGATCCACACCTTGGACTTTGCGAGCTCGAACCGTCGGTCGCCCGAGAAGTTGAATGTCGTCCAGAGCGCGGGCGACCCTACTGCGATCTCGCGCCAGTGCCGACAAACGTGCGACACGAGCACCTGGAAAGGTAGCACTTTCCCCGTCAGCGAATCTCCCTTCTCATCCAAGCCGCCGCCGTCAACATCCATTCTGTACTCGTTCACATCCACGACTTCCACGCCATCCCGCTCCGCCTCCTTCAACTTCTGCTTCTGCTTTTGCCTCCGCTTCTCCCAGTCCCCTTCCCCCCATCTTCGCCGTCAGACGCTTCCTCAGACGTCGTCTCCCATTCTTCTCCGATGCTCTCATTATCTGCCTCCACATCCTCTTCATCCTCTTCCTCAGCCTCCATCTCAACTCCCACAAGAAATATGTGCGCGAGTAGCTCGTTGGGTAGATCGTTTATAGGGCAGCCATGCTTCGGCGGCACGAACGGGTTGTTGGCGAGCATGTCTGCCGTAACAGCGCGCATCGCGTCTTTGGGCGATATGCCCGGGTTTCCACTGAGAACGGTCGCTAGTTTCGATGTGAGCTCTGCTTCCAGCTCCGCCTCGTGGAGATTATCTGGCTTGGGCGCCATTTCTCCCTTTTTTTTTCGGTGAGTGAAGGTGTTATCGTCTCGCTTAATATTCGAGATAAAAATGATCGAGTAATCATATCAGTCACGATCACGTGGCGATTATACTTGGGGTACATATGTTACAATAAGTCAGGTACAATTGTTGTAAATAAGGGTAATAACTAATTGCTACAGCGTGCATCCCAGTAATTAGCAATGAACATGATATAAACAAAAAACGTCCATGAATGTAGAGTCCGTATGCATGAAGGAAAATGTAAACGTGTCAAAATTCATCACGGGCAGAATGGGTTCTTGGACGGTCCTGGAGGGTTGATGTTTGTGCCCGTCCTACCCAGCAGCTCAGAGGAACTCGAGGTGCTCGCGGAAAACCTAGACGTCAGGTCCTTCATTTTCACGGGCTGCTTTGGCTCAGGCGTGCGGCGTGGCATGCCTGTAATCTGCGAGTACATCGACGGCGCCGACAGCTGGCTCGCAGAGCTCAGCGAGCGCTGGTCGTCTGACCCGTGTCGATCATGGTGGTGGTAGTCCCGCACGGAAGGCTTGCGCGATGGTGGTGGCGAGTGCGAATGCTCGTACGACCCGATGAGCTTTATCATGTCCGCCTCGTGACTCGCCTCCTCTGCCGCTCGGAGCTTGTCCATCCTCACCTCCTCGCCATCAACTGGATACACGACCACGCGTTTGCTCTTCCGGTGCCCAAACAGCTTCTCGCCAAAGCGCACGAGGCGCCAGCGCCACCCGGTTTTAGGCGCGCGATTGAAACTCGGATCTAGTACGAATAAATGCGTCTTCTTTGCGCGCTGCTTGCGTGCTCGGCGGCGCCAGCACCACAGCACGGCAACGAAGATGAATGCGCACCCGAGTGCCATCAGAAGGATCTGCCACCACTCGAGCCCAGTCCGAGTGTGCACGACCGTAGGGGTGGTCAGGCCCGAGACGGACGGCAGTGGAGAGGACGTAGTCGTTCCGGAAGGCTCTGGGACGTCAATGAGCTCGGAGAGGCATGCCCCAAGCCCGGGAACTACATTCGTTGATTGCTTGCAGGTGGCTGTGGTGCAGGACCCGGCCCGCAGGACTTGGTTGGAGCTCGAGCAAGCAAGACAATTATTTGGACCTGAGCCGGAACAGCTGGAACAACTGGAATCGCAGGATTGACAGGTCGAGGTCGTCGAATCAAAGTACTGTGACTTGCTGCAGGTAGGAAGACATCGCCCGTTCACGAGGACTGGACGATCTGACGGGCATGCGGTGCATTGATTAAAAGAACCACCTGAGCAGCTCGCACAGTCTGGGTGGCATGAAAGGCAAGATCCAGCTGAAGAGAAACTATTTGAGGGGCAACTAGAGACACATTTCCCATTTGATGCAAGCTGGTTTGATGGGCATGACAGACAGAAAGCAGAAGAACCGGCGCAAGTCGAGCATGATGAATCACAGGCTATTCAAAAGAGACACTATTAAATGGCACAATTTCAGACCTGTAGGTAAATGAGGTGCTCACGAATGCAAGTCAAATTGTCTTGGGGTGATACAAATGAGCCGGATGGACAGCTCTCCACGCACTTTCCCTGGGAAAGGACATATCCAGGAATGCAACCAGTACATTGCGCTTGATTGATTGTAGATGCTACATTGAAGTTGGGTATTTTGCATGAAGTACACTTCGCATCACAGGCTGGTAGAACGGATGAGCGTGGGCAACGGAGGGCGCATCCCATACATACCGTCGCAGACGTGTTTATTGTTATCGGCAATAAGATTTGATCCTTCGCATACGCCGTCCGAGTTGGTCCCTACACACGAACCGTTGAAGAGGAAGCGCCCTTGCGCACAAATGATACAGTCGTTCGATGTGCTACCTGTACAGGTGGAGCAAGATGGAGAGCAGGGCGTGCACGAGTTCCCGTTACTAAAGCTGCCGTCCGGACAGACAGTGCCCGTCGACGTGACAGACTGCGGAGGGTTGCACTTTGACTTATCGTTGGCATCCTGTGAGAAACCACTCTTGCACGCGATGCATGCGCCTGTACCGTCCGCACATTGAGTACACCCTAACTGACAAGCTGACTAATGTTGAGCTTAGGGGTTCATAATTGTGAAGGAAAAAGGGCATTGCTCACCTTTGCAATCTCCGGTCGAAGTCAGGAAAAATCCTGGAGCGCATTTCGCACAGGCGGTGCCATTGTCGGCTCTCACAAAGCCGGCGTTACAAGCGCATTGCCCGTCAGAACCGCAGATACCGTTTATGCAATTGCAAGTGGACGGTGCGTTGGAGACCGTCGGTTTGAGGCAGCGTCCAGTGCCGCTGACTCCATCGTCACAAGAGGTACAGCCGACGGGGCATGGCTTGCATTGTGGACCGAAGAAACCAGCAGCGCAAGACTCGCATGATGAGCCCGTGAAACCAGAAGCGCACTGGCATGTGCCCGAGGCGGAGCAGACACTGGAACCAGAACATGGCGGAGAGCACGCGGAGGACTGGATGTCGGATAACACCAAGGACGATGAGTTTCCGAATGGAAGCTGCGAAATGTCGGGAACGGAGTCCCAAAGCACAACCCGATTATTGTTCCCTATGCCAGTCCGTGCGGCGATCCAGATGTTGGAAGCGAGCACCATGGATTTAGCCGGCAGCGGCGTACTTGAGTTGACAGCGGGAGAAGTGGGAAGGGATGAGAAAGCCGGTTGACCTGCATAGAACTTGTCCGAGTATATCGCGATCCCAGGTTGAAGAGCCAAATTTAGAGGAAGATTCTTTGATAAATTAAATCCAGGAGAAGGAGTGAGTGCAGAAGATGGAGACGTCAGTAGATCATGCAGTAGTTGAGGATTTGTGTCGAATGAATATTGTCCTGGAAGGAGGTGAATATCAGTCGTCGCACCAGGCGCCGATAATACTGCGCCAACTTGTGGAATTGTCAGTCTCGTCGGTAACAAATCATCGACGATTAGCACGCACTGGATACATTAGAATACCCTTGAAGGCATTGACCTGGTACGCAGACCACTGTCGGGGACATTCTTGGGTCGGCGGCGAGTGTGTTCAACGTTGACGCGAGAGTGGCGTCATATTTAGCTGTGGGCTTGCCGAGACACGTCATTGCAAGTGCCAAGGTCATTAAGTTGTAGGAAATCATGGTGTATCTGAAGTATTAGAAAAGTTGTATATATGGCAGCGAACGGCAGCGAACGAAGGAGCAGTGAGATGGTCGTCGTGGTCGGCGTGATGAGAGTAGAAAGGCAAGGTGGGTTCCGGGCCAAAGGCCAACAAAAAGGCTCACGGATCCCGCATTGACCAGACATCCTTTTGTTCTCGTCTCAGCGTTGTCGGCCAACAATGTCGCTCAAGAACAATAGACAGCGATCCCGATTATGTAAACAATGGACATGCCAAATAAGGCAAGGCGACGCCGACTCGGTATACTTCCTCTTGCGATCATACTGTAGTTAATAAAATCTCCGTTATGAATGCGTCGCTTTTCATTTGCTAGGTCTAACTGCCACCAGCTTTGAGTGCGCACCTCATGTTCTGCACGGTCAATGAACAGGGCCGCTGTCTTGGCAACGAATGAAACAGCCGGCACAACCAGAATTACCCCACCCTCCAGTGTGAGTGCTGTTTTCTATCTTGCTTTGGGGCGGAAATGTTTCAGCAAGCCGACAGCCCATCAACTGTAGACTACAATGGTGGCTCTTCGCGTCGTCGACCCATGCATATCTATCTCCGCGCTCTCAGATGACGCGGGAACGTTACTGCCTTTCTTTAGGCTGCGCAATGGCTGTGGAAGTGCTCATGTCAACCAGGTGACATAGAATGTCGCAGTTATTGGCTGGAACATGCACATTGGCTGTGCTGGAACCGCATGCAATTGTGCACGCCGTGACGCAGAACAGCTCGGGGAAATTTTGGGTCCCCACGTTGAAGCGGGCAGGTTCATCCGATCTTAAAATAAAATACCCATGCGTCGCTGAGGTTGTTGCCGCGCTCGCTGCACACATCCAAGCTCACTCTATGCGATGCCGCTCTTCCAGAGATCTTCCAAAGAAGTGTCCCAAGATGATATCATTATTGCGTACGCTTCCTTGCGTATGGGCTGAATGATATCCGATTTTTACGTCGACTGCAGCTTAATGGGTCCTACTGGAGTGGGAAAAAGCACTGTACTATTCTCGTTCAGTAACGACCTACATCTACTAATCAGGCATACTAGTTCATTGACAAAGCCTCAAATCAAGGACGAAGATGGGTTGGGGACGCTCTTGATTCTTACACTCTGGATATTCAAACAATCAGGGTACCTTACCCGCGACTGAACCGTTCTATCGTGTTCGTTGACACCCCAGGCTTCGACAACACGTTCAAGTCGGATACGGATATCCTCAAATCGATCGCGAAATGGCTAGAGAAGACGTGAGTCGAGGGTGAACTTCTATAGCTCATGCCGCTCATCTGATTCCAGATATCGAAAAGACATCAAACTCACAGCCATCATATATCTTCATCGCATATCCGATAATCGGATGGCGGGCGCGCCTCGCGCGAATTTACGTGTCTTTGAAAAGCTCTGCGGCGACGACGCCATTAAGCGGGGCAAAGTCGTACTGGTGACGACGATGTGGGACAAGGTGCAATTCGGCGTCGGGGAGATGCGCGAAAACGAGCTGAAGGGCGAGTACTGGAAGCGTATGGTGAACTTGGGCTCTAAAATGCACCGGTTTCACAACACCCCTGAATCGGCCTGGGGCGTTATCGACCAGCTGGTGGACTGGGTCCCATACGAGGTCCTGCTGCAGGTCGAGATGGTGAAGCTGAAGAGACGCTTGAACGAGACGCAGGCGGGCATGGCCCTGTACACGGAGCTTCAGGCATTACAGGATCGGCAGAGAGAAAAAGAAGAGCAGCTGCGCAATGCCCTTAAGACGCAGAATGACCCAGACGTCGTGAAGCAACTCCACGAAGAATATAATTCGGTGCAAAAGAGACGGCTACAAACTCTGAACCAAATAAACGAGATGCAGATATCACTGGCTCGGCGCATACTCTTGTGGTTCAAAAAATGACAGTGATTCTTTTAGATTGTTTTCCCGGCTCTCCGGACCAGCATTTGCGTATTACCAGGACCTGTAGTTCTAATTCCTCATGGCCAGCCGCGCTGGCATGGGCTTGTATGCACACATATGCAGTTAAGCAAGATAAAGAAAAAAAGATATAGCTGATCCCAGGCAATCATGCCATTTGCACTTGCACATGAGTAAAAATCATAGATAGGCATGAGGATTACTTCATGTGAGCGGATGGATGGAGAAAACATGCAGAGATCATACACGACGGCGCAGACGTCAAGGAAAGCGTTTACTCTTCCTCTTCTTCGTTCTCTTCCTCCTCTTCCTCTTCCTCCCTCTCAGCCTCCACAACTGCTGTTGCGATGCGGTCCAAGTCCCGTTGACCATCCTGGGAAATTCTCCTGCCTCCGTTCTCAGTCTTCTCCAACACGCCAATTTTCTCTAACGACTGGCAGATTTTTCGCTGCACGGATGCCGATGCGGCAGCGTGGTGCGATGGGCGATTGCCACGTCGATTGCGTCCTCCGTGGAGTTTTGTAAGAGCACCGATTCCGACGTCTTTGCGGAGGTATATGTGTCTAGCGATGGCGGCTGTTAATTTTTTTTTTGCACGCAGGGGATTGAAGATATGTCAAGACCTCGGATAATGAGAGAAAGGAGCCATGGACGACGGACCTGAGCGGACATAATACCAGTCTGGGTCATAGGGAGCCAGCTCTTTGTACGCGCCAGTTTTGACGAGGTCAACCCATGTTGGCACCTCGAGTTTTCCGAGCGCTTCAAGTGGGAAGCGTATGCGCTGATGAAGGCTTCCGCGCTGTTGAGGAGAGGTCAGCTTTGGCACCAAATTAACAAAAATTGTTCGCGCATGCCTAATGTCTCTTACTCCCGGCATGTTGCTTTTTGGTTTCGCAGTCGATGGGCGCAAGGGCGAGGGGGGCCACGACGTTGACGGCTTTGTGTGTATCAATTTTGCTCTCTTGCCTGTTGCGGGCAGTCGGCGGCTTCGGCTGCTGCCGAGAAGTTATACAGTTTATGCAGCCACCTTACTCGATTAGGCGGTTCTGTAGTTGCAGTCCGTCCCGCGGAACTATGAACTATTTGAAACGGTGAAATATGCAGTATAGACGTGGTATATTCTGTCTTATCGTTCCTCGTTTTTAACGCGTCTCCGCTCGTTGCCTGTAGAGGATCACGAGTTGACACCAGAAACATGGGCAAATTCTTGGTCAGCTTGTGCATCATGTCTGCTGTCTCCAAGCCACTGCTCCACACAAAGAACCAGTTTCAGCATGATTGAACCTCTCCATTCTCACAGCGAGGCGAACAGTTGACAAATTGTACTCTAGGTCACGGAGAAATGCCATCGCTGTTTTCCACCACCATAGGCGCATTACCCACGGAACTCCTTATCGAAATATCTGCCCTTTGTTCTCTTAATGATCCCCTGGCCCCGCTGACCCTCGGCACAGTATGCCGGAGATGGAGAGAAGTTGTAAACCATTCTCCAGGATATGGCAATTTATATTTCTAGACGATGAAGCTCGGTCGGTCCAAAGTTCCCACTCCCAGGCCGACCTATGGATCCAGCGCTCCGTTCCACTTCCCATCTACATCAGCGTCAATCTCCAGTCCCCAGATCTATTGCTCTCATTGTTATCTCCCCTGCTACCTTTCATTGACCGGTGGCGATCCCTCTGCATTTCGGGGAAACGCAACGAAGTGATCGATGTCGTGGAGATGGGAGTGACTCGAAAGACCCTTTCTTGCCTCGAAATCTATCTGCAGGATGACGTTCCGGCAGACAGTGCCACGCTCAGAAATCCTTGGCCCGATGAATTCGTCATGACCGTTTGGCTTTTTGAATTGCCCTCATCGACTATGCTTGCCCCCCTCCGCTTCACGCACGTCATGATAGCTGAGGACCCGTTAAGTGAAGTTCACGTGGGTCCAGCAGCTATCCTCGACTTTCTGACATCTTGTCCAGAACTGGAGTCTTTCTACTTCACGGGTTGGCAGCACAACGATCCGCCGCCAGACGCACCCATCCCTACAGTCTCCCTAACGCACCTTCATTCCCTTACTCTGAGGGGTACTTGCCTCACGAGGACCATATTATCCAGCCTGTACGCCCCGCGCCTCACCCATCTGCATCTTGCCCACCTCAACGTGGAGTTTGCTCTCCTTGGCGAATACCACGATGAAGGCGACAGCGAAGATGAGGCCCACGATTTCTCTCAGTCTCCATGGAGCGACCACGCGACCGGCATGGGATTGCGCAAGCTCATAACGCGCTCAAACCCCCCAATCAAGGTTCTAGACATGGATTTCAGCGACATGAGAACTAAGGACTTTCGATACGTCTTCGACCGTATGCCGTGCCTTGAAGAATTTACATCGTCGCTTCAGACATGTCGGACACGGTTATAAATCTCTTCAGACCCTACAAGCTGCCCGGTCTCGGCGACGAGTATCATGCGAGGATGCCTAGATTGAAGCGTCTAGGGTTGTACAATTGTCAGAGGCTGTCTGGGGATGCGATTGCTGATGCGCTTGCGACACGCACTAATTATTCTGACGTCGAGGAATCCGTCGCTGCTTTAGAATATGTTGCGGTGGTGAACTGCGACCGCTTCACCCAGAGGCATGCATACAAACTGTCTCAATGTCTTGGACCTCGGTTGCATCTGGTTTGATCATATCAGTACTCTTGACACGGCTGTGTACTTCACAACGTGTAGCTGGCGTAGACCCGTTCAGAATATTCAATTTCCAGTGTGCACAAATCAGCCTATGCTCCTCAGGCGCGATATGGAAGCTCGTGCCACACGATAATCCTGACATTGCACCTTGCGATTGTCTGGCAGGGGATTATATTGCCCGCAACACCCACACAACTGTGTCAAGTTTGTCAAACTCATTGGGACCTCGTTCATGTTTGGTGTAATCGAGGTGCTGTTCAACAAGAGATCATAAATTTGATGCATTCTGGAAGGTATCAGAGATAAAGGACCATGACACCGGGTTTGTGTTTGTGTTATCCACTTGGTGGAGAGCTTAGTCCTTAGCCGCCTGGTATCTTTGAAACACAGACTCTCTTTACATGTCGTCCTGCATTCAGGGGTAGGACTTGCACCACTACATTGCATATCGACTGACCAGTCTGCACGTTGTTGGAAGCTTGGTCCTCCTGAAGGACTCCAGGGGCCCATGCTACGCAACTAGTTCAAAGGGGCACAGAAGTGGACATGCCTTTCTGCTGTGGTGAGTGGTGAGATGGCCGCAAGTCCTTCAGTAGACATTGTGTGTGCATCATTACCACTCCGACCTCGAACGCAAGCCCGGCATACAATTCTCCTTTCGACATCACTTTGTGCCCAATTGATGACAGAATTGTCTATTGATCTACAAAATGATAAAAACTAAGGTAAAGAGAACAAGGAGCGGGTAGTGATGGTTATGGAATAATTCCAGGCTAGTCTTCTGCTCGCTGTCTTCCATGACCATCTATTTCCTTTTCTCCATCGACACCAAGTTGAAAAAAGCGCTTCCGAGTTTTACACGCGAAGGAGCTCGTGTTTGATGACTTACATTGGTCCAATCATGGTCAGTAAAGTTGTCAACGATGGTATGAGCATGGATCATGCGTGATTGACTGGTAGAGCCAGTAACATACTCTTCGTTGTCAGTTTTAGGCTGAGAAATGCTAAATTCGACGTGGGTTAGGTTATTAGTCATGCGGAGCAGAGGTCCGTGCACCGGACCAAAATAGGCAATCATGTGCTTACATCAGCTACACTTTCGTTGCGGCAAAGAATTTCGAATCTCTTCCACTCTCCACGACGACGACGATGAATTTTCCTCCTCCACCTCCAGGTTTTGTACCTCCTCCGCCGCCGGGTATGCCTTCTGGGCAGAATCAGGCGTCGAGCTCAAAAATGCCTCCTGAAAGTGCGTACTTTATTCCCTCTTAGGTTTCGCTAGTTTTCCTGACATTTTGCGTTTTCTTCCGTGTAGTTCTCGCGCAGAAGTCCATGAAATGGGTTCAGATGCAGAGAAAACGGTATGGAGAGAAAAGAAGAGGTGGTTACGTCGACATGGGAAAACAGGTGCGTTATGGCTATACTTTTATCTTAAAGCACACCTTTATTTTTGCATCTTCAATTCAGGACTTGCCTCCAGAACACGTCCGCAAAATCATCAAGGACCACGGTGACATGAGTAACAGAAAGTTCCGAAATGACAAACGTGTTCATCTCGGTGCCCTCAAGTACGTGCCGCATGCCGTTATGAAGCTCCTCGAAAACATACCCTATCCTTGGGAACAAGTCCGCGAAGTTCCCGTGCTGTATCATATCACTGGTGCCATTACGTTCGTGAATGAGATTCCCAGAGTCATCGAGCCGGTGTACCATGCGCAATGGAGTACGATGTGGCTTGCCATGCGAAGAGAGAAAAGGGATCGTCGGCATTTCAAGCGAATGCGCTTCCCTCCATTCGATGATGAGGAGCCCCCGTTGGATTACGGAGACAATGTTCTCGATGTCGAACCGCTGGAAGCCATCCAACTGGAGTTGGACTCAGACGAAGATGCTGCGATTATTGACTGGTTCTATGACCCCAAGCCGCTCATCGACACGCCTGCTGTCAACGGACCCTCTTACAAGTACTGGTCTCTGTCGCTGCCTATCATGGCGAACCTCTATCGCCTTGGCAGGAACCTGCTTTCAGACCAGCCGGACAAGAACTCGAGCTACCTCTTTGACAAAAGGTCGTTCTTCACTGCCAAGGCCTTGAATATGGCCATTCCGGGTGGCCCGAAGTTTGAGCCTCTCTACCGTGATATGGACACGTATGACGAAGACTGGAATGAATTCAACGACATCAACAAGATCATCATTCGGCAGCAGATTCGCACCGAGTACAAAGTCGCCTTCCCCCACCTCTACAACTCGCTCCCCCGTTCCGTCCGCATTTCCCCGTATCATCATCCGAAGAACGTCTACATTCGAACAGACGATCCTGACCTCCCCGCGTTCTACTTCGACCCCCTTATTAATCCCATTTCCCTGCGTGGGCATATTGCCAAGAACGTGCCCCTCGTGTCTCATGAAGATAGCATCTTCGGTCCTAATGGAGCCGATGAAGATGACTTCGAGCTTCCGGAGGATGTCGTTCCATTTTTGGAGCACAAAGATTTAGAGAACGACCTTACCGCAGATGCCATCGCATTGTGGTGGGCTCCAGAGCCATACTGCCGCCGCTCCGGCCGCATGAGGCGCGCGCAGGATATGCCACTGGTCAAGAACTGGTATCTAGAGCACTGCCCACCGGGCCAACCCGTCAAGGTCCGGGTGTCATATCAGAAGCTGCTCAAGTGCTATGTTCTGAACGAGCTGCGGACGAGGCCGGAGAAGGCGATGAGCAAGAAGAACTTGTTCCGCCAGCTGAAAGCAACTAAGTTCTTCCAGACGACGAAGTTGGATTGGGTCGAGGCTGGCTTGCAGGTCTGCAGGCAGGGTTATAACATGTTGAACCTGTTGATCCACCGCAAGGTATATCTCTTGTCTAAAGTCCTACATCTTCACAGGGTCTAATCTTGTTCTATAGAATCTGAATTACCTCCACCTTGACTACAACATGAACTTGAAGCCCGTCAAGTGAGTAATGCCATTTCGACATTCACGAATATCGAGCTGATATATCTGTTTACAGGACCTTGACCACGAAGGAGCGTAAGAAGTCGCGTTTCGGAAATGCTTTCCATTTGTGCCGTGAAATTCTTCGTCTGACAAAGCTTGTCGTCGATGCACATGTCCAATTCCGTCTTGGGAACGTCGATGCCTTCCAACTGGCTGATGCTCTGCAATATATCTTTGCGCATATCGGTGCTCTGACCGGAATGTACCGATACAAGTACAAGGTATGGACTGATTTCCTGCCAGGATTGAGCGTGTTGTCTAATTATCGATTCAATGTAGCTCATGAGACAAGTTCGTATGACGAAGGATTTGAAGCACCTGATCTATTACCGATTCAATACTGGGCCTGTCGGAAAGGGTCCTGGTTGTGGATTTTGGGCTCCGGGCTGGAGAGTGTGGTTATTCTTTATGCGTGGCATTGTTCCTCTCCTTGAGAGATGGTGAGCGGATCTAAAGTCATCTATCACTATGGTAATTCTTACAATATTTTCCTTTTTTTCAGGCTTGGCAACTTGCTCGCCAGGCAGTTTGAGGGACGAAACAGTAAGGGTATCGCCAAGACTGTCACCAAGCAGCGTGTCGAGTCGCACTATGATCTGGAACTTCGTGCCGCTGTCATGCACGATATTTTGGACATGATGCCTGAGTCGATCAAGCAGAACAAGTCGAAAACGATTCTGCAACACTTGTCTGAAGCTTGGCGCTGTTGGAAGGCCAATAGTAAGCATTACCCATCTGTCGTTCATGAATCAACATTCACAAGTCCCCTATAGTTCCTTGGAAAGTGCCTGGCATGCCCACAGCCATCGAAAATATTATCCTTCGTTACATCAAGAGCAAGGCAGACTGGTGGTGCTCGTAAGCGTTGCTTCTTCCTCGTATTCTTCATGGTCTAATGGTATGTTCTCTTCAGTGTGGCACATTACAACCGCGAGCGTATTCGTCGAGGTGCAACGGTCGACAAGGCCGTCGTGAAGAAGAATCTTGGTCGTCTGACTCGTTTGTACCTCAAGGCTGAGCAGGAGAGGCAGCATGCATACCTCAAGGACGGCCCGTACATTAGCGCAGAGGAGGCTGTGGCCATCTATACTGCCACCGTCCACTGGCTGGAGAGTCGCAAGTTTGCTCCCATTCCCTTCCCGTAAGTTCGAGATGTGTTATAGCCTTCTCATTGTATCTCATTATGAGTGCAGCCCGCTTTCGTATAAGCACGACACCAAACTTCTGGTGCTTGCCCTGGAGAAGCTGAAGGAAGCATACTCTGTCAAGGGTCGCCTCAACCAGTCTCAGCGGGAGGAATTAGCCTTGATCGAGCAGGCATATGACAATCCGCATGAATGTACGCCGTTTTTCGGATGATTGCATCCAATTTGTTCTCACATTCGTCTAGGCTTGTCTCGTATCAAGCGACTTCTTCTCACTCAACGAGCCTTTAAGGAATCGGGCATTGAGTTCTTTGACACCTATGACAAACTCATCCCGTGCTACGATATCGAACCCGTGGAGAAGATTACTGATGCTGTAAGTCGGATCCATCTCTTGCGAAGCTTTTTCTCCTAATCCTTCTTTTGTAGTATCTTGACCAATTCTTGTTCTTTGAGTAAGTAGCTGCCTGCGACCTGGACTTCTTGGCATAGTGACTCATAATGGCAGAGCGGACAAACGTGGCCTATTCCCTGCTTGGATTAAACCAGCTGTGAGACCTCAGTGCTTGCTGCATTTCATTCTAGCTCATACATTTATAGGACACCGAGCCACCGCCACTTCTTGTCTACAAGGTAAAATCGACAAGTTTCCGTCCTGCTGGCTACTTTGCTGATTGTTTTTTTAGTGGTGCCAAGGTATCAATAACTTGACGGACATTTGGGAGACAAGCGAAGGAGAATGTGTCGTTATGATGGAAACCGTCCTCTCGAAGGTCTACGAGAAGATTGATTTGACGCTGCTGAATCGCCTCCTTCGTTTGATTCTGGATCACAATCTGGCAGACTACATTACAGCAAAGAACAACACGGGTGAGTATGCACATGATCTGCTATGAATGAAGTCACTAATTATTGTTACTCTAGTCTTGACTTACAAAGGTATATTATTCCTGCCGCGAATCTCTTTGATTTTACTAATAAATGTCAAGATATGGCACATACGAACGCATATGGTCTGATTCGTGGCCTTCAGTTCTCCGCATTCGTCTTCCAGTATTACGGTCTTGTGTTGGATCTGCTCATTCTTGGATTGCAACGTGCGAGCGAAATGGCTGGACCTCCGAACATGCCAAACAACTTCTTGCAGTATCGTGATTCTGCGACGGAGACACGACATCCTATCCGCTTGTACTCGCGTTATGTCGACAGACTGCACATCCTTTTCCGCTTCACCGCTGACGAGGCTAGAGATTTAATTCAAAGATACCTTTCTGCCAATCCCGACCCAACTAACAACAACGTCGTGGGCTACAACAACAAGCGATGTTGGCCACGCGACTGTCGGATGAGGCTCATCAAGCATGACGTCAATTTGGGACGTGCGGTCTTCTGGAATGTTAAACAAAGCTTGCCACGGTCGCTGACGACCATCGAGTGGGAGGATACCTTTGTTAGCGTCTACTCGCAGAACAATCCTCAGCTCCTCTTCTCCATGTGCGGATTCGAAGTGCGAATCTTGCCGAAGATTCGTACCATTAACGGGGAGCAGTTCTCACTCAAGGATGCTGTTTGGAATCTGACGAATGAGCAGACGAAGGAGAGGACAGCGCAAGCCTTCCTTCGGGTGTCTGATGAAGGTTCGCTAAGATTACGAGACTTGTAAGGCTTCTTATGGTACTGAAATCATCGCCCCCATCTAGGTGTCCAACAGTTCAATAACAGAATCCGTCAGGTGCTTATGAGCTCTGGCTCTACAACCTTCTCCAAGATCGTGAACAAATGGAACACTGCGCTCATCGGGCTTATGACCTACTACCGAGAGGCTGTTATCCATACCAATGAACTCCTCGACGCTCTTGTCAAAGCTGAGAACAAGATTCAGACTCGTGTTAAGATTGGTCTTAACAGTAAAATGCCTTCTCGTTTCCCGCCAGTCGTTTTTTATACTCCTAAGGTATGCCATTTGGATGCAGAAGCTAATTGTCGGTGTCTGATCTATATTGCAGGAGCTGGGAGGTCTTGGAATGCTGTCTATGGGTCACGTCCTTATTCCCCAGAGCGATCTTCGATGGTCAAAGCAAACAGACGTTGCAGGTAAGCCACATGCGCTCGTGTTTACCAACGACGCCGTTGACGATCTCTTATTCTTCAAACAGTCACACACTTCCGCGCTGGTATGTCCCACGAGGAAGACCAGCTTATTCCTAACTTGTATCGTTACTTGCAACCGTGGGAGGCGGAGTTCTTGGACTCGGCCCGTGTTTGGTCCGAATATTCCATGAAGAGGAAAGAAGCCAATGCGCAGAATCGCCGTCTGACTCTTGAGGATCTAGAGGATAGCTGGGACCGCGGCATTCCTCGCATTAACACTCTGTTCCAGAAGGACCGACACACGTAAGTTTCTGGTGCTGCTCATTGATTAAGAGCAAACCTGACACGAATTACTCTTCCAGATTGGCGTATGACCGTGGCTGGCGTGTGAGGACTGATTGGAAACAATATCAGCTTCTCAAACAGTGCGCTGGTTCATTTGTCTTTTGAGACCATGTACTAACTTTCTTCGTAGCAATCCTTTCTGGTGGACATCGCAACGACATGACGGCAAGTTATGGCAGTTGAACAACTACCGAGTTGATGTAATCGCAGCACTGGGAGGCGTTGAGGGTATCCTGGAGCATACCTTGTTCAAAGGGACCTATTTCCCGACTTGGGAAGGTGCGTGAATGCCGCTAGTGTTGAGCCTCGCCATTGATTGTGTTTTGTAGGTCTCTTCTGGGAGAAAGCATCTGGTTTCGAAGAATCGATGAGATATAAGAAGCTTACCAATGCTCAACGTTCTGGTCTGAACCAAATCCCTAACCGTCGTTTCACTCTTTGGTGGAGTCCAACTATCAATCGCGCTAACGTCTATGTCGGATTCCAAGTCCAACTCGATTTAACTGGAATTTTCATGTAAGTTTTATGCTATAAGCCCATTCAGCTTCGCCTGACTTTACCTTTCTAGGCATGGTAAAATCCCACACTCAAGATCTCATTGATTCAGATCTTCCGTGCCCACCTGTGGCAGAAGAGTAAGTTGATGTTTATCTTAATGGAAATTTTCTTACAAATTCCCCCAGTCCACGAAAGTGTTGTCATGGACTTGGTAAGTGGCTTAGCTCCATTTAATGATCTTGCAATTTCTAATCCTCTTCATAAAGTGTCAAGTCTTTGATCAAGAACTAGAACCATTGCAAATTGAAACAGTTCAGAAAGAAACCATCCATCCGCGTAAAAGTTACAAGATGAATTCTTCGTGTGCCGATATCCTCCTCTTCTCTGCCTACAAGGTTAGTTTCCGCCTTGCTATCAAGAAGTTCGAAGTTGAACTGACCTTCGGCAAATTCTAGTGGAATATTTCGCGACCTTCCCTGGTGACTGATGTATGTATGGCTCTGTTCTTCCTTGTTTCCTATACTTATAGGCATTGCAGGTCAAGGATGTATTGGATGGAACAACCAGCAACAAATATTGGGTCGACGTCCAGCTCCGTTGGGGTGATTTCGATACCCACGATATCGAGCGTTACACTCGTGCCAAGTTCTTGGACTATGTGGGCATATCCTAGTATTGTCTGATCGCAAATTACTTATTCTTGTTAGGTGTCGGATTCGATGAGTATCTATCCTTCGCCAACGGGAGTTATGATTGGCATGGACTTGGCCTACAACTTGTGGTCGGCCTATGGAAACTGGTTCCCAGGCATGAAGCCGTTAATTCAACAAGCTATGGCTAAGATTATGAAGGCCAACCCTGCTTGCCATGTCCTCCGCGAACGTATTCGCAAAGGTCTCCAACTGTACTCATCGGAACCCACGGAACCTTATCTTAACAGCCAGGTTTAGTTTCTTCGTTCTAGGATCACTCTTCAGTGTTAACCAAGTGTTTTCTTCAGAACTACTCCGAGCTTTTCTCGAATCAGATTATCTGTAAGTGATCAATCATATGCGTCCTTGTTCGCGACTCTCAAACCGTCCTGTAGGGTTTGTTGATGACACAAACGTCTACCGTGTCACGATGTGAGTTCAGCATATCCATGTCATACTCACTAATGCTCATATCATTTTTTTTTCCAGCCACAAGACATTTGAGGGTAACTTGACGACGAAACCCATTAGTAAGTGGCCGATTCCGTCGCATTTTCTCGTTGTTTCTTATTCGGCTTCAGATGGAGCTATCTTCATTTTCAATCCTCGTTCCGGTCAGCTTTTCTTAAAGATCATTCACACGAGCGTGTGGGCTGGTCAAAAGCGCCTCGGTCAATTGGCGAAATGGAAGACTGCTGAAGAAGTTGCTGCATTGGTTCGATCACTTCCTGTTGAAGAACAGCCTAAGCAAGTCATTGTCACACGAAAGGGAATGCTTGGTGCGATTGAATTGCTATCTGCACAAATCATTCTTTGACATAAAATTACTTCTTTAGATCCCCTGGAAGTGCATTTGCTCGATTTCCCGAACATTGTCATCAAGGGTAGCGAGTTGCAGCTTCCGTTCCAGGCTTGCATGAAGATGGAGAAATTTGGTGATCTCATCTTGGTGAGTTATCTTATCGCATTCACATCGCTAAGATTTAACACACTACCCAGCGGGCCACTCAACCCCAAATGGTTTTGTTCAGCTTGTATGACGATTGGTTGAAGTCCATCTCAAGTTATACGGCATTTTCGCGTCTCATCCTGCTGTTGCGAGGCCTTCATGTCAATAATGAGAAGGCCAAAATCATCTTGCATCCCGACAAGAATACGATTACCGAACCTCATTTCGTCTGGCCATCCTTGTCTGATGAAGAGTGGATTAAGGTCGAAGTCGCCATGAAAGATCTGATTCTTGCTGTAGGTCTCCTCTAATCTGTACGAGATACTGACCTTTGACTTGTGTTTGCACTTGTGTTTGCATAGGATTTCGGCAAGCGTAATAGCGTCAACATTGCTTCGCTGACCGTCAGCGAAATCAGAGACATTATCCTTGGTCAAGAGATTGCTGCACCCTCTGTGCAACGACAGCAGATGGCTGAGCTAGAAAAGAGTTCCGAAGCGCAAGCTCAGGTCACCGCTGTACAAACGTATGTTTTCTCGGTTTTTCGACATCGCGCGGATTATAACGTATACTCCACAGCCAAACCACCAACGTACATGGTGATACGATCCAGACCGTCACCAGTAAGTATGACAGCCATAACCAAATTTCCCCACTAACTAGCTGCTTTTAGCTACCAATTACGAACAACAGGTATTCAGTAGTAAATCGGACTGGCGCGTACGTGCGATTTCGGCGACACACTTCCCCTTCGTCTGCAACACATCTATGTATCCAACGACGATGTGAAGGACGATGCGGCTTCGTATACATATGTTCTTCCTAAGAACATCCTCAAGGCCTTTATCACGTCCGCTGATCTCCGAACACAAGTAGCGGCGTTCTTATATGGTATATCGCCACCAGATAACAAGCAAGTTAAAGAGATAAAGGTGTGGCAGTCTGCTTCTGCGTTTCATCGCTTTGGTTATTGATTATGTCCTCAGGCAGTTGCATGGGTTCCGCAGCGCGGCAGTAATAACAGTGTGGAGTTACCCACGCAACTTCCAAAGGACGACTATCTCCTGAAAGACCTCGAGCCCCTGGGCTGGATTAAAACTCAGGCCCTGGAAATTTTACATCTTTCTCCGACAGACGTAACAACACAGGCGAAATTAATGGCAGATCACCCGGAATGGGGTTCATCATCGATTTGCTTGACGGCTTCCTTCACTCCTGGATCCGTGTCACTTTCCGCGCATAGCCTCACCGTCGCAGGCTTTGAGTGGGGCAGGAAGAACATGGACTCGTCTCCCAATCCTCAGGGATTCAACCCCAACATGTCCGAAAAAGTCCAGCTTCTGCTTTCTGACCGCATCCTTGGCATGACATTGATCCCCGAGGGCCGCGTTTGGAATTACGGAATCGGATTGACCCAGTTGTGGACCCCAAATATCAGCTATGCAATGACCTTGGATACGCCGTTGCTATTCTGGGCCGAAGAACACCGACCAGCGGCGTTCATATCGGTAAGTACACAATCTTTCGAAGACCTCGTCCAATTCCTTGACACGACTTTTCTTCTAGTTTGCAAGCCTTGAACGTGGTGAAGACAACGCAGACGTTGAAAACAGCTTTGCTTAATAATTGTGAATGCATGAGATACGGATGGGCTGGCGAGAGGCTAACGCCAGCATCATTCCCCTTCCCTAGTGCTGCATATGTTATCAGACTCGGATGATATGGCTGTTATGTTAAATTGTCTATGTAATTATCACCATATTGTAAGAATTGTACAAATAGGACACCCGTCGTTATGATAATATTCGAGGGAACAAGACCAGGAGTCATGCAAGATTGACAACACACCTTATGATACCATGGATTACCGACTAGATTTACATGCTAACGATTCCAAGAGAAATAACTGAACCGGGACGTGAGACTGCCAAACGTTGTTTTCCGTCTTCTACGGAGAGTTTCGCGTTGTTAGAATCGTCCGCTGCCTCGAGTTCTGAAGTTGAGGGCGGCGGTTCCACGACGATCTGTTTCGAATTGCGTCGCGGCGCTGGAGAAAGAGAGGTGACTTCGGGCAAGATCTGATCTGGAGGGTGAGGTAGAGGCCGTGGCAGGGGCAAGGACGGGATGATGGGCGTGTTCATTTGCAAGAAACTTGCTTCATCGTGGTAGTCGATGATCTTTTCTGCCAGCGGTGTTGCGGGTGGCTGAGAGGGTGGAAGCACGATGGGAGCAGTCCGTGGAGGTTCGGGCAGTGCGTTTCGAGGACGCTCGGCGCTCGTTGACTGCGGCAGCGACGATGTTGATGGCGCGCTAAGGATACGCAGGCGGCGTTTGATGGACGCGCGCCGCAGCGAACGTCGCGGAGGTGTAGATGTGGGCAAGGATGGAGAGGACGCGGAAAGCGTAGAGGAAGGCGTAGGAGGGAGAGGGCCTGCGGGCGGTGGGAACGGGGAGACGGTGAGCGAAGGGGGAACGGGCGACGCTGGTATAGAATCTAGCGTACGACGCGTATAGCTCCCGGCAGAAGAGTTTCTGCGGTGTGTCTTGTAGTCCTGCTCGTCCGGGCGCGGAGGTAGGCTGGATGTCGGGGGTGGCTTAGGAGCGATGAGGGACAGGCGGAACGTACGGTGGGCGAGGGATTCCCGGGTAGGTGGTGATGGCGTGGGTTCGGAGGTGGCCCCTTGGTCAGGGGCCGGCGGAAGAGCGGAAGTGGGAGCAGGACGGGGAGGTGGCATAGAAAAGCGATGGTTGATGAAAGTCGACGGCGGTCGTGGAGCAGGATGCGACTGCGTGGTGCTCAGTGTGTTAACACTAAACGCCGACGAGCCGGACGCGCGTTTGGAAAAAGAGGGAAGGCTCGAAACGACGCTCTTTTGACTTCCAGCAGAGTGAGTGGAAGCGTGACTCGACGATCGCTCAAGGGCATATGGATGAGCGTACAATCGTCCATTCGAATTCGAGCTAGACTGATTGCTTGCGGATGTGGAAGGTCCCGCAGGACTCGACTTGGATGGCAAGGCACTCTGCCTTGACCATCTTTTCATCGAACTATGCTTCGTGCTTGAGCTTGATCTGTCCACGCCAACGGAATTGTCAGCAGAAGCCAGTGTAGAAACGGACTGGATAGAGGGTGCCCGCGGTTTCTGCTCTGGAGATCCAAAGGAGAAACTCCCAGGTAAAAAGTCCGAAATAGATGATTGTTCCGCCGCATCGTTAGCCCCGACGCTGCCGCTTCGGCTTCTGTAGCCACTCGTTGAGATGCCGGCGTCCTTGCTTGAGTGCGGAGGCCCAACAGATGTCCAGCGCTTCCGAGGTGGAGGCTGCAGCGACAGACTAACCGGGGTGATCGTCCGAGGGACTATGTCTCCTGCGCCGTTAGTATGGAACTCGGATGAAGTCCTCGGTGAGGATGGGCCAGCAACAATTTTACGCTCGAGTGGATGGTCGGATGGCATGATGGGGCTAGAGAGAGGCGAAGACAATGCGAGAGGAGGAGTCGCGCTCCTTGACAGATCCGTGGCCGATGGTATTCCGCCCAATAGCGGGTTGCCTTTGCGTGTCAAGGACGTCTCGACCGGTTCATGTATGGCCTCCGAATTGATGGACGTTGCTCTCGAACCCGAGCGAGGCCGGGTGAAGAAGCCCTTCAAGGTGGATACTGGACCCGACGATGGCTTTGGAACGGTTGCCTGCGAGCGGTGGGATGAGACGGACGGCGCGTATTGTCGGTCCACTTGCGGGGAAGCTTGAACCTGTGAGGAGGACTGGATCTGTAAAGGGCCAGTCCGGACGGGGGAGGTGATGAGTCCCTGTGCTCGCATGGACAGCATTACGTCCATATCGCCCCTTGGTTCAACGCCTCCCACTGGATAGCTAGGTAAGCCAAGCCCTGCCCGCACGGTCCTGAACGAAGTTTAGTAATGTAATAATGTAGTTTATTCAAACTGAGGATTGACAATGATAACTCACCTTTGTCCGAGAATAACATTCTTAATTTCGGTGATCCACTTCTGGGCTTCATTGACGTCAGGAACATGCAATAACCACATGGTCCGGCCGCCTTCTTCGTAGCTCAGTTCCTTTTTTAATGCGCCGACATCGACACCGCCGACTTTGACAACATGCTTGCGCCCTCCCACGTCCTCCTCCGCGAGGAAAACGACACTGTTCTCATTGATCTCCAGCCTCTCCATTTCCTTCTCATCTCCGCTTTCGGATTTGAAGAGATGTAGGTATGACGCGGAAGGAGCCGAGCCTTTGGGCAAAGACGTCGGCGTACAGAGCATCATGAACCTGCTTCTCCAGTTTCTCGACAGCGCGAAAATGCGGAGCGACGAGGGTGGGTAAAACTTGTGCAACATAGTCGCTGATTGCTTGTACTGGATGAGTGTAGAGCATGTGGCCGGGAACGGGGGAATGAAGTTCATGACGGTGGAACTGGTGCGACTGTGTGCCACCGATTCAGAGCGCAGACGGGTCTTGATTGCAGGCGAAGTCAGGGCAACAGACAAGGTGGATCCGTCCTGGCTCTGCGTGTGTGATATCGAGTCTCCGCTTGTCGAGGCGGTTGGGTCCGCTTGGTCCGTTGGCGCTGTGCTAGGAGCGATTTCCTCAGCGTCTTCTTCGGCAGGATGGGTGTCCCTGTGCACGAGTGGGAGGCCGATGGACTGTGCAGCCATTTCTCGCAGACGGTTGCGCTCCTCGACTTCCTCGTCGCGCCGAGCGGCGCTTATTTCTATGACATCGGGTAGAATGATGGGCATGGGAGGCTGACGAATTGACTGTCTACGCTTTCCAAAACGGAAGCCTAGGACGTCCGAAGCGGCAACGAGGATGCTCCCGCGTGACCGCTTGAGGCCGGCCGAATCTGCAGTCGAAGGACGGGCGTTGTCAAGTGATGTCACTGGAGATGAGGAGTTGTAGCGTGTATGTGAGTGAGAATCTGCTTGACGCAAGGTGGACGGGCAGAGTCAGCGCATACAGCTAGTGAATACGTGTCTAGGAGACGTAAAGAACTCTTACCGAAACCGGAGGAGGTGGAAGTAGGGCTGATGCTGCCCTCCACGAAGTCCTTGCCCATGGGCAGGTCCTTGGCCTTGTCGCCGTACCTCGATTGGGCAGAGGACCTGCGCCGGCGCCGCTCTGAGAAACTCTCCGAGTTCCGACTGTCGTCGAGGGTGAGCGACCACGAGGGCGCGGCGGTGTCGTGACGTGTGCCAAAGTGGAAGGGAAGGAGGGAGGAGGGCGACGTTGGCCGCGAGGCGGGGAAAGACATCTCTGTGGGGGATGTGCTGAGTCGCTGGCGTGGAGTGAGGGCCTGGAGGGAGGATGAGAGGAAAGAGAAGGCGTTAGACATCAGTCATCAGGAAGGATGTCGTAAAAAGCAGCGCCTTGGGCGATGCACCGGATGATCAACTCACAGGAGGTCTCTCCGCTGTCCACTCGTTCTCCGACATTCTAGCTGATGTTGACGGCGCCTGCTCGACGTCGTTTGCGGCGTAAAAACAAGAAAAGAACACCTTATTTTCAATTACGATCTTCACATATAGGCGAGCGCGTGCCTTTTGCCGTTCCTCAATTATCAGACTCCACGCTAGCCGATCACAAATTCAAAATGATGATTCGTCTGCTTCTATCCAGCACATGGTAGCTATGTCAACCACGTTCAGACCTCCAATCCAACTCATCACAACATCCCACATTCACATGCACGCCAACAGTCCTTGATTGACAGCAGACTGAGCTCCTTAAAACGACGGCGCCAAAACGCACCCTGCGATATGAACCTGCACAACGGCATCCTCAACCAGGAGAACGCATTCGTTTGATCGTCCCATACGGCCCAGTCGATCCAGGGGAACTCCCTATGCCGCTCATGCTAGGGACGCTCGGTTGCTCGGGCCTCACAGGGGCCTCGAAGACGGCCCTAGAGTCCCTCTTGGGCGGCTCGGACTCCACGATGCCGAGCATACGCCTGAGCTCCTCGTTCTCTTTCTCCAACCGCGCAAGGTCAATCTCCTTCTCTAGCGCATGGTCTGCGGCAGCGACGGACATCCAGGGCTCGCGGTCATTTGTATCGTCAGCCCGCGTGGTCGGCGGATCAACCTCTTCTCCGCCCAGTAGCCGCAGCACTTGGCGCAAAAGGTAGGCTATCCTGCTAAATGACTCTAACTTGGCCATGCCGGACGCCAATTCCTGTGCTGCTTCCTCCTCTTGTCGTGTCAATAGTTGTGTCTCGTATTCACGTATGATTGATAATTCCCGCTCTTGAACATCCCTCTACTGGCTTGGTGAGCATATCAGATGATGAGCACAGTCGAGACATACCGCTCGGTTGCGGAAGTTACCTGGAAATAACACACTCTTCAGACGTTGCTAAGGAGCAGAAGGACGGAAAATCCCACTCATAAGCGTCTCCAACGTCTGTTCGTACTCCTTAATCAGCGTATTGAGTTGCTTGTTGTCATGTTGCAGTGCCTGGTTCTCCGCAGCCATAGACGCGTTCATCCGCTCCAACTCGCTCTCATATTCCTCTAAGCATCTTTTTCAGCCCGCAGATAAAGAGGAAGCTATGAAACAAACCTATGGTCTTATCTAGGTTGAAACTTGACTATCGACGTCAAAGCGGGTAGGGCAGTCCATTCCTCAAAGCCACACACGTACCGACGCAGGACGAAACCCGTCTGTGAGTGCACCGCCTGGTTCTGGTCGAAAATAGCACCGTCAGGATGCACAACGTCCAATGTCAGAATGGAAAGCGCATGCCTTGACATTCGCAGCCTGAGAATACAGAGAAACGGACAGGCTACGATTCTGACTGAGCTGTTCGCTCAGCTCCGTGATTAGCGACCATAGCTGAGAGAGGTCAGTCTCCCCGCTGTCCAGAATAGCCATACGAGATCAAGCCTGGAATGAGAAGCCGATTGAATTGTATGGTCGATCACGTGAGCTTGGAACTCCAAAAACTCTACCTTATCACCATCCGTAATGCAACTTTCCATGGAAGATATTGCACAAGCTACAACGAGTCTCCTGGAACGACGATTGACGGATAATATGGTGTGCTCGTACAGAACAAAAAGATCTTTACCCTGCCTCTCTGCCTGGGAGTCGAACCCAGCTTTCGCGCGGTACAGGAGAAATGACAGGCGCGTGTACTAACCGATATACTAGCAGAGAAGTTATGTAGTTCTCATTATGAATTATGACATACGACTCAAATTATAGCCTCGTGAAGGTTCCAAAGTCAGAGACGAGACCAGCATGCCCTCAATAAGCAGTAAATTTCGCAATGGGGTGGAAGGTCTTTTTTCTTTTGGCGTCGGAATAGTGGAAAACGATATACCAACATCATTGACCCACGGGTCTACCAATGCCATCGCACCCCAAGATTTGTCTCCACACATGTGCCACCCCATCCTCTTCGCATCCTATTTGCATCCCGTTGTCTCTTAAAATGATATACTCTCTATGAGGCGTTTGAACAGAAGCGAGTGCTGGGTGCAGCGCTCGTCCGTCTGCCGTTGCGAAATGCAGACTCTCTACGTGATGGATCCTATGCTCGCCCTTATCAAAAGCTTGTCTGGAAATGCACTAGTGACAGAGCATACAATGGAAGAAAGATATTGACACGCTTGATCGGTTGTGGCCTTGATGAGCGCTCCTTTGTGTACACTCCATTGAATTCTTGAGCCATTTGCGTCGATGACATCCAAGGTCCGCTGATGCTAGAGCAAAGAAGGAACATGAATTCATGCATTAACCATAAATACCTTTTACCTATTGCTCATCGCAGAAGCGAGGATATAGCGTGTCGCTACGAGTCGCTTTGCATTGCCAACTTTCCCTTCTTGACGTATGCGCTTCAGCCACAATCTGCTGATTCCCTGCTCATATTCCTCGTGATTCGGCCACTTGATATGCTTCAGAAGTGATATGTTAGATCTGTCCCCCAGTTTATCCTTGATATATGCAGACCAGTCAGCTCTCAGGAGGCACGGGTCATTTGGAAAGCCTGGTTCATCAGCTGAAGGCCGACCCACAACCTCACAAGTCGCTTCCAAGACATAAAACCTCTGCGCCGTCAGGCCAATTTGGGTCGTGATTTGCCAAAGCTCTTCTTCGATGACTTCATCCGCGCTTGTTACCTGAGAATGTAGATTGTGCGCCTGGCCGACAGAGACAGCAAAGAACAAACGGGTAAGGAGGAACCTTGAGAGAGAAAACACCTTGGATGTTCAAAGTATCAGAACGAAAAGCCAGTCGAACACGAACCTAAGCACAACAGTGATTTGCTTCTCATTATCTGGACTAGTCCAGAGATGACTTGCGACACATCCCGTTCCTCGCAGGGCTTGAGCCAGAAGAGACGCTGCAAATGCCTGCTTACATCGCCTTACTTCACTCTGCCGAAAGCGCAGATATGGCCACAAGTTGGTAACATTCGGAGAGTTCTGCTGTAAGACCTTATCCAGCCTTTTCCCTGGGAAATATCGCTTTAAACGATGCGCTGCTGACATGTAAACTGAGATAAATTGGCATTCTGGCAGGATTCGGTTTCAGCTAACAGGCTTCATACCTGCATATCGAAATGCCCGTGAGACCAAAGCGCAGGCAGGCAAGTCTGAGGCCGCCATATCACGGAGTATCACAGCCAACTGAGATACACGTTTTCTCTCAGAGAGGCGTGGAGGAAGGGCAATCGGTTGCAATGGCAAAGCCTTGGGGATGTGGAAATCGAGATACCATAATTGACATTCGGTATTCAGGACCCCGTCGCTCAACGTCGATTTTCTCAACGTCGAGTCTCGCACAGCGCTGTCATCTCGGAAACTGGCATTCATCTCGCCGGACCGTGGTATCTTGTTGACTTGCAGGGGAATAAATCGTTTAACTTATTGAACGTCAGAAGGAAATTACAGTATAAGAAGCTAGTAAGCCCAGGCAGCGGGACAGAGTTGTACCTTGACCTGTCGGATGTTCTGATTTGACAGAGATTCAGAGATAGCATTCGTTGCAGCGAAACTTCGAGTTGACTTGGTGTTATCCTGATGTGTGGATGATTTGCGAATCCTTCCATCTGATTGGGAGAGCTGTAGAGCCTGATGAGAGTTGCACTGGAGTCGGATGCTGGAAAGAGGTGTGGTCCCGAACCAAGTCGATACGTATCTGCTTCTGAGGAGCTCCAGGGCCTGGACTCAAGGTTGGCAGCGGTCGTTTTCTTGGCGCAGCTATTTTGACGTATCAAGCAAGACCTCTTAGACGGCCTTGGATAGCGGTCCCAGACGCAAATGGCAGTAATCCTTAGTGGATCGAAGAGAGACCGTAGGGTGGAACAAGACGGAGACTTATCAGAAACCTTAGTGGTTGGGTCGTGTGAAGTCTGAGAGCCTGTCGGTGCATTTTCTGATGTATTTCCATCTCCAGCCACGGTAGGAACAGCCGAAAAGGTACCATTAACAGACGAGTCGTGCGTCCTGCCAGTGTCAAGAAGTTTCCGTACGATGGCCATTTTCCCCAGCTTCGAATAGCCAGTGATATGCCGATCTTTGCATAGCGCCTTAAGTCATTTTCTTCAAGGTTTCTTCCATCATTGCATTCTTCATTGTTGTGTTTCGACTGAATCGGTCTACAGATGATTGTTAAGTGATTGGGGGGGATAAGGTAAGGTTTATGTAAGAGTGGACTGAGCGATTCGATGGCATGACTGTCGATAATGTCTACTTCTGGGAGTTCGGACATCTCGGCCCGTCATCTGTTGACCGTTTTCTTCATGCGACTTGATTGTCTAGTGCCACATCATCCAGAGTTCATAATCTACGCGTTTTACAACGCTCATGAGCAGAAAAACACACTTTATTTCGTCCTTCAGACATCCATCGTAGTGGACAAAAACTTAATAATTGTTCAGCAAGGTGGCGAGTGCCCATTGCCGAACAATCATTCAGAAGAGTTCCACAGAGTCATAGACAAAGTTGGGACTAAGGAAGACATCGCCAGAGCTCCCACTGATTGTGTTGATGGCGATCGTATTGCTTCCAGCAACAAGGACGCCTACAGTTTTTAATCATCGGTCAAACAAGGCGACGTATCAGAAGCGTGAGGTCTATGAAAACGTACCAGACGGGATTGCGAAGTCATCTGTTGTCACATCGTGTAAGTAAGTGATTCAGTTCATGTCACAGTAGAGCACTTACAAACTTGGTTAATCCCACGCCACGTTCCACGAGTAACACTAACATGGTCGGAAACTCAATTTAATATACGATTCGCGCGAGGTCGCGATGAACTCACCCTCGAGAATCGACAGCCGGAGGAGCTAGAGTTATGCACGTCAGGCAACTTGACAAACAAAGCGGGAAATATTTCATACTAGGAGGAGCGCTCGATGTCCAGGAGTTGACTGTGATCTGAGGTCGGCCTCCAGCAAACGCTTCCGTGGTACGGATGCGCAAGGTGCGAGCACCTGGAGCAGTGCCAAGTTATAGCCTGTCATCACGGTGACAAGGATTGCAGACGCACCGATTTGAGAGGAAGATGCCGTCCATCTGATGGTGGTTGGGTTATTGACCTGGAACAGATGTTCAACCAACAATCTCTGAAGCTGAAGCGAGGGAAGGAGGGCATACACCTTTGAACTGAGCCAGGGGAAGGACCCAACTGAGCTAGAACCAATGGTAAAAGTAACGGGCCCCAGTTGCTCATTCGAGAATCGGATGGGTGCATGGTCTGAATTTTGTCTGCGTTCAAGAACCTGTATGCGATCGAACAGGGGTGAGCGCACTAAGGCGAAGGGAAAACATGGCACCTACCCAGCGGGCGTTCCGTCGACGGTACCTTTGCAAATAGCATGAAGTGATGGCGGCAGACAGACTTGATGACTACAGAGGCGTACCGATGGACCAAATTGTCGAGGGCCTGCTCAAGGTGCTTGTCAGGGTGATGGTGCTAGTCCGGCCTGCAGAGACAGCGACACTGCCTGTGCCGGCTTCCAGCTCGCCTTGGTAAAGGGTGACAGTGTATGTCCCAGTTTCATCAGGGTACGAGTGAAGCTCCCGCTGAGCGAGGATGATGTCAGTTCACCGTCCGTGGTGCTTCGGAACACTCAGTGAAGTTTCTCACCCGGAGCCGGCCACCCAGTACTGAGCAGCCGAGTTCTATGTCACAGACGTAGGGTAGTAAGAACCATAGCTATGCAACTTGTCGCAATTCGACTTGCCTTGAATCCATAGTCACAGGTACGCCAGAGAGCGTTCCAGAGTATGAACCTGAAACGGTTCCGCGACCCGAAGTCGGGACGTATCCTTGAAGGCCTAAATTGTCCATGAAGCTCGTGTCGAGATTGGCCGAAGGAGCGGAACCAGTGGTAATCGCAAGGGCATAGCTGTCAGAAGGAGTATGTTCTATCAGAGTATATTGCAAATAGTGAGATTGCACAAACGGGCCGAAGAAGCCTGTCCGGTATGCTTCCGTTTGTTCATGGCCAGAGTTCATGTACCAATAAAGCTCTGTTGAGAACTTCCTTGATTGTTGATATCTAGAGCGCAGTGGAATAAATACTGAAACAGGACGTGTAGCGCATAAAGGAATACTCACCGCGGAAGAAGGGCCCTCCAGATGAGGTTTCGTAGCTAACGCTAGGGATGATCATATATGCACCAACGCCCGAACCAGTAACGCCGTGAACTTGATCTTCGATGAAACGAACCTAATAGGCGTGCTTAGCCTGTCGGTCACGAAGCTACCTGATACTCACGCTCGAGTAAAACTTGGAGCGCGTTTGACCATTGACCAGAAACACGTCCGAGCCTTCAATCGCCGTACCACCGTTAACTTCCGCATTTGGGTGGCCATTTGGAAGGCAGACTTGGAGAGACGAGCGATGAGGCGCAGTTCACCGACACTAGGCTCTGCAGAGGCGAATGTCCCCATATACAGGGTGTTGATACCAGACCGCACAATAACATAATGCGTCTATGAGAAAGAAACACCGTCTATCAAAGTGAACAAAAATGGAAACAGCACTCACAATTGTGCTGGTTCTGATGGTTATTGTGGCGATGTTATTCGCGACAGAGGATGTGACGTTGCGGAGCCTAGTTAGAAATAGCTTTCGATGACGTAGACATTGAATTGGTTACATTTTCACCAACCTAATCCAGAACTGAGCTGAGTGAACTTGCTCGAATCCTGGAGTTGCTTCCCGTTGAAGACGAGCGAGGTGATATCGCCATTACTAGTGTTGACTGTGGTAACTGTGAGTTTTTCAAAGAGCAATAAGAGTTAGGGAAAGCACTTCCTAGTTGTGACAAGGCCGGCTCCGGAGTCCACGATCATGTTACTTCCTGACGTGGTCACGCCGAAGGCTGCAAAGACAGCGGGTATACATCCTAGTAATGACGCGACGAGAGCGAACTTCATGGCGAGAAGGTATTCGGAGGGCAATGCACGGCATTCACGTCGTTATTTATGCAACAACGGCTGTCTGTGGTAAACGGAATTTCTTCGTGAGTAGAAGTCAGCTGGAATATGCTCGGAGAAGGCCGTCCTGCCTGGAGTAATTCATGTGAGTACGCGAGAGGTCGCGGCATCAGTCCGTTATTGGTCAAGAGACGCCACCGGCCCGCTCATAGACAGCGGTTGCAAAGTAAATCGAGCAACAATTTCGTGTTGCCGTCCCGTTGCACAAGCGCGGACCTTCCGCGCAAGTCCATGCATGTCTGGCGGCCCGGGCCGCGCTATTCTCGTCCTTATACCAGGCTTAAGAGTATGGCGTAGTCTGAGGCGTTAGATTTGGCGCGACGCGTGCGACTGTTAGGATAAATCAGTGTGAACACATGTTCCGACGTCCATTAATACGACCGCCATTGCTGCAATGCGCGCAATACAACATGCTTATTCTGCGTCTGGAAATGTTCCCACCTCTTGGTAGCGATGTCCCTTTTCGTAGCATTCCAACGAAAAAGTGTATACGACCCGTTCGGTTAAACTTCAGTTAGTTGTCTGCGAAACGGCTTGCTTGAACAAACCGAGAAGCTGTGCCTTAAGCACGTCATATTTAAACATTACTCGACACTTGTCAGGCTACCTCGAGAGGTCATGTCCGTGTCGGCAACGCTTGCTTGGCCGTCTAGACCATCCTCCTCATCGCTGCCCGTGTCAGAGGGGAGATGCGAAACATCGGTAGGTGGGTTGTTGTGAAGAACTGAAGAGCCAAAATCCGTTGAAGTACCTTGACGGATGCAATCAACGGACAGTTACGGGCTTATACGATCACGGCGAGTCACCATTGACTAATGATCTATTCGTGGAATCGGTGGGAGCGGCTGGATGATATCGGGATGTGCCTGCGGGTCTCGGGGTTCTCTCTCCCGTGGTCGGCGTATCCAGTTCATGATCTATTCTCTCGTCAAAATGGTGAGAGTGGACAATCTCGGGTACATTGACCACGTCTCTGCTATGAGGTGTGTGTTCGTATGGTGGTCGAGTACTTTGGGCCCCTTGGTTCCAGTGCTCATGGCTGTCTCGACGCCAATGCTCAACTTGCTCAGCAATAAAATGGTTTTCTGGATGAGCATCAGCGGGGACAAACAGTTCTTGTTCTTCGTATTCTTCCGTAGAGCGTAGTTCTTCTGGTATAGTTCCGGGGACGCGATCAGCTGGCTGCGGGGGTATTCGATGCAGGAGACCAAAGCTTTAGGGGAACGAGTGTGAGCATCATCAAATCCTTGACTGAGAAGAAAAGCTGCATACCCGAACACGCAACCCAAAAGGCCTTCACCACCCCAGTGACGGTTTGGAATTAACACGACTTCTCGCAGCGTACTGTTGAAATGTCTTAATATCAAAAATAAGATGGCTTAATCTAGACTTACTCGAAGTCATATGAATAAACGTATACTCTGAGCGGCTTGTCAACATGCTGCAGGGATAAAGTGAGTCTAAACCCGTCGATGCAAGTGTTACAATGCTAACAGCTTCCACAAGCTCGTAGAAATCATTTTCTCCACTGAGGACGCCACCAGACCATCCTTCAATGATGCGTCAGCCGTTCAGCCGACGTTCAGCAGGAAAACTGAAAGTGATAGTACCTAGGATCCAATCACCCATCGGCACAAGACCCGCGCTTTCAGCCGGACTACCTTCCATCACGTCCAGAACATGCCAGACATTTTCTGCAGCAGACTCGGGTTCGCACATCCGCATACTCAAGCCTAATAGGGAAGGTTGGGGGCCTGCCGCCTCGTCCTGCTTCGCGCTGAACGGCTGCGACCATGCTCGGGAGGGTATAATCGGAACAACTGCATCGACGCATTACATTGGATTATAATGATAACGTGGCACCGTCATGATGCTGTCCGAGAGCTCACCTCGTGTGTTTTGATTCTTGCTGCTCCAAACTAGGAGATTCAACGTTCGTTCTTCATGCTGTTCTACAATCCTCTCCAGCTGGGCAACGTCAATGTTGTGATAAGAAGAGCGTGTATCCCCTTCGAAGCCGACAACAAAATCAAAGAATGGTTCGATAGAGGTCTTGGACGCTGGTGAAGACGGGGTGACTCTCAAGACGTGCAATGCTCGTGGAGGAGGATGGGCCTGGGATGTAGACTGACCAGCACCCATGTGCAGTTGACAAGCTGAGAGTCAGAGATAAACACCAGTCTAGCTGAATCGCGCAGCCTCGAGGGACAGTCGCGTTGGAGATGTCAAATGCATTGTTTGCCGCCGTTTTGCTGTACCCCTTCCACACCTTAACCTAAGTTCACGTTTATCGGGTGCAGAAATAAGGATCGTCAGTTCTATCAAACAGTTTCAGGGCTTTTCTAGATCCAGGGGTTTACCAATAAGCACGAGAATAGCAAAACTGTATTCTAGAGATGAATCGCATAGAAGATCAAGATCCCTACCGACTGCATTCAGTGACAGGCCAATTTCCCCAAAGCACTGAGATTTCTAAGAAGCTCTACGGGACCACTGTTCCTTGACTCCATCATTTGTATCACAAATCAGAGAAGGAGAGTGACGCAAGGACTTGTATAAATGTCGGTGGTTTTTTTGCCACCCATAACCGAATAAACGCCGAGGTAGACGCATGGTACAGAGGCTATGGAGCATATGTCATAGATGAGAGGACCGGGGACTAGGCTTGAAATACGAGTGTATTGGAGGGACAAAGAAGGCCTTAACACACTTTCAGGTAATATAGTTGTTCCGCTACAGGTCTTTCTGCGGGTCCCGATGAATAGCTAGCGGTTGGGTACGGAATTCCTCGTCATTCGTGTGGTCCTCCGAGGCGAACAAATCCGAGGCTTATTCCACTCGCATGATACCGAGCGTGAATTCGTGACGGATGTCCAACGGGAGCCCACGACCAAGGAAGTCCTGCAAACGGCTGATGGTCCCGTACCGAAAAATCGCGCACAAGCAAGCCCATGCGCAATGGATGGACGCTATTAGGAGAATAAAGCTCATGCTCGCACCCGCTAATCTGAGTGGCCTGGAGTACGTAAGAGCTTCAAAGAACGTCAACAGGCACGTGACGATCCAATTTTTCACTGACCGTGGTCGACATTCGCCGCTGCACTCCGGAATAGTTGCCGACAGAGGTATTGCCTGGCCTTACACCGAGAGCGAAATAGGTCTTTGCGGAATGCGGTGGGTCCTCAGCGTCTTGTAGAGAAAAAAGGCAGTATGCTGATTCACCAACACAGCTGACTTATGTTACTTTGCCGCCGTTCTCTTGTGCTATTCCACATTACACGGCTCACGAACCCTCTCAGCGCTTCGCGTTTTAACCTCTCAACTACCGGTGCAGACTCAAATGTTCAGCAAGAACTCTCTCATCCCAAAGCCCCAGCATCGGACAGTGCATCCAAGGGGAAGGAAAAGGCCGTGGAGTGGGATGCCGCCAGGCCCCCCAAGGTTATTCCAGGAGTGTTCACCCTTTCCAGCCCTTCCTCCTCCATCGTTCGCCCGAGCGAGGCGAAGAGAAAAGGCGTGGCGTTGAGAGAATACGAATTGAAGCGACAGCGAGACCATTTATCTGTTGCTGACTACCAGCAAGCGGTGGAGTGCGCCTTCAGGACGGAGGACCGTGAACTGGCGAATCTGGTCGTTTCAGATATCGCCCAGCACATTTCTTGTGACGACAACGCTGGATCCGCACTATTTCACCTCATTCTCACTCGCCACATCGGCATTCTCGAACCTGAGATAATTCTTTCCCTGTTGCGCTCTGCGTCCCGCTCTCAGAGAGGTCTCAGTGGCCTCTTCAATAGACGCGTTCTTGAAGATGTGCTTCAGGCTTTGTCTGAGGCGTCCTTTTCGGACGCCTTGGCAGGTTCATTCGCCGAGCTGCTGAGCCCCCTCCTTCCTAGATTCATCTTCAAGTCTCGTATTCCCGATCGTCGAGAGCCCGATTACCATCCGCCCAGGATGATACGCCTTTGTTTCTCTTATCTTTATCGGCTTTCGATGATGCAGGACCACCGAAGCGGCGCGATGAAAATCTTCCGAGCGTTGGTCGACACGGGCCATATCCCATCCGCCGCACTCAGCCTTGATGTTCCTTCTGACGATTTCGGATTGCTTATTTCTGCTATCCTGGTTAAAACTGCTCTCCATTGGAACTGGGGGAGGTTAGCTGCCTCGTTCATGACTAGCTCGCTCAGATCATACAATAAACTCGATCAATCCATCCTTGATCTTAATACCGACGTCATCTGCATGCTTCTCGATACCCCTACAGCTAAAGATATGCGAGTCTGCGGCCCCCTCATCCGCCTCGCTCATAAACATACACCAGTCTCCGACAGCATAATACGCCGGTTTTACGATAATTCTGCAAAACTATCGTTGGGTAAGGAAGCGGAAGAGCTCTATGCCTTTTCAAAGCTGCCCACAATCCTAGAAAAACACCAATATCCCGCTCCACAAGGCCTGGCCTTACCCTGGTTGATGCATTATGTATCGTTCTTTGGCAAGCGGACGTATCTGTCCCGTTTGCTAGCGGTCGACGTTGTGGAAGACGCCCTACATGTCCCGATACAGCTTAGGGCGCGATTCATTTCTGACACGGCTTACCGGGGCCACTCTGCCTTGGCGCGGAGCCTTTGGGAAAGGTACAGCACGGGAAGAGATGGATACGCCGTCGTGGGCAACTCGGGGTTGATGATACGTATGGTCAGTCTCTTCACACACTTGAGAGACAGAACAGCCTCCCAGGTTGCGCAGCACGAAGCGAACCAGGCGAATCCGGCGGGCGAGTCCCAGGAATACGTTGACATGGTTCGAGAGCGATTGGCGGACGTTGATTCCTTTCTTCAACGGCTGGTGTCTGCGTATCGAGCCTACCATTCACCGCTTTCCGATGCACGCCACGAAGTGATAACTTCGTTCGCGCGAGCCTGCTTCTTAACGGGCAGTTTTGTAGATGGCCTGGATGCATTCAAGGTCCTCTTTTCACGGAGAGAACTACCAGATCTTTACGATCTCAATGTCTGCCTCTCTGCGGTTGCTCAATTCCATCCGAGGTCGGCGAGCAAAATGATTCGTCGCATGATTGTCCAAGGCTTACGTCCGGACGTGGTCACGTATGGGACTGTCTTGCATCACGCAATGCGGAAGAACGAGACTGAGGTCGTCCAGGACATGTTGGAGCGCATTCGCACCCTGGATCACAAGCGGCTCTCTCTGAAGTCGGTTGGCGCACTTATCAGAGCGACTGTCGATTCTGGCAATGAGGAGTCCAAGGCCGATCGACGAAGGCGGCTTGAAGGCGCCCTAGACGTCTTGCGCTCCTTGAAGGGCCTGTCATTCGCATCGTCGCCGCAAATTGGAAAGTACCTTGTCTTTGCATCGCTGCGCGCAGGGGACGCTGTGCTAGCGTTCAAGTTTTGGGAGCTGTTGCTCAAGCATAGCACGGAATGGAACGACCGCGAGCAGGTCTTCCAGCGACGCCTGATTGCAGATCGGCTGCGGAAGGAAGTGAGGGGCGCGCAGGTCAAGGACATGCTGGCCCAGCTTCGTCTCCAGCGCGTCCGATGAGGTCGAACTTGTAATCACGGGGTGGCGTCGTCTGCATGGAGCGGCTGCCGCCTAATTTTAGCGACGGCGGGGAGTTCGTTCACGTGGCATAGAGTGCAATCTGGATAGAAGAATAGGATCCGCGGGACCGTCGTGTGGGGGCTGGAAGGTTCGTTCTTGGCAATAGCAGCCGGGCTTCGGTTTGGGGAGACGTAAAAATCAAAATGTATTGTATGTTATTGATGTGATCAGGACGAGTTGGAGCCGATGTGCTGGTTCCCCGGAGATAAGCCGGGTGAGGCTGGAGTGTGAACTTTGTTGTTCTCGTGATCGCCGTCCATGTTGAGGGACGCATGCGCATACTCATTCCTTGTCGAGCATTTACAGCTTGTTGTCCTGATCCAGTTTCGATATAAATCATAAAGAAGATAGCCTTTGAAAGCGCCCGAATCGTAAACAACGGTGGTACGACCGATTCTCTCTCAAAACCGCGTAGCTGCTGCCAAAGTCCCCTCTGCACTCGTCCTCCCCACACGATCATGCCTGCAGCCCGTCCAAAGAAAGAGAGCAGTTCAGCCACGCCCCCTTCCGACGACAAGGAATCACACTCCGAAAACAGTAAAAGCAAGAGAAAGTATGTGAAGGTTGCCCCGATTTTTTTCCGTGTTCCTTTGTAACGCGTCTCGCCCCTCTTCACCCCGCATTCCCCCACACATCACTCCCCCCGCATCGATTGCCATTGCTTGCGTTTCTGACCCACCGTTATATCCTATTCCCATCTGTCAGCGTATTCAATGGCAACTGACTTCTATCCTTCCGCTTCGGCAACCAGGAGACAGTCACAAAGTCCGTTCTCCGTCAATTCCGCCTCAAAATCGCCGGCTGACTGTTTTTTTTTCCCCTTCGCATCCTTTTCCTTTCAGGCTGCGATGCATGCAGAGCACGAAAGGTTCGCTGCGCCAGGGAAAACCCAGAGGACCCGAAGCAGTCCTGCAAGCACTGCATCACACTAGGCATTCCCTGTACATACGACTATCAACCAAAAAAACGAGGTCCACCAAACTGTAAGCTTTCACGGGCGTAGCTACGATGTACTCTGAGCGATTCTGTCAAGATATTTGCGTCGCCTGCAGGAGGCGGCCGCAGCGGCCTCTGGCACACAGCCAGATGAGCGCGATGCCGAAGCATCCGCCTCCCCGGTATCCACCATACCCAGCCCTCCGCAGAGCATGGTGTCGCCCACCATCTCTGCCCAAAACACATCCTTCATGGAGTCCCCAACAACCACACTTCCGACTATCCCGACCGTCCCCATCCCACCCTCACGGTATCCCATCGCCGCCGACACGTATCATCCACACTATCCGCCCAGCTCGTCTTTCAACAGCACGCGCTCCATGGACTCATCTGCAAACGGTAATGGCATGCTCGTTTCACATTCTCCCCGAAAAGCGAAGATCCTCAGATGTATCAATCCCCATCAGAGTCCTATAATTCATACCCCGTGTACAATTGGTCGTACAAGCAGAGCGCGCTCCCTGCTCCGACGACTATACCTCCACTGTCTCACTACTATCGGCCACATCGATTAGAGGAAATCGCCCCCCGTGATACCATATCCTTGATCATCGCCCTTTTCTTCGATTTCGTCTATCCCCTCACCCCTTGTGTCCATAAACCATCCTTTATGGCTGATCTTCATTCACGAAGGGAAGAGCGGGACCCGTTATTTTTTGCCCTGGTAATGTCCACGGTCGCATCTACCCTTGTACAGGTCCCGCGTTCCTATCTTCCTATGGAAAGGCCCGTCGTCAGGAAGCTGGCTCAGGTGCGTATAATCCCTGGCTGATGAGCTTTCGGCCCTCACCGCAGCTTCTAGACGTGCCATGAAGCCAGTCGGCACATTTCGGTGGCTTCCTATGACCCTCCAACGTCAATGCATGTCGTTATCCGTTATTTGTGAGTATCACCTCGCCCTGACTCATCCTTTGTCTCACGGATAACCTTATTTTCCGCACAGCGATTGCATCTATCATTTTTGTGAAGGGCATGACGCGACGCAGCATGCCGCTTTTGGCGAGGCTGCCCACATCGCAGTAACCCTACGACTACACGAGGAATCTTCATATGAGGGGTTGGATCCTATTGAGTGCGAAGTCCGAAGGAGAATATTCTGGCTGCTTTTCGGAGGTCAGTTGCTTGTGGCAGTGGAAATCTACGGCCCGCTCATGCCCTGCTTTCTAGCTGACAAATCCATGTCCATTTTGCTGGGCAGGCCGATCTGTTTACGTGATGAGGACTGCACCGTGCACTTCCCGAAAGAACTCGACGATGAATAGTAAGCCAGTCTCCATCCATGATTGATGGTCCAGAATGCTAAGCTCGTATGCAGCATCACGCCGAGCGCTTACCTGCCACAACCTCACGGCAAGACGGCGTTGGTGTCGGGCTTGAACTACATTTCAAGGATATTTGCCCTTTTGGGGGAAATTCTTGTCCGGATCCGGGTAGACAAGCGTTCCCCTCCTCAAGGGCAGTTCGCTACGGCGAGGTTGGAGAGGTGCAGTCGCTGCACACCAGATCCTCTCAGCCTTGAGTCATGCCCCGATCCTCTCCGTCTCAAACAGTCTCATTCTCAGCCGCATTTGCCTCCCGAGTATGGCGGAGCGGGCTTCCGCCAGGCCACGTTTGCCGAAGTAAAAGACTTTTTCGATAATCCCAACGCGTCTCGAGCCAATGCATTGAATCCGTTCCTAGTCATGCAAGCGAATCTCTACGTCACGCAAGTGCGTGGGATGTTGCCAATGCGCCGCGTCGATCTCCATGCTGACGTCTGTCCTTGCAGCAACTTGTTCGTTTCGTGATTGAGCAGTATCGAGACGAGCTCGTCATGTCGATACAGGGCAGTATTGATGAGCACCAGGTGGCCGAGGATCGTGAAGTCGTGGCGAGTGATCTCTTGAACATTCTCCATAGGTGCGAGATGCCTCTCCTTGACCTGGTCCAAAATTACTAATGTCGACGAAATGCTATCGTAGTATACCCATTCAATCCATTGCGACGAACGGTCCCAGTTGGTAATTGTTTGATTTTATATCGGAAAAAGAAAGGCAACATTCTTGCTCATATCGCTCCAGGTTCACAAAGTCCGCTTCGTTGCTTCCACTCTCCTGGACGCTGTGCGTAAGGCAGAGACGGCGCCAGCATCTGCTGCGCGTGCCCATGCCTACCTTTGTGAGCAACTTCGGCCGTCACGGTGTTGCAGCATCTTATGCCTCTTTCCAGGGGACTTTCTTAGCATACTCTCTGAAATTGAGAGGAACTATTTGTGAGTCTGTACATCTATAGATCACCTCTGCCGACATCGACATTGACGCGTCGTAGATTGGATGATGACCGAGATGGTACTTCGAGTGGTGATGGTATGGCAATGGTGGCTTAATGCTGCTAATGAATCTTTATGTGGGTTGATGATTTACTACGTTTTCACGTTCAATGTCTGTACTATACGTCGGTATCTATTCGCATATTGTTCAAATTGTCGCTGCAATATATTATGTGCCATTATCCCTCTTACTTGAAGCGCTGTTGCGA
Organism: Macrocybe gigantea; assembly: GCA_011319805.1. Lineage (NCBI taxonomy): Eukaryota > Fungi > Basidiomycota > Agaricomycetes > Agaricales > Callistosporiaceae > Macrocybe > Macrocybe gigantea. Next base: position 277,582 of record SJRY01000268.1, read on the forward strand.
TCACTTGCCATTTTAGTCCATTACAACATCTTGTGCTCATTGCCGTAAGTTGGCACCTCCAGAATCCTTATTGTCAACCAGACGAACCACATCTTCTTATCACATTCCCACCGCGCCGCTCACTTCTTGCAGATTTTCTCAGCCATGAGCAGTCGCGAAGCTGAGGACACGCCGAACGTCGCATCCGACAATTCAAATGTCCAAAAATCAGACCTCACGGAGGAGGAAGCAAGCCGATATGACCGCCAGATGAGGCTGTGGGGAATCGAGGCGCAACAAAGGCAGATCTGCTCATTCACGCCAGTTGCTCAAGGCTCATCGATGACAGGATGCGAAACGCGACCATTCTGGTCGTGCGGCTAAAAGGCACGGCCACGGAGGCAGTCAAAAACATGGTGTTGGCTGGCATAGGCAAGCTGATTATCGTGGATGGCGACGACGTCGCGGAGGAGGATCTCGGGGCCGGATTCCTCTTTCGGGATGAGGATGTTGGAAAAAAAGTGAGATTTCGCTTCCCGCTGACATCTCGGCTGGCGGATATTTAATGGTAATACCTCGGTGGACTGTACTCCCCTCCAGAGACTTGACGCAGCGAAAGCGCGAGTGGAGAGCTTGAATCCCCTCGTGACTGTGGAGACCATAACTGCCTCTTCGGTTTTAGAGGGTGAGGCCTTCGCTGCGCTTGTTAAGGGCGTCGACCTTGTCTGCGTCACGGATTGGGAAAGAGACGGTCTCGTGAGTCGATCTTCCGCGCATATCAGAACCCGAACACTCTCCAAATCTTTTTGATCGTACACAAGATCCGGATGAACGACGTCTGTCGTCAACTTGGGAAACCCTTCTATGCAGGTGGCACCTACGGCTTGATTGGCTACATATTCTGCGATCTCCTGAATCATGACTACGTTGCTCCGTGAGGTCCTAATTCAATCACCAGGATCAAAGCGGGCCGTTAAATGCGCTTCTAATCTCCCTGTACAGCGATCGTTCTGCATCCAAAGAGGCAGCTAGGAATGTCAAAAAAACCGAAGTCTATACACCTCTGCGGTCGGCGATACGTCATCAATGGTCTGTCTTATCGAAACGACAGACAAAAGAGGTCCATCCGGAGGTCTTCTTCTCCATCCTTGGTATGCCTGGAAGCGGATTGAATAATAATTGGCAGATGTTCATGCAATTTTAACTTTGTCTTCAGCTATTTGGCAATATCAATCCGTTCATGGGGGGCGCCTTCCAGAAAACGAATCCGCAACCGCTGAACTCGCGTCAATTGCCAATGTTCTGATTCAAGAAGCTGGCGTTAACAAAGATATTCTCACAAGAATGCCAGAGGACTTGATAAAGTCAGTGAATTGGACCGGTATCTTTAAGTTCCAAATGCTTATGAAATCTCCGCCATCTGGTAGATCACTGTCTGCGACGGCTGCTCATGAATTTTCTCCGGTCTGTGCGATCGTGGGGGTATGCTCGCCCAGGACATACTTAAAGCGTTAGCTGCGCGGGACCCGCCAATTGCAAATTTCTTTGCGTTTGATGGCAACACGGGAGGGGGGACGGTAACACGGATGAATATGCCTTGATTTCGCGCAAAGTCTGTCCCCACTCGTATAGATGTTACTCTAAATGTCATCCGACGGGCGCAGGGAAGATTTTTCCGAAGTTTTCATGTGGGAAAGAAGCCGACGAAAGCTAATCAGGATGGGCAACAGAACGAACAATGTAAGGTTAGTTACCCCAATTGTCCGAACGTTGAAAATAACTGCAGGCCTTGTCCCTATTTGATCGAGCACCGCGTTTCCTCCTGCCTCGTTAAACTCCACCGCTATAACTGCCACCGAGTATTCCTTTTGCTTCGCCAGCCTCGATTGGTATAAATGAAGACTCCGTGTGTGAAGAAATGCACAAAGTCGGCATCCTCGACAGACTGAGCTATGCACCTGGTTTTAATTTACGGCGGGGCCTCGTACTCCCCTCTCCCACTGTCGCACGTATTTCCTTCATTTTGTCGGCGAAACGATGAGCACCTCGGTACGGAGTGCACGACTGTTGAAACCACAGGAAACTTGTCTGGATACCGTATTTTTCTTAGACTTGTGGAAGGGCCAGCATTACGACTGGCAGGCAAGGGGCCCTATGCAGGATCGACAGGGAAACGAGAACTGTTGGATGAACATTTCACCCATCTGTTTAGGCCGCGTGCACTAGATCAGCCGACCGACTTGGCCGAAGCAGCATGGTTCACAGGAGAACCCAACTCTTGCAAAAAATTGATCAGAGGAGCTCTGCTAGCAAGTCGCACCTTGACATCGCTTTCTCAATTTCCGTCATTTCGCGGCCTTCTTTTTGTCGTCTTGCTGGCCTATCGTTTCTCGCTGATGCTTGATTGTAATTTCTCTTCTGTTTTTCTCTCGGTGCATCAGGCACGGCCCGGAAACGAGTGACGGGAACGCAGGAGAAAATGACATTCCACGGAATGTTGCCGAGATTGCAAAATCGGACCGCTCTTTTATGAGGCGGCCGATTAACGCCCTCTTTTCATTTCCGGTGGATGACTGCCCTGAAGGCGCGGATACTTAACTGGCCTTCCAAACTTTGCAGACCTAGGAGGGGATTTCCAGGGGATGCCAAGGATAGGCTCAAGGCATGACGGTGGCCAAGAGGATTCACGTCCGTCTTTGTCAAAATCCGATCGCCCGTGTGGCATTCACAAACAACGGTGGCTTTGTCCGGGCGAGGTCCCGAAACTGACATCCACCCAATGCTCTCGATATGGCTATCTGAAAGGTTATGCCAATGCGATCAGGGAATTCTTTAACGAATGTGGTCCCAAAATGATATCGTACGCAGGGTGTACCTCTTGCCTGGCCTACTTTTTTTTTTTTGGCTTTCGACAGGTGACGTTGGGTTGCCTAACTTTATGTATCATGAGCCCTTGCCACCACGTTGAGAGACGAATTAGGACAGAGGCACACTTCAGGGTAGTGCGGGGAAGAGAGATCAGGTCGAAAAAGAACTTGATTTGCCCCGCGTGCTACACAGTGAAGCTGTCCAACGAAATGACAACAAGATAGGATTTCAATGGCAGAGAAAGGAAGGCGAGGGAACCTGAGACGAAATAGGCAGTGTTCCCGGCTAAACACCGGCAATGCTGCTGGATACGTGCGAGGATTTTCTTTTCCACAGAAATTCCAATCCCGCGAAGGTCTGCCGTAAGTGTAACCTTGTCGATCGAATATGGAAAGCTCGGTGGACAGAGAAATATCAACGGTCATGATCATCTCGCACTGGTTCTGTTCTGTGCGGAGAAAATGAAAGATCGGGGTTTGGGTCTTCTGAAGCAGAAATCGATCAACGAAAAAGAGTCTTTTTTTTCTTTTTCGTAAGGAGATGCGGGGTAGAACGGCAGTGCGGGGTAAAATTAGCTGAACTGCGCCCTCAAGTAGGACATGTCATGGTATGAACGTGCGTGTGCAATCCGAATTCATAGGGCCCTTGACCTGCAAGCGCCAGCGCAACGCGAGGTGTTTGTTACATGTGGCTTCGCACATCATACATTGGAAAGGCCGAGGGAAAACCATCTAGGAAGCCGTGCGGCGGACTTTGTACTGAGTAGCGTCGGTTCGATGAAGACGAAGAAAAAAATGTCGCCCCACGAAGTCCGAATGATTTTTTCATCTCGGCGGCCGGGGGCGTCCAGCTTGGATTCCGCTTTGGACATCATCATCACGAACATATGTCAAGGAAATAGGGGAATAATATCTCTGTTTGTTTCGGTTGACCCCTCATCAAGCGAGTTGTTATGCAAGTCGTCCAGGTGACCTTGTTTTTTTGTTGTGGAGAGTCGGAGCATACGGGTACACGCACCAAAACGAGAAGCAGGAGGGAGGGAAAACAAGAAAAGATTGGATTGATTATGTACGGCTGTATGGGTGGCGACGGGGATACCCGTGGAAGCTTCACGCAGGGTCCCTTTTTGCTTCTACTCAACGTCTCATGGAGGCTTTTGATTGTGTTGTCATTGGTTCTGGGCATGCGGGAAGTTGCGCTGCGCTGTCGGCTGTCGAGCATGGGTGTCGAAAAGGCAAGTGCAAGGATCCGACCCTTTCCTTCTGGACCCGCAAAGTAGGGAATTTTCCTGGAGAAAACAGTGTTAACGTCAGGGCTTTTTGTTACAGTTCTCATGGTAGACAAGTGCCCTGCGGAGTGGGTCGGTGGAAACGGGTACTTCACTGCGGGGGCGCACCGGACGGTGCATGACGGACTGGCAGATATCCTGCGTGTAGTGAAGAATGTGCCCCAGGACATCGCTAAGCAGATCGACATGGACGCATACACGACGGAAGAGTTTACGGCAGACATCGTGCGGCTCGGAGATGGGCGATCGGATCCGGATCTAGTGCGCGCGGTGGTGGAGGACTCGCACGAGGTGATCGAGTGGCTCGCCGAGCAAGTGAGAGTGCCATTCGCGCTGTCGTTCAACCGGCAGGCGTATGAGGTAGCGGGAAGGCAGAAGTTTTGGGGTGGGCTCGTGCTGAGTGTGGAGAATGGGGGCAAGGGGCTGATCGACGCGCATCAACGTGCGTTGAAGAAGGCAGGGGTACATATGTGGTTCGACACGCCCGCGACTCAACTGGTCGTACGCGATGGGCGGGTTGCAGGGGTTGTATGAGAAGGGAGAATGAGGGAGGCATGGAGGTGGAAATCAGTGCATCGGCTGTCATCCTGGCAGCGGGTGGGTTTGAGGCGAGCGCTGCGCTGCGCGCTAAGCATCTTGGGCCGGCTTGGAAACATGCGAGGGTAATGATGATCATTTCTCTGGATTGATGTCGATTGTGTATTGATTCCGCGATGCGGATGCTATAGGTTCGGGGTACGCCGTATAACACGGGTGATGGGTTTGCGTTGGCCCAGGGCGTGGGTGCGCAAATGGTGGGCGATTGGGCGGGGTGCCATAGCACGGCGTGGGACGCGAATGCGCCGAGCGATGCAGGCCAGCGAGAGATGACGAACCAGTTTACAAAGTCGGGATACCCACTCGGCATTATGGTGAACAGCCGCGGCGAGCGCTTCGTGGACGAGGGCGAGGACTTTCGCAACTACACGTATGCCAAGTTTGGGCGGGCGATTCTGGCACAACCCGGCGGAATCGCGTTTCAGGTCTGGGACGCGAAAGTGCTAGGACATCTCCGAAAGGAAGAATATGGCGAGGGTGTGGTGGAGAAGATCTACGCCGCTGACATTGAGGATTTGGCTGGGAAGCTCGTGGACAAGGGTTTGGAAGATAAACAACGGTTCTTGGAGACGATACGGGCCTTCAACGATGCAGTCAGACGTCATCGGGAGGAACATCCTGAGGCACAGTGGGACCCTGCTGTCAAGGACGGACTGTCGACGCAAAGCGGTGAGCGGCAGCTGGAGTTAGCCAAGTCTAACTGGGCACTGGCGATCGAGCACGGCCCCTTCATGGCTGTGAGGGTCGCGTGCGGAATTACGTTCACGTTTGGAGGCGTGGCGATTGAACCGAAGACGGCGGCAGTAGTGTCTGCGACGACAGGCGCCGTGATTCCCGGACTGTTCTGTACGGGAGAGATGGTAGGCGGGCTGTTCTTTGGGAACTACCCGGGCGGGAGCGGGCTTACTGCCGGCGCTGTGTTCGGGCGGCGGGCAGGACGGGCGGCGGGGTCGATTTGTAGTTCGGTAGCGTTGTGACGTCACAAGGCTGGGCTAACGATGGACAGTCTTTGCCTGAGCATTTTTCACTTGCACCATGTCCCTCATCGCTGTCGTTCACAGGTCGCCGCCATGGAGCACAGCGGCCACAAGCACGATGACAGCGGGGACAGCGCTCTCTCCTATTTTCAGATCCCTCCTTCCCGCACCTCCCATGTACGCAGCCCTGAGAATACCCCTTCCACCCGCACTGGGCCCCCACGCGCCCTTTCCTACACTTATTCGCCACTCTCCCCGCCGCTGCAACCGAGAATCGATTGCGAAACAAATGCTACAGAGGCAGATACCGCCGATGGACTGCCGTCTTCTGCAGTCGACTGCCTCTCTAGCGAAGTGCCGTTCTCCCCGCCTACGTCTGTCTTCCGCAGCGCGCTCGAATATCCCGGGGCGGACTATACAGATAGAAAAGGTAAGCGGCGTGACAGTCGCAGCGCCCAGGACGACAGTTGGAACCCCATCCGGTGGTTTCATGACTCGCCCAGGGAGTCGCCAAAGGAGGAAAAGCAGCAGTTGGAGTTTGGCGAACGGCCAAAGGACGATACACGCCAGGCCAGCTCCAGCCACGAGCAGAACAAGCAGGATGCGTCTATCAGCCCGCGGTTCCCGTTCCGTACCCGCACCCAGGCAGCCAGCACTATCGGCGAGGCCGTCAATCCGCTCAGTCCAACCTTCCGCTCCAATCTCCGCCGTGCATTCTCGGTCCCGCCTCCGCGCGGCGCGTCGCAGGGGCCAAGTCATTCCAAATCTAGCCGCGCAAAGTGGAGCAAGCTTCGTTCGCTGCTACCCCATATCGCGCACCACGGTCAGAAGGAGCTCCCGCCGTCACAGTCAGTCGTCGCCTCGCAGTCGGTGAATATCACGGATGAGCTAATCACCGGCGGGCTTTCGACGCTTATGCTGCGTCTGTGGTTCGAGCGTGACGAGAGGCAGCACAGACGTGTCCCCGTGCTCTTGCACCGCTTGCGTATCGCATCAGTGACAGTCTGCATCCAATGCAGAGCGGAAAGGCCGTCTTCAGGATAGAATGCGAGTATGCCAACGGCGCCGCGAGATGGGTTATTTATCGTGAGCTCCGCGATTTCCTATCCTTGCATACGCACTATGCTGTCTCAAACGTGTACTACCGAAACGTTGAGAAACTACCCGAGTTTCCGCGGACCAGTTGGGTCATCGCTATTCATGACATCCTTCTATTCTCTGACGTGTTGAAAACAGGCATTCCGTATCTCAAATTTCTGATGAAGGAAGGTAGAGAAGTGAGCCAGGCAGACTTTGCTCGTCTGCAACGCGCATCTTTAGAGCAATATTTGGTAGACCTTATCCGCGCCGTCGTACGTAACCTATGCTTGTTTGCATAGCATATTTCGTTCACTTTCATCATGGCAGATGTTCCATCCTTCATCTAACCGCCTAGCCGGCTTTCTCGAGATCAGTGCTCTTTCCATTGCCCTAGCTCGTTCTGGTGGTTCCCAGTACAAAGCCGGTTACCTTCGGATCGAATCCATAGGCGGAAATGGTGGTGGTTTCGGAAGGAAGTCTGCTAGTTGGAAAGAGAGGAAAGAAGCTCGCTGGTGTGCTGTCCGAGAAAGCTATGTCGTCATTATGCGGGAACCTGGAGAAGCAAGTTCCTCTTTTTTTTATATGAAACTTTCTAGATTAATCTGACAGAGCCTCTGCAGCTCGATATTTGGGACGTTTTTCTTATCGACCAAGATTTCAGGATTGAGCAGCCAAAGCGCTACCACCGCCAAGGTCTCAACCTCTTACAATCGACTGATGCCATTGTTGGCACGCCTCACATACCCACCAAACTGGCGAATAGTCCGGAAGTCTTTCCAGTACGGCCGCGGCACACCTTGAAGAGTCGCATCATCAATTTCCTATGTTTCTGGAGCGCCGATCGTCACGCATCGGACCGCATGCGCTGCGAGAGGCGAGACACGGGCGATCTGTCTCGGTCCTCATCGATCTCCGTGCCGCAGCAGGCCCGCCTGCCATGCTGGATCCCTCAACGCACGAGAATCCCCTATCCTCGTCCAAAGCGCAAGACGATTCCACTGATGCAGGCGCAAAAGGCAGCTCCGATAACGAGCAAACACACGACGTGTCTAAGCACACCTTCTATGTTGTTAATTCTCAGACCAGACTCAAGCTGCATGCTCGGAACGAGGTCTGCAGTTTGGTTGGAGCATCTTTTCACGGATAGGGTCATTAATTATTTTCTTTTTTTGGCTTTCTTTTGATAGCGCCAGATGCAACAGTGGATAACCGCGCTGCGGAAGATATCGGCTGCTTCGCGTTATGCGGGGGCCAATCGGTTCGATAGCTTTGCACCAATCCGTTTGAACGTGGCCACACAGTGGTTGGTCGACGGTGTGAGTGTCTTTCTCGTTTTCTCCCCCGCAAGTCATGTCGAAGAGCTCATTCCCCATTTCCTCCGCCTCCCGGGTCTATGGCGTCATTCACACATTGACTCCCTTCTACAGCGCGATTATTTTTGGAATCTCTCTCGCGCGATTCTTCTGGCCCATGAAACCATCTACATTCATGATTGGTGGCTGTCTCCTGGTGAGAATTTATCTATCTAGCCGCGAGGCGTTAATGGTGCTTCCCGGACATCGCGTCGCTGATATGAAATGAATAGAGCTGCAGATGAGGAGGCCGAATAAGGATCGTTATCGGCTGGACAAGCTCTTGCAGCGCAAGGCGAAAGAGGGAGTCAAAATATACATCATTCTATAGCGAGTCGCTTTATGCAACCCGCGTGCTTTGAGCTGACTTTCTTTCCTTTTCACTCTTCAAAGTCAGGAAGTGTCCAACAGGACTACTCCCACTGATAGCAAGTAAGGTTTTCTACGAACAATTCTCAGCGCAAATGATGTTTAACCGAAGAATTCTATGTTCAGTTATGCGAAACAACGATTGATCTCTTTACATCCCAACATCATGGTCCAACGCTCGCCTTCGCATTTCCAAACGGGCACCTTCTACTGGGCTCATGTACGTTGTCCTTCCTTATCTTGTTTGCCCTTTCTTCTTAAGCGTATATCCATCGCCGCTGAACCCTGTCTTCGATTTCGCTATTCTAGCATGAAAAGCTGTGCGTGATTGATCAAGCCATTGCGTTCACAGGTGGTATTGATCTGTGTTTCGGCCGGTAATGAATTGCTGTGGTCATCAGCTGCATTGTATTCATACTGATACCGTGCATTGCACTAGGTGGGACACACCCCAACACGTTCTGACGGACGACGTCGAAGATACTGAGCGATCAGAGATTTGGCCCGGTAAGGCAACTTCTTCGTTTTTTTGGATCATTCTTGAGTGTCGTTGTCGTCTTGTTACGATTGCGTGCAGGCAAAGACTATAGCAATCCCCGAATGTCTGACTTCTACAACCTCCACAAGCCGCATGAAGATATGTACGATCGGACCAAAGTGCCGAGGATGCCTTGGTAAGTAGCCATTTGTCAATCTATCTAGGATGTCCCATATCCGATTCAAACGCTGGAACTGGAATCAGGCATGACGTGGCTTTGCAAGTGGTCGGACAGCCTGCACGGGATCTGGCCCGTCATTTTGTACAGAGGTGAGCTAAACAAGTATTCCTGCTTCTCCCTGCGGACATGTTAAAACGAACCGCATGGTTTCGCTTTCTTTCCCTCCGATGTCACAGGTGGAATTATCTGCTGAGAATAAAGGTTCCGTTTTCAGTCTCCTTGATTTTTCTTTATTTCTGTTTTCGGATCAGCGGTTCACATCTAACGACGGACTTAGAAGCACTCTCGACCCATGCCTTTCTTATTGCCCCCGCCGGAGTTCAAGCCTGGCGAACTTGCGCAGATGGGTCTCACCGGTACCTGCGAGATGCAGATTTGCCGCTCCGCTGGGCCGTGGTCCCTTGGCACCCTCGGGAGAATCGAGCACTCGATACAAAACGCTTACTTGAAAGGTGCCTTCTCACATGCTCGAGATGGGACATTGGCGTCATGCTGATCTGCGTTCTAATCCCAGCCATTCAATTGTCCGAACACTTTGTCTACATCGAGAACCAATTCTTCATCACGTCGTAAGTTCCTGCTCCTCGTTTCGTCCCTCAGCGCATGTCGCATTCCCGCGATACTTGCCTGTGCTTCGGACAAGCCTGGACTCGCGGGCTGATCGTTACCTGTTATGTACTACAGATCGACTGTGAACGATGTGAAGGTGGAGAATCGAATAGGAGATGCGATCGTGGCGCGAATCATTCGAGCACACCGCGAGAAAACGCCATGGAGATGTTGTATAATGATACCGCTCCTTCCCGGCTTCACTTTCCCGGTCGATCACAGCGATGCAAGTGCGGTGAGTCGAGGCGTTTTCTTCGAGGACGAAGCAGATGGCCGCTCAACGGTTGTTCTGATTCTTCTCCCTGGCAGGTCCGGATAATATTGGAATGTCAGAATCGCACGATCTCTCGCGGGCCAAACTCCATCTTTGCTCGCCTCCGAAAGGAGGCAATTGACGTAAGAGAGCTTTTCATTGTTCATTCCTTTTCTTGATCGATTGGTGTTGTGTTGTGCATATTTATCACCAGCCGAATGATTACATTTCCGTGTTTTCCCTGCGGAATTGGGCGAAGATGCGCGGCGACGTGTTGACGACAGAGCAGGTGGGTTATTTCTTTGTCAATTTTAGCGGATTGTGGACGAATTATTTGCTAGGTTTATATCCACGGAAAGGTCTGCATAGTAGACGACCGCCTCGCCATCATCGGTAGTGCTAATATTAACGAACGGTCACAACGTGGAGATCGGGATTCAGAACTCGCTGCGGTCATCAGGGATACAGACATGATTGATGGGTACGCAGTCCTAGATCACTCAGACCGCATCTGCTGACGAGCGTGGATATAGTACCATGGCCGGCAAACCATTCAAAGTCGGACGGTTTGCGCATACTTTGCGAGTTCGACTGATGCGAGAGCATCTTGGAGTAGATGTGGATGCTTTGGATTCAGAAGACTCGACGACTAGAGAGTCCACGAGACCGGAACGGGAACAATCTGTTTGGGATCCCGATACAGAGCAACTTCCCGGACAAGAGGCCGGTCTTATGAATATAAGGAAGTTGGAGCGGAAAACAAACATTGGTTCTGTCAATGGTATCATAGAAGGCAGAACGAAGGTAAGAAGCTCGTTGCAAAAAGAGGAAGACGATTAAGTCCTATATGCCTTTAGGTGTTGTTCCTACCGGAAGCGAAACATTGGAAACGACCGTTGAAGCACCCCAAACAGGCGCTTTTGAGCACCAGTCTTCAGCACAGAACACTGCAGAGGAAAACATGGATGCGGAGAGCAAGCCTCGCGCATATGGAGAAAAGGATACTGGATATTCGACTGCCGACGTTCGGGCCTTAGAGGAGAAAGCAATTGTCGAGCGCGACTCATCTGAGGAGTGTACAGACAAGGAAATTGATGGGGCTCTGCGAAGTGAGGATGCCAGTGGTTCCAGCGGGGCAGCTTCCACAGCAGTGGGAGAACAGGCCCACAGAAAAGTCCCTAACGGCAGTCCTTCCGAAACACATCGTCAAAGGCCACAAGAGAACGGCGTTCCTTTTGATTCTGCTGTTGGAAGTCTCAAGGAAGACACAGATGTTCCTCAGACGCGGCCGCAGGTCAGTAATGCTGACGAGGAGGAACAGGGCACTCTGAGGTCTAGGTCGAAGATCAGAAAGCAGATGACCAGCAAGACGTGGAGGCTGCTGACGCCTAAGCCTGGGATCAATCCTGACGGGTTTGAAGATCCGATATGTGACTCATTTTGGAAAGATGTCTGGATGGCCTGCGCCGCGCATAATGTCAGCATTATCTCAGCCCTCTTTTTTGTCCCACCCCTGTGGTTCACGCGTGCTCACCTTTGCCGTAGACAGAGATCTATCGAAGAGTCTTCCACGCCATTCCAGATGATACGGTGACAACATGGAAACAATACAAGGAATTCATACTGCACCACGAGAGATTGAACAAGCCCGTAAGTCCGAATCATTTTCGTTTCTCCTTTGGCTACCTCGATTCAAAAATCTATAGGCTCGCGACAGCATCTCTCACGAACCGGTTGGTCGCGTTCTGTCGGAAGCAGCCTATGAGCCGGGGCTCCAAGCTTCGGAGAGCGTTGAACGGATGTCGGATGACAAGGCGAAACAAGAGAAAGATGGGTCGAGCGAAAACCATCACTCTACGCTGGACGCATCGCAACCGCAGTTCGAAAAGGAACCACGTCCCCGCAGGTCGTTCAAGGGTGTGGAGCCCTTTGAAAAATGGGAGAGGGACGAGATGGAGAAACTTCTCGGAGAGTTGTGTGGCCATCTAGGTATGTGGCAGTGTTAAGAGACTTTGTCTGAATGCGCGATGATTGATGGAGAGCAGTTTTGTTTCCGCATAGATTCTTAGAGGGCGAAGATGTTGCGAACAACTTTCTCTTTACTGCAGACCGGTAAGACCAGCTTTGTCTTTTTGGATTACGCTCAGTGTGAACGCAGTCTCTTGCCGTTACCGATCTACAACTGAGACGACGATATAAAATCACGACGCTCCTTGATATCAGTCTATTACTCATGAACTAATTCGATATCCGCTGACTCCCGCCGTCAGGCTCCGAGCCCGAATTGGCAACGAGCAGCTCTTGTGGACTTGTACATTTTCATATGCATAGTGGATCTCTTTCAACACCAAGGGATGCGTTCTTAATAAATACTAGTCTCGCGGATGTATTTGAAACGTTGTATATTGAATAAGACGTATTCTTCGGCTAAAGATACACGAAATATACAGATGTGCTGATTGCGACTGCCTCTCGATGCCACCGCTGAGTTCTAGCTGATGTTGGCTACGTATTTGTTCGTTGATGTCCTTGTGTTGTCCGTCCGCCCCGTTCAATGTACATACAAGAGTTGTGAGAAAGGAGAAAGAATGCCAATAGATCAGTGTTTCCTTATACTGTTTCATGATTTGGGCGAGGGCACAAATTCCAGACTTTGGGCGATGACGGGCCAAACTGAGCAATGTCATTAGTCGAAGGGTCCATGAAAAAAAAAAAAGCCCTAGTATGTAACAAACAAACGAACCTTCTTCAAAGCCTGGGTGGCGACCGTTCCTGATCTGCTGCCACACGGCGCGCATCGATTCGGACGACCTGATGTCTTGCCAGTGGTGCAAAAAGAACTTGACTTGAACCTGCGGAGGGGCGCGGAATCGCGTTGAACGGTGTCGAGAATAACTGGTAAAGCAGACTTCCTCACCTCGCGAATCTCGTCAAATGCAGCAGCGAACGGAGAAAAGACCTCGTATGCGATGTTGTCAACGGTGAGCGACTTGAGAATATGCTTTGAAAATACATGTGAGGGCCGACAAGACGGAGATGATGCGGGAAAAAAGGCGCACTCGAGATGCTCTCTCTTTTAGCTCGTCGAGATTGAGCCCTGGCACGCGTCACGCAAAAAGAATGAGGAAGGTATGACAGGTGAGAAAAGTGATGAGACGTCGTACGATCTGCAAGCCTGTATATCGCCTTTGCAGAGCACGGTGCAGGCCGTCCTGGATTCACTGCCTGCCATTTTTTGATCCACTCGCGCCTCGAAGTGACAGTTTCGTCCGGTTTAATGTTTTTAATGACTTGCAGCTGCTCCTGGGACTCGGACGTTGACAAAGACGTATCGCCCAAGGTTAACGGAGAGCTCTGTATCGAGGCGAAAGAAGACGACAGTGGCGCGAAGACAATCGTGTCCGTGTATAGCTGTGACGTATATGCGCTCAAACGGTAAAATCGGGAGTGAAGGAAAAAAAAAAAACAGGACGCACATAGTACAAAAGAGCATAATAAGTCGCATAGGCGACGTCTTTCACGACCACGGTGAGCTTTGATGGTTTTTGCTCAGTCAGGAGCTTGGCGTAGCTGCTCCTCGGGCTCGAAGGATGAGACAGCTTCGCTCGTACGTTTCTCTCTTCTTGCTCACTGACTTCGTTTTCTTCCGGTCTGACATCAGCGAGGGAGGACAGCAGGTCGTGCGTGCCAGGCGCCGTGTCCGGCTGAAGCTCCGCGTCCTCGTGCAAGGCATCGTCAAGGGCATCGTCTTCGTCGTCCGAGTCTTCAAACTCGGTCATGACGAGGTTAAAATCCGACTCGACTCGGCTCGGCGCCGCCTCGCTCGCCACCTTGGGCGTGTTGGTGCCCTCGTCGCCTTCGACAAAGTTTGAGCTGAACACTGACGCGTTCGTCGCACGCATCAGCCCGTCTGCACGCACGCGCAGAGAAAAAAAATAACAAAGAGCTCACTGGTGTTGAAGTACTCGGCTCGGCGGAGCATCTTCCTCGAGGCCCATATCCTGCGTGCAGAGCGCACGCCCTGACCGCGGCGGGGAATGACAAACTCCACGTCCGAATACGTGGAGTCGTTGAGTAGCGATCCGACGGTCTCGATGAGATCCTTCGGGATCGGTAACCGCGGCGACGTCGGAAGCGGCGCGGGCGGGGACGCCGAGGAGGTGATGGTGCAGATGATGATGATCGCGTCCTGTGCCTTTGCGACGCTCGACTGGTAGTACACGCTATCGCGCTTGGCAAACTGCGCCCTGAGCAATAGAGTAAGTACGGCGCATGACGGTGGAGGAAACGAATCACCATCCCCAGTTTGCGGTCTGGGATGGTCAATCGGTCTGAGCGTGAAAGGCAAGACGCGTTGAGAGCAAGATGCGTCACCTTGTGCGAAAAGGTGTGGTTGTTGGCTTCCTTGGGGTTGTGCAGCAGTATTTTTCCAAGGCTGTCCATGGAGCATTTAGGCGACGAGTCGTTTGAGTGGATCTTATGGCACAAACCTACGAAGCTCAAAGGAGAACTTGTACACGCCTTCCCTCACCCACCTATCCATCCATTGAATAAAGCACGAGTCAGTTCCGCATTTACAAGGCTTACCTTCCCCCATCAGCCATGGCTGCCTCCTTTTCTTCTGCAGTTGGCTGTCCAAAGAACGCGGCATATCAGCGGATTCAAACAAGCAAGACAGAGACGCGAAAGAAGAAAGCCGACCTCACACGACAAGTAAAGACTGACATAACCGCCATCCGACGAACTATCCTTCGACGTGCCAGAATTCGGATAAAACAAAATCTAGAGAAAACATATTTGAACTCGAGACCCCAGGTGAAAGACGCCTACGACACACCTGCCAACGCCCGTCCCCAAAGCGAGCAGATTTTGTGGCCTTGGACTTTAATTCTCCCTTGGTCGAATCAAATAGCTGCCTGAGGCCATGAAGTGTCCATTCGAAGGTGATCTGGGCCGTCTCCTGGTACTCAAACTCGTTCTCCATCTTTTCTTTTGAAAAATACAAAAAAGACAAGGCGGGAGTACTATATATCACGTGATACTCTCTACAGTGACGTCATACATCATAGTCCAAGCATCTTTCGGAAGTCGTCCTGCCCCTTTCCACCGGTCGGTCCAGTCTGCGCCGTCGATGGCCCCGCCGCTGGAACACGCGGCTTGGCCAGCCCAGCCCGTGGCCGCGACACCATCGACCGCGGCACAAACAATCCGCCGGCTTTCGGAGGAGGTGCAGTCGGCGTTGGCACACCAATCCGTTCTTCCTGCGTGATCTCCAGCACTGTCCCATTGAACATGATCGGCTCTGTCCGCAAGAGCAACTTTCCCGCTTCCTGTGAACGTCACATCAGCATGGTCCTCTTGAACGAACACGTCGATCGTACCGCTGCTGTCTCGAGCTCCACCACTGCCTCGGAGAGGTCCACGATCACCTCCACACGTTTCAAGCGCACCACTTTTTCAAGCGTTTGCTGCAAAAGGCCTTCCTGTGCTCCAGGAGGAAGGTTACGGACGCGTACTGACCGGTTGCGGGCATCAGCAGCAGGCGTTAGTCCGCTCTCCGTAGTGGTGCCTGGCCTGGGCGATGGCAAGCTTCAACATCATACCAACCCGATACGAAGGAGATATTATTGGCCTTACCGCCGACGAGCACGAACACGAGAGTCGGCCAGAGTTACGGCTATTCTCCTATTTCTGAGTTCATGATTGTTCGCGGCCAGAGCCGCCTGGGCGTCGTTCTGTCAAGCATGATTAACAATCAATACCTTGGCAGGTTAAAATAAGAAATACCTCGTTCTCATACTCCACGAATGCAAAGCCCTTGCAATTGCCACTTTCATCTGTGCCCATCCTCACATCCTTCACAGTACCATACTTTTCGAGGTAATCAGCACAACGGCAGAGCGAGACAAGCATATCATACCGTCTTGAAAATTCTTAGTAGGTCCGCCTTTGTAGTAAACTTGCTCAACCCAGCGACGTAAACCTCTCTTTCGTTTGCGTTCTGATCTGTCCGCTCTTTCTTTCTTTCCGGGTTCGATATGTACACGTTCAGTGGCATGTTGGGTTTGAGCTCCCTCCTATGAAGCTCAAGTGCCTTCTCAGCAGCTGCCTAGAACGTGGCTAAGTTCATATGTAGAGACAGACGATGACCTTTCACGCACAGGTGACGTGTATTGGACGTAGCAGAATCGTCTCGTAGTCTTGATCTTCTTGCTCGGCCACCGCACATCGAAAATCGTGCCATACTTTGGAGACATACCAAGACCGTGAGCGATGCCAAAAATCCATCGTCGTCCCAAGCCGCACTCACCGAACCAAACAGCTCCCTCAAAGCAACATCGTCCATCGACTCTGGGAAATTCGCGACATAGAGCGTCGACTTCCACGCGAGGTGCACCGCCACCTCTTGCCCGTCCAGCCGTTTCTTGTCCTTCGTGAGCGCAGCAGGAATGCTGTCCTAGAATCCCAAAACACCCTCAGTGCCACATTATGTTGAGAACTCGGGGAAAAGCACACGCACCCTATCTACGAACTCGACCGTCGCAACACGCGCATCACCGAGGTCCGTGATTTTCACCTCTCTTACTTGCCCGCACTGCACGAGGAGTCAGCTCTGACGGACGGGACGGGCTGAGTTTCGGACTTACGTCTTTAAACAACCTTTGCAGGTCTTCCTCTGTCGCGTTCGCTGGCAGGTCCGCGACAAAGACCGTGCAATTTTCTCGATCTCTACATGAATGACCATATTCAGCCTGCTGGCGTCGCCGAATTCAGAGTCAAAGCTGACCTTTTCAATGGCGGTGGTTTGGTTCTGGCAGAAATCGGGTCAAACGTGATCGTAAAATACCAGATCATTGCGCACACCTAATTTAGGTTTCTTTTTCACTTCTGACGCGGCCGGCTCGACTGTCTCCTCGGCCGTTCGCTTCGTCCCTCGATTCCGCGGAATGTCAACCTCCATCGCTGCATCCTTGTCCCCAATAGCCACCGGCGCTTCGGCCATCTCCACATTGGCAGCCCGGTCCTCCACCACCTGCAGGGCCTGTGCCTGTGCTTGATACACCATCTTTTCCGCATCCTGCAAGAAAACATTTTTCAATTATAAGCACATTTATTCCGACGAACTGTTTTCTCAAACGCACCTTTGCGCGGCGCATGTTGACCTGGTACTGCGCCTTTTCAATCTTGTCGATGCACGTGTTCACGCTGTCCGCCGTGCCGTGCATGTGTTCGAACAAGAGCCACGCCTCCCAGATCGCCTCGGGCCAGTCCACGTTCTTCGTGTAGACGTCCAGAAAGACTTTGCGTGCCTTGTCAAACTGCTGCGCCTTTCTGCGTGCCATACATGACGTCAAAGCAGAATCAAGCGAAGGTACGGGAAACAGACAGACATTAGGCCTCAGTGTACGCCTGCCAGACGAGGTAGCTCGACTTGTAGACCTTGGCGGCTGATTCCCAGACTGCCAAGGCATTGTCAACGAGGTCCGCCATATCAAAATACTGCAAATGGATGAGGCGACAAGAGTCCGAGAGAAGTAGTTACTGACAATGTATGCGAGGTATTTCTCCAACCTAAGTCTTGGATCTCCTGTCTGTGATGCTGTCTATACATGAGCCTACGCGCCTTGCAAGCTTAAAGACACACACCTTGGCGAGCCATCTCAATTCCACCTTCGAGGACGGCTATCAGTGTTGCCACTCCATCCTCGTCTTGCCACAGTCAGTATGATAAGACAACCTACGCCAAAGGGAAGTTATCGACTTACCAGCCTCACCAGCCTCGAGACGTCTCTTTCAAATCCAGCGCGGGCCAAAATGACGGGAACGATCTGCTCAACGTCCTTCTGAAGCAGCTTCGTTTGGAAAGCCTGGTTGAAAATGTCTAGGTGGCACAAGCACGGTCAAGAACAGAGCTTTTGCACTAGCAAAGGAAAAAAAAAAAAAGTGCTGACCTTCCACTGAGGGTATATTTTCAGGCGCTTCCAGCTGACCACTCATGCGTTCCTAGGATCAATTAGTGGTTGAGAAATGAGAAAGAAAACCCGAGACTGACTGCGAAGCGGATATACCGCGCCCAGATCTCGCCCGAAGCTGGAACGCTTCTAACAGCCCGTCTGAAAGCCTGGAGCTCTAGGACCTCGAGCTCTTTTTGTGTACGCTGGCACAAACACAAGAGTGTCAGGATGCGTTGTTTTTCCAGCAGAAGATTTGACTGACCAAGAAATCGCAATAACCGATCCAGAACATCTGCAGCGTGCCGTCTGCGCCTTCTTCGCCATTAAACCGCCTCTTGGCAGCTTCTGCTATCGCGCGTTCGTACAGCGAAGTGATTATGTACAGGTCTGGGTTCTTGGCCCGCCGCTCGGAACCGATGTATCGCACATACGCGTCGAGGGCGAATTTCGACTTGGCCTGGCAGGAATGGTGCTTGGTCAGGCTGGGGAGGAGAGAAACGCGAGGGACGGACCAGTTGCGTCTCGTGAAAGTCCCGACGCTCATATGCTCTCGTTCCTTGGTTGCGAATTTTTGATGCGGTCACGAGCAGAGGCTCGTATTCCTGCGGGCCCTTGAAGTTGGTGACAAGCGACGAATACGATTGCAATGTATCATCGGATGCTGCAGGCAAAGTTACACCTCACGCAACGGATCGAATAGACATTATTCACTTACTGGAATGAGGTTGTCGAAGTCGTCTCAAATGAAATTGTTGCAAAGAATCCAAAAGAGATTGTCTGAGAGGACGATTATTACCACTGCGTGCTATTGTGTCGTTCTTCCCATACCTCTCTATCGGGGAAGCAGTTTGCAGCATCTGCAATTCCCAATCACGTTGTACATCCCATAGTAGATGTCCCTAGAGCATCTTGTCAGCATTCTAGCAGGCCTTCTTTTGTCTTTGGCATCCATCACCTGTGTGAGATGTGAAACTCCTTTGTTCACAACCTCTGTGATTGCAGTGCGCGTCCATTCTGTCGAAAACAAGTCTCCCAATTCAGCAGGTTTGGGTTCTTGCGAATAATGTGCATGCCGGTCGACAATGAACTCGAGATGCTTCTGCATTATGGGGATGGCTGGGAACAAAGCAACGAGTCAATACTGTTTCCAGATGCGCACAAACAAGGGGGAACGACGCACAAAGGTAGTCCTCCTCGGCTCTTGCATAGAGCGCCAGCAGCTCCATGACCCCATCGGTGGTGTCCAAATCCAGACTCTCCTCCTTGAACTTGATCAACGCTAGCCACTCGTCCTCTCCGGCCGCGAAAAAATTTGTGAGCATTTCCAGTGCGGACAGAACTTCTGCTTCCATGCCGTCGAACGAACGCACGAGGCGGATGTGTTTGCATGCAGGCCTACATCGTATGGGTTCTCCGAAATGTCGTTGAGAATGTTAGCAAGAGCATCGAGAGACTCATCCATCGCCTAATGCTCGCTTTTGTCTGCTTGAACTATAGGAGCTGGTATTGTTTCAGTGCGATGACAGCATCTGTCGGGCCGCTGTTGGCCGCTTGCAGGTCGACACGACGCCAAGGAAGGTGTAAGATGGAGGGGAAATGATCACGTGCCCGCTCATTCACCGCAAAAGGCTTGCGTGCGAGGATGTACTGAGTCAGTACTATACTGACGCTGGACTGCTTTATGACGATAATCCCGGCTGGCTGCGGATTCGAGGCCAAGTTACCGCCGGACATGGAAATTTCTTGCTCTGTTCTCTTCTGCACAGCTTCTGTATTCATGTTTCGTTTCCCCGACCACACTTCTCCGATGTCGGCTATTTCAGTTCCCCCTCCTCAGCCCCTATTGCATATGACCTGCCCGTCTTGTATAAAGCTTTGAGACCTGGAATGCAGGAGTTGTCTGTCTTCCGATGCCTTCCCCCACACTCAAGCGCACCAGGCGACGCGCGCTGACGTTGTCTTCCTCCTTCGCCACTGCGATCCGATCAGCCTTCTTTTGCTCCTGGTAAGCTCCCGCCCATCTGATCGGGCCATCTATTAACATCGCAATGCTACTTTTTCCAAAATTAGGCGAGACCGTTCTCCGCCTGCAACGTACGCAGCGCACCGCGACCAGGAGAAGCTGGTCATCAGTCGGCCCCAGAGGTTGAGGCGGAAACAATACCCGTTTTCAGGCACTATTCCTTCATCACTACCTCCCCGTCGAGATCCTGGCCCACATATTCGTCCTCGGTGCCGAAGATGATGACATGCTCCCCATCACAGTCTCCCATGTTGCTACACTTGGAGGGAGATTGCGCTGCGTACGCCCGCGCTTTGGCGCCGTATCCATCTTGATCGCAGGATGGACATGTGGTCGGAGAGAATTTACAGGGCCGGCTCGTGCTCCCTCGATATCCAAATCACACCCTACATCAGGACGCCTAAGAGATTCGTCAGGCGTCAGGTGCTGGATTTTGGCACAGTCCTGTGGTACGTCCACTGCGTCTTGCCCTACATGCAGCGCTGGCGGTCCTTCGAAGTCGTGTTCACGCAGTACTCGCCGTTCTTGCTCTACGCGGCCCTGTCGGCATGTTGTACGAGCGTGTCGCAGGCGCCGCTGCTCGAACGGCTCACTTTGGTATACCGCGCGAACGATGACGCGAGGCAGTACCATCTCTTCTCCGGTTTCGCTCCCAGGCTTCGCCATGTCACACTCGATGGCCTGAGACTAGCGTGGACGCCGTCCATTTTTGGTAATTTAACCCACTTGGACTATACCCACCACGGATTCACGGCCGGAGTGGACGCAGTTGACGAGGTCATGACAATTTTGGAAGTCTCTGCGCGTCTTGTCGACCTGCGAATGTGCTTTCCTCCCAAGAGCACTGCATCCAGGCATTCGAGGCTTCAACGCATCAATAGGCGCCTGATTCTTCCCCATCTTTCTCGTCTATGCCTTCGTGTGGAAGGATTGGACATTCCGTTTGAGCTTGCACATCTCACATCCATCATCACGACTCCGCGACTAACATCGCTACGACTAATCGACGCGAACCGCTATTATCACTCGTTTCCGCGACTAAAGTCCTTCTTTTATGTATATTCGATACCTTCTTCGCTCATCTTCTTACGCATTGAGCACGGCTGGTATGATCCAATGATGATCCCGTCGCTGTTACACGCGCTTCCCCATATGCGTCAAGTCATCGTCAAGAAACCTCATACTCCGGAACAAGTCATTAATTTAAAGCCAAGGTTTAGGGACAATGTGGATTTCGAAACAAATTCTTTGTATCATAGCTATCCTCACAGGCATACAAAGCGACGGCGAGAGTACTGATACCATTTTGTATCCCTAGGGTTGTTTGCACATGTATGCACCCAATTGTAATGTAGCCGTAGAAATAATCTCCAGAAACTTTCACTGAGCACCGTCGTCGTCGTCTGCGACAACCAGAACCATGAGACGGCTGCCTCTTCGCGCACGCTCCGTCATCAGTTTCGGGCGTCAACCACGGATAACCCGGCCCCTGCGCAAGAACCCCGAGACGCGCCTACCACAACCCCACGTCAACATCGTCGCACGCGAGTTTGCGCCCTGCCGGCTCGAGGACCACTACTACCACACGCTGCAGGACGATGTGATGTACATGACCTACATGCACGAGTCCGGATCTCGCCCGCCGCCGCGCCACATCCGGCTCACGTTCGACCCCTCAGACCCGTACACCAAAAACCGGTACAACCCGCCCGTTGGCGGCTCCCAGGTGGGCAAGAAGCGGCCACCGCCTTCCTCTCCCGACAACGTCGTGCGCCTCGAGAAGATCTGCATACACACGATGCAAAAGGAGGCCATCGCGAACAAGAGCAACCTCCTCGGCGTCATCATGGCCATGCGCGCTCTCACAGGCGAGTCGTATCGCGCCGGCGGGAGACACGGCGTCGACGGCATACAGATCGTGCGTGCGAAAAAGTCCGTCGGTGGCTGGCTCAGGAAGGGCGCACCCGTTGGTGTCAAGGTCGACCTCAAGGGCCAGAGCATGTACGACTTTTTGGGCACCCTCGCCGATTTTGTGCTGCCCCGCCTGCGGGACTTTCAAGGAATCGTCCTCCCTCCCCAGTCATCCTCTGTCAATTCTCTCAGCGCAGTCTCCGGCGTCGTCTCGTTCGGCCTTCCACCTAGCGCCATGGGTTTCTTCCCTCAGATTGAGGTCAACCAGGACGCATATCCAAAACAATACGGAATGCACATCCACTTTGTGACTAACGCGACGGGTCTGGGTGCACAAAATAGAGCAAGGGCTTTGCTTTCAGGATTCCAAATACCATTCATTAGAAAGTAATTCATTGTATGTCTCCTTGCCCAAGTATTCTTGTGCGCAGAGCTGACACGAGCTTCAAGATAATCCTAATATATCAATTGCTTTGTATCATTGCTCATTGGTGTGCGCATAAATGACACGTCACGGATTCTAATCTCTTAGCATGTCCGAATCGGTCAACGACAGTGTCATGTCACGGTGGTACAAAATATGAAAGTAACGAGTGCAGAAGACGACGCAAGGTCACTAGACCGCCTATACCTATAAATTAATGAAGCGAGAGTGCGTCTGATGTATGCTAATGAGCGAATTGTAGTTTTAACTATGCAATGCAAACAAAAACAACGAAAGCGTCAACGAGATGAGAAAGAAAAGGAACAGGTGTCTCGAGACACCGTAGCCTATCGATCCGTAGGAGTTCCAGATGGTTGCCAAGGAATGTCGCCCAATCGATGTCGAGATTGACGTACTCTGGCTGGACCAAACTTCGTGGTCGAATGTGCCGAACTGGCGGAAATGCGAGGCTCCGGGTTTAGCTCTTTCATGTATGAGTAGCTTGTGTTCGGTGTCCCTGATGCCTCTGAAGCTGCTCGCCTAATCTTTTTCGAGGCCAGTCCCAGACCAGTGTGCTTCGAAGGAGTGTCGTTGCCGTTGCCATTGCCGTTGGTGCTGCTTCGCGTCTTTGAGACGGCAGGGCGGAGGCCAGGCTGCAAGGCAGGGATAATCTCCCTCGCAAGTTCCCGGACGAGAACGGCGCCATCCGTGCGGCTCAGGCGCTCGACGACACCGAGCAAGCCATACTTTTCCACAAGCGTGGCGCGATTCGGGTGGACTTCGCAGACGGTCCTCAGAACGCGCAGCAAATTCAGCCGCACGACAGCTTTGCTGTTGATGCCCAGTCTGTCGATGATCCGCTTGAAGAACGCCGGAGATTTGGACATATGAATGGTGATAGTCGCAGACATGCGTGTCATCTTGAGGAATGGGTCGAGGAGATTCTCGAACGAGTTGGCCTTGGCGGTCACGAAGCAACGCAACAGGGCATCGATTGATGAAGGTTTTGTCAGTTCATCCTCAACGCGAGCTGTTTCGTCTTGCAGCCTAGCAAATCAAGCATCAGTATCAGGATGAAGGAACTGCGAGCTTTCTAAGGCTTACCATGAAAGAATGGACTCCAGGGCGCTAACTTGGAAGTAGGGATCCTCAAGCAGTTTCAAATACATGGCAAGACCATCATGCTGCCACAGAAGGGTACGGCAGCTCTTCCCTGCACTGGCAAGATCGCACAAGATAGGCAATGCAAATTGTTTCAAGGGCGAGCTCGTTTCAATGACACGCTTCAAGCAAGGCAAGATGCCCGCTTGGGCGGCTTCTTCCTGCCGCGACTTGTTCAATCTGCAGAGGTTGTAACACGTTTGAAAGATGTGATTCGACATTTCCTGCAGAAAAATTAACTGGGCATTCCCGGACGGTATGATGGAGACGGTACCGTGCTATGAGGTCCCGAAGATTGCTCATCAAGGATGCGAATGAGGATCTCCAACGCATTGGCATTCTGAAGAACCTCTAGGAGCGTCGCGTTCATCGATAGATGCTTGACCGCTTTGAGCAATAGCACGAGACACTCCGGTTCCAAGAGCTCGCAAGCCCGCATGAGACCTTCGCAGGGGAAAACCTAGTTTGGCATTATCTGTCAAAAATGAGAACAGACACTCACGTCGAATAACCTTCCTCGTCCCTAAAGCATTTCTGACATGAATATCAGATTGTGATACCTGCGAGAAGACCAAAAGAATTTGTATGATCTTCATCTTCATATCCGTCGACGATGGACCACGGTTGCCCATGACATTGAGCAGCGCAGCCGACAATGGATCGAGCAAGCCCTCACGTATGAACATCCTGCAGAAATCATTTTTCGTTGTCGGGCTTTGCAGTTCGAAAACGCTCCCAATGCCATTCAACGCGTGGACAATTAGCTCAGCTTGTTCATTGTAATCCTCGTCTAGCAAGTTAACAAGGACTTTGAGGCCCCGACAGCTGGCGAATTGGGTTAATTTTCATTCATATCGTCTCGCGGGGAGATACACGTACGAGATGAACATCTGGAGCGTCAGGACCGATGTATGGCACAGCAAGCGTACGAAATGCGAAGCTTCGAGACGACACTCTGAGGGATACTTCTTTGAAGTGAATTCTATTCAAGTGTCAAGAAAATTCAAATTTAAGTTCTGCATGTACATACCCATCACGACAGGGATGCCTCTATAAATAGTATCAGTACAATTCAGAATCTTAATTATTGTCAGATTGACGTACCCAATCAAGCAAAAACTCTCCAGGAACCCAATGTCCGAGTTTACGAGCTAAAGGGAGAGTCAAGTCTCCGTCTCCACCAACCATTGTCAATGAAAGAAAAACTTGCCAGATTGATAATTTGCAGCATTTTCATAATCACTTCCCGCGAACATTTTCCTTCCAGAACTTCCAGGATGGCGAGCATTCCGTGTGAAGACACGAGCTGAACCTGCATCTCGGGCGTCTCGGTCATGATGCTAAGCTGCATACATATGCATAAGCAATGACACAGATCATAGCGGGTCGACTACTGACAAGTTGATCGCAAGCATCTCGTAGTTGAAAGTCCGGAGCCGAAGGCGTAAGCTCGTCAATGAGCTGATTGACGGTATTGCAGAGCCGCGCGTACTTGTCGCGCTGGAGGTTCGCCTCGAGATCGTCTTCTGCGAAGCCTTCGTCGATCTGGGAAAAAAAAAGTTAAAATCATGCAAGACAGACGGGGATCGAAAATACCTCTGCAAACGGATCCTCCTCGTCGGAATTCTCGTCTCCGAGCTACAAATTGAGGATCAAGAGACGACTGCGGAGATTGACATCATCAAAGCATACGTACCCAAGACTTGTTCGACAGTCGGGTGTTGAGTTGTAGCGTTTGTATCGGGTGATCTATCGCTGTACATGGCTCTGGTCAGTACCTAGAAATAAATGGTTGGCAATCGAAAACGAACTAGTGCCGTTGACCTTGCCAAAGACATCTTCATAGTCCTCCTCATCGTCTTCCGTATACTTGCCAAATTCCGCCTTGTTTTGAAGTTTTCGAGCCTCAGCACGTCCATAGGAACCACCGCTGCCAGTTAGCGAGGACGAGCGGGCATGCGAGGAAAAGATACTAGGAGCCGTATTTGGAGTGGACGTCCCAGATCCATTGCTGACATTCATGCCAGAATGCGAAGACTTCCTCGATAGCGGCGGGAGAGGAGCGGATAAGGGCCCTGGCGAGAATCCGGTGAGCCCGATGGTTTTGATATCATCCGGATGGAATAGACCACGTCTGGAGGCATTCTTCATCTAATTTGGCATAAATAACGGTTATAGGACTTAAATCGATGTCAGGTCACCCTAAAATCAGCAACTTTCTTTTCCAGGCGTTGTTCGTCCTCTTCAACGGCAAGATCCGAGTAATCCTCTACAATAGGCACGATATCAGCAGCTGGTGGTTGCGCCAATGGCGCGGCATTGTGTCCAGGACTTCTATTGGGTTTGATGGTCTGCGCGTTATCCTCGCCTTCTTGCTTCTCCTCTTCGACAACCGTGCGTTCCAGAGCTATGAAACACACATCAGAGATGTTCAAACAAGCAACGTTCTTCGAAGCCATCCACCTTGAAGTTTGGTGAGAGAAATTCCATCCTCAAAGTCGTCGTCCCAATTATCCGTCTGTTCTTCAGGTGGCTGCAAGATAAACGAAAGCGGCTGTATCTTCTCGACAAGATTCATGCCGACCGATTTGGTATTTGCAGATGTTCCCGATTTGCGTGTGGCTGCCGCGCTGAAACCAGATGATCTCGACATTGGCGAAGCTGGGATTGGCGGTGAGCGAGCCGGCGATGGATTGCGAGGCGGGTGCCTTTTGGGGTGTTTGGATGGCCTGGATGGAGCTACAGGGAATTTAAATGGAGCAATGGTCACAGACAGAATGTACACGTACACTTTAAGGCTTCGTTCCATTCCTGCACTTTGAGCACTGCTTCGTCGTAATTGTAGTTGCTCAGCGGTCTCGTAGCTGCCTCCTCGCTTGACGCCGGCTTGTCCTTGTCTTCGGAACGAGCACCAATATTCCTCTTGCCCTCTCCCAATTGCTTCCTCACAGAGACCATCCATGGATGCTTGAGCAATTTCTTCGCCGAGACACGAAGATTGCAGTCTTTCTGGAAACAATGATAGAGAAAATCTTTCACTATCGGCGAGGCTCCTTCTGGGATTGGTGGACAATCATCCTGGACAATTCTGAAAAGGGCAGGCATAGGATCCAGGGTATGATATGGTGGATGTCCCTCGAGAAGTTCGATGACGAGACAGCCTACACTCCTAAATGTCCTCATCAGCATTTGCAAAGGGTTGAGGACTTTAATGTTACCATATATCGGAAGCAGTGGTTGCCCCTGACTGTTCAATGACCTCCGGTGCCACTGCAGAGGAAGGTCACGATGCTGAACCATAAAGAATTCATAAATGCGTACTCCAATATGGACTACCCACAACAGCATCATCCCGTACCCCTCCCGTCGTTGT
Organism: Macrocybe gigantea; assembly: GCA_011319805.1. Classification (NCBI taxonomy): domain Eukaryota; kingdom Fungi; phylum Basidiomycota; class Agaricomycetes; order Agaricales; family Callistosporiaceae; genus Macrocybe; species Macrocybe gigantea. The sequence continues at coordinate 304,520 of SJRY01000268.1, forward strand.
GTTGCTCGCTACACCAAAATCCGCAAGCTTTACAGTCCCATCTTTGTTTGTCAAGATATTCGCCCCCTTGATATCCCTGTGGATGACACCTTGATCATGCAGGTAGACAAGGCCCTCGAGCACTTGAGAGATATAGACCGCTACCAAATTTTCTGGGAACTTTCCGAATCGCTTTGAGATATTGTGAAGGGAACCATTCTCGCAGAACCTAAGACAAATTACGCATCGGACATAGATGATAGGTAGAAAAACAAACTCTAGGATTATATACAAATATTCGCGAGTCTTGACAAATCCCTTGTATTTGACGATATTCGGATGCTGGGTTCGGCATATTAATATAAACGCAAAACAGTAAATCCGCATATACTACGCACATTCAGGTTCTTCAGAAGGTCTATTTCGGACTGCAGACGTATGGTTAATCAGTCGTGCGAGAGGGCTGATCGCATACCATGATCTCGCCGAGCTCGGCTTTAGGAATATTGCTCAGCTGGATTTCCTTTACGGCGACGGTTTCCCCGGTGGCCCAATTAAGAGCACCTAACCCCAGTTCAGTGAGTCCTTCCGGAAAGAAGCATAGACAAAGATGACGAACGGTAGACCTGCCCAAATGCTCCCTTCCCAAGAGAGTCGCCGAGTTGCTGCATCAACCTAGTCAGGGCCTACGCGCCACGGATTAACTGGTGCTACGCACGTAGTCATTCAGAGCCTTTGAGGTGCTGGATCTATTGCCTGAACTAGAGGCGAGTTTGGACGGCGTCGTCATGGTGGGAGTGAGTGTGGTCGTTGACGTCGAGATTCAGTGAATGAAATGACTCTGGAGGTGGGTTTTGAAGGAAAGAAAGACTATGCGTCAGTGCTTGGAGCGTGAAAAAGAGACGGCGAAGCAGGACGGCGGCCAGGACGCGCTTTTTCAGTTCATGTCGCGTCCGGCGCTGACCACAAGTTTGTGCTTATGGGTGGCTTTGGTACTTGTGACCAGTGATTGCCGCCTGCCTTTTTCGGAATGTTGTTGCCATGAAGGCGCTATTCCTTGTTTCCCTTGCTGCACAATCAGCTCTCTCCTGTTTCTTCCATACTTTGAAAGCATTATCAGGCACAACTGCAAGATGCTTTGTCGTCTGTATCGCCTTCGGAACGACCTTTCCGCAGGGTGCTATTTACTACCTGCCCGAGTCGGGCGTCTCAGTCTCTAGTGGATTCTTCATTCCAATGTGCATTTTTATGGCTAATCCGAAAATACTTGTCCATACCAGTCGTCATGATTGACAATTGTATCGCCGCTGGATGTCCGTCGTAACACCAGCGTTTGCCGTTCTCTGGTGGACCTCACTGAACAAAAACCTGGCGGTTTCCTTACTTCCAACGACTTACCGCATCAACCTTCTCGTACGCGACTGTCCTGCACGACTCGGCAAACCTACGTCTTCTTCCCCAAAGAAATCTGCCAAAGATGACACGGTCGTACCTCGGTCAGCCAGCCATCGTCGACCCCCATATCCTGCTACATGGAGGGACTCAACACAGACATTCTCATCGATGATTGTGAGATGATGAAAACGTCATAAAAGCCTGACCACTGTCTTTGAATTTCGAGCATTGGTTTCTCGCAATCGAGCCCTCAACTACCCAGAAAGACTTTGACCATGCGTCTCGTTGCTGTTGTCGCTCTCTGCCTAGTTATCGCCGTCTTTGCTAGACCTGCCGACGTCTTTGACGATGCCGTGGTCAATGCTGCCAATGACGGCTGAACTATTATCGCCCAACCACTTCCTCAGATTCTGCACCTGGACCCACACATCGACACAACTGAGGAGTTTTCCTCGCTTCAGGTCGTTACCGAGTAATTGTGCAGGCGACGCCTGGCAATATGACGTCTATTCGCGTACATGCTCGGATAAGCACCCCATTTCCGACCTGCTAACTTCGCTCACCTCCCTAACCCATGCAGAACTCCCCTTCTTGCAGCAGTTAGACTAAGAACTCAGATATATGTAACAGGAACAGAAAATTCAAGGATAGCCTCTCAGAGTTGTCAAAATGCACATTGGAGAAACAGTGGAATCAAGAACTGTTGGTTGAGAAAGGCATCTATCATTCAGGATAATTTCAGTTGTTGTCCATCCAATGCTTTGAATATCAGCCTGAGACTTTCAGCCTTGTAAGGTATCCTAAAGCTACCTTTGGCTTGCCCCTTGTCACTGCAATCAACGGGAACACAGCTAGCCAATGTGAGGCAGCTGAGACCACATCAAATATGATGGCATCATGTTCTATGTTCAGCCTAAGAGTTGAGTTATGTCGAAAACTCGGAATCAAGAACGAACCTAGTTGGGCGACCTCTACCTGATTATCAACATCAAAGAAATATCAGCACGGATCCCTCGTCTCGATGTCGTTCTGAGATGACTTGTCAATCGCTTGGAAGCCATTGAAAAACTGAAATGCTAGCACAACTTAGTAGGGTGGTTTTTTAAGGCAGGTTGCTGGAACAAACCTGGTTCGGGCTGGCAGTCCGCTAGCTTGCGTTACATAAGGAAGGTTTTGGATTGTGATACTGGCAACGCGTTCTCAAACCACAGCAGTAACCGTCGACCTAACGCAGGGCCCTCAAAATCCTTCCAGGTGAACTCTTTGGGACTACCTGGGGACGTACAGCTCCTAGCCCTTCGGCTTTGCGCACGGGGCTTCTGATGAATATCTTTCGTCGTGTGGCGGCGCATCGTCCTCCCCAGATTGGTGCCCTCCTGAGCCCCGAGCAGAAAGAACGGTTATACAGATACACTTCAGGTAGATGGCTCTACAATGAGCAACAGCGTGAGCTTTTTACGCCAAGCTTTACTTGCAGCTTTTCATACTCATTCTGGGATAGAATGCGCGGCACGCTATGTCGAGTTTGATGTAGATGGCGCTGCGGACATGGCCTGCAAGGCAATGGGTGCCGCACGTTGCACCCAATTCAGAAAGGTAATTGAGGGTATGTCCAAACCCTACCTAGGCGTGCAGGGCTGAGCATCCTATCAGGTTCTTATAACAAGGTATTCTCGTTGCAATTCGACAATGACAAGGAAGCCATATTGCGCATCCCTTGTCCAGTCGCAGGCCCTTCTCACCGAAGTACGGCTAGCGAAGTGGCCACCATGACATTTGCTCGTGAGGAATTAGGCATACCCGTCCCCAAAGTCTTATCTTGGTCTTCGAGGGCAAACTCGCCTGAGAATCAAGTCGGAACTGAATATATTCTGATGGAAAAAATAAAGGCTGTGGGTGCGATTACCCGTTGGGATAACATCACAGAATCTACGGCCTGGCCTCTCATGATAGGTTTGTATGACCTCGAAGGCAAGCTGGCTCGTGTACGGTTCTCCTCCATCGGCAGCTTGTACTTCAAGGAAGATCTGGATACGTCACAAAAATCGCAAAGGCTCTTTTCTTCCGGATCAGAGACGGAGCAAGTCTTTCCGCGTGCAGCTGAGCGATACAGAATCGGTCCAATCGCGAATAGTAATTGGTATCGAAGCCGAAGAAGTGAGATGAACTTGGATTTTGGACCTTGTGAGCACTCTCATGATTTACGGATTACATGATTCATTTGACTCTTCGGCAGGGGATAATATGGGAGCCTTCTTAATGGCGTCTGCCAAAAATGAACGAGCCTGGATCGGACAGTTTGCTGCTGATAGCGACTTGCGACGACACCCGTTGCAGCCAAGCAATCCAGACCTACATCTTCGGGCTTTGGCCATGTACGAGTCTATCATACCATACATCGTTCCTCCCCCTTCATTCGCAGAGCCTACTCTTTGGCACCCTGATATAAGTTTGTCAAACATACTTATACCGGAGTCTGGTCCAACTGAAATCAGTGCTCTCATCGACTGGCAGGGTGCATTTGTCGGACCTTACTGCACACAGATTCTGTTCCCTCCCGCCTTCGCCTATGAAGGCGGCTTGATCGAGTTACCCTCAGCTTTTAATCCACCAGAACTACCACTGGACTTTAAGAGTCGATCACCCGAGGAGCGAGAAATGCTCGAGTTTCACCTTAGGTTGGCCTTGCGACACCAGCTCTATGTATTCCTCATGTACGGAGACACGTTGCGTGTCGCAGCGTTAGCGATGCCTCATTGGGGGTCCCTCGCTGCACTGCCGTACTGGGCAGTCCGTTCGTGGAGCGACGGCTGGCATCAGGTCATGCTCCACCTTCTGAAGGTCAGAGATCTCTGGGGCTCCATCGCCCCGCCTCAAGAATCATGTCCTATTGACCTCTCTCAGGAGGAACACATAGAGATAGCAGCATTGATAGAACGTTATCAGAAGTATGAAGCTGCAGTTGAGGCCCTTAAGGGGGCGCTCGGCGCCAGTAGGGATGGCTGGGTGCCAGAACAACATTATACCAAGGCCAAAGAGATGTGCGAGCAAGCTAGGCTGATGTGGGACGAAGAGGCTATGGGTGGTCCTTTCCCGTTCCAGGACGGAATGTATTCCTTCTTTTTGTCGTAGTTGTTGTACAGTACAGTACAATATATATAGCACATCCGATGCACACCAATACACTCTGCTCTCCCTTGTTTTCACTGGGTGCCTGACACATTTCTTTTACGTGTGTAGCACTTGGATGGGTCGTCCAAGTTAGGAAATTTCCCTGTCATTTGCTCCAACAACGCTCAACGTCCACATCAGCAAAAAGTCCATAACATTGTTTGACATTGTAAACAATGTATAATTCGGACAAATTTGTATAGTCATGTATGAGAATACAAGTTGTATAGCATTATAGTAGTCATCTTACAATGTAATACAATTTTATTTGGTGGGCTACAATTATAATCTGAGATTACAATGTTATGCAATTTTAATGACCACCTTACATTGTAATACAATTTTGCTACAATTTTATTTTCAGCATACAATTTTGTCTGCCAGTATGCAATGTAATACATGATTGTGTTTATAATAATATCAAGCATGCATTGTAATCCATGTTGTCTGGTATCCATAATGTCTTTGTTCATTAGCTTTCTTCAATGAATGACAAATAATATGTTCTGAATCACTCAGATATTCATTTAGCAAGAAAGTTGATTTTATTGCTCAAGTATACAGGCACAAGAAAAAAAAAAAGGCTGTCTACAAGGTGTTTTTGGTGGTGCGGAACCTATCGAGGCAAAGCGGGCGAGGACAGCGATAGGTCCGCTCGTAGAGTCCGCACTTGTTGCAGACGATTTTGCCGAGGTTGAGCGTGGAGCGGCGCCATGCTGGCGCCTCGGTCGTGCGGCAATTGACGCAGCAGCGGCGGACGTATTGCGTCTGCTTCGCCGCGGCGTCGTCCGTGAACTGGATCGGACGGCTCGATCCGTCGAGCTGTTGGCGAGCGGAAGACGTGGGCGAGAAGGAGCCTACGCTGGGACTTGGGGCCAGCGCCTCGCTATTGCTGTGGGACAGGAAAACAGGTGCGTAGGGCACCGAGGTCAACGCCGAGGCATTGCCGTACAGTGGGAAGGAGGGATGGTCGGAGGCCGCGAGGAGCGAGGAGGTCGCTGGTGGCAACACGTCATTGCCGTGCAATGGGACGGAGGGCGCGTACGAGGCCGAGAGCGACAACAAATCGTTGCCGTAGAACAAGTCCGGGAGGAAACGGAGGCCCGTATCAATGCCTCGTCGTTGCCGTCGAGCGGGATGGAGGGAAGGTCGGAGACCGCGAGGAGCGAGGACGACGCACGGGGGCCCGGATGCAACGGCGAGCGGTTGCCGGAGAATGGAAGAGAATGAGCGCAGTCAGCTCGGACTGGCAACGGGGGAAAAGCTGGACCATGGAAAAACGCTCGCCATTGTCGTAGAACGGGAGGGAAGGCGAGCAGGGCGTGTACAAGGCCGTTGGCAACGCCTCGTCGTTGCTGTACAGCGCAAGCGAGTGCGCGTGGTCGGCGGGAGGAGCGAGGAGGACGCGCTGGGTATTGGGGGTAATGGCGAGGTGTTGCTGTTGCCGTCGAGCATGAAGGAGGGTAGCGACGGCGTCGTCGTGGAGCGGCATCGACGACGAGAATTGCGCTAAGGAAAGCCGCTCGCTGTTGCCATAGAGTTGGAGGAAGGATGCGTACAGGGCTGCCCTGGGGTCGACGTAAGGCGGGATCAACGGCGGATGCGAAGCCAGTGGCACCATCTTGTCATTGCGGTGCAGTGGGAGAGAGGGCGCGTACAAGGCCGTTGGCAACGCCTCGTCGTTGCCGTACAGCGGAAGCGAAGGCGGGGCAGTCGGCTAGGAAGAGGGAGGAGGGCTTGTAAGACGTTGGGGGCAAGGGCGAGTCATTGCCGTCGCCGTCGAGCACGAAGGAAGACGCGTAGCGAGCCGAGGGCAGTGCCTCTGCGTTATCATAGAGCGGCAGCGAGTGCGCATAGGGGCTGGAGACAACGTATGGCCGTTGTCGTGCAGCAGCATCAATGGCGAGCGCTCGCCGTTGCCGTCGACTGGAGGAAGGACACGTGGGCGGCGGCAACACGTCGTTGCCATGGAGTGGAAAGGCGGGGACGGGGGAGGCTGGCCGCAACGAGCCATCGTTGTCGTGGCCGCGGCTGTGGAGCGGAACAGAAGGAATGCACGGCGCTGGTACGAGCGACTCGCCAACGCCGTGGAATGCCAGGGAGGGAAGGAGGGCACTGGCGGCAACGAATCGTCGTTGCCGCCGAGGTGAGGGAGGGGGCAGGGAGTTGGGGGGCGGGCGCTGGGGGCGGCAGGGAAAGCGTTGGGGGGGCGGGCATTGATGGGGGCGTTAGTTACTACGACGAGCGACAAACTTGTTTCGCTTATCGGCGGCAGGATAGGATCGCCTTCGATCGCAGAGCTGGAAGCTGTTAGCCAACACTCAGGCGGGGGAAGACGACCGCAAAAGCCGCGTTGACCTCTGCGAACGGTGTGGCAAGTGGGGTGGACTGATCCTATTTTGTATCAAGAATGACTGTCGTCAGAAAGAAATCTCCGAATGAAAACAAAGTGCTCTACGTGTTTCAATTAAATGGTGCAAAGCCCTCTGCACCTTCAGCATCATCGTATTCGTCTTCTCCGTCCTCTGGTCCAAGTGCTCCGTCCTCGTCCTCGTCCTCATCCTTGTCCTCTTCATCCTCCTCATCGTCTGTTATCCTCGTCTTCTGCATCTGAGTCCTCTTCATTCTCGTCTTCTTGACCTTCTTCGCCTTCATCCTCATCGATTTCATTCTCTCATCTTGTTCTTCGACATCTTCACCTTCATCTTCTTGTATCGGTTCTTTGAATTATCTTAGAGACATCTAGCTTCACAGAAAAAAGAAACACACCTTGTATAATGTTGCCTTTGTCGAAGGGCGCAACGCGGGACACTACCTCCAGATATTTCTCGCCAAGATCACCGAGGGCGGCCCATATTGCTTGATGTCCGATAGCCCCACCGAAATAGCGCATCACCATATCCCGGTCGACGAAACTGTAAACGCAAATCAGCGAATGCCAAGGTACGCAGACCATGACCTACATTCCAACATAATACCAATTCCAATCTTCGTGATCTTCTTTGGGTTGACGGGCGATAGATGGTCCCAAAAGTTCCGAAGTTCGTCCATGTGCAAATGCAGGCATCAAGTGCACTGCGCGTACTACGTCGTTGGGGTCGAGAAAGCCAAATGCGTCTGGGGTCAGACCCGTACAGAAAGCCGACGCGAGGAAGACGCAGGGCCTTCCACCCGGAGCGGTGTCGCTGATCGCGGTCAAAGTTGCGCACGAACAAGACGTCACTTGTGAGGGACATCGTCTATTCCAAAGCGCTGAGCATAGAGATGGAATATGCTGATGACCCGCGCATAGGCGTATGGATGCGGGTCTCTCCCGACCTCCTCCGCGGCTTCGTGGGACAAGACCATCACGTCGGGATGTGTCCGCGGATTGATAGAGTCTTGATTTCGCCGCATGTCGTAGGTTGTATAATTGAATCGGACTACCTTGTGCATGTATAGTCGGTTACGTTGGATGATTAATGACGCGTGGTCAGATTCTGAGAATTCGACCATGTCTCTAAATGAAGAGCCTTGCAAACGAGCGAGCAAGTGGTCTTTCAACCGTGGCAGGAAGTCCTGGTGTGGACTATTATTAGCAAGTCTTGCGAATGATATGCCGAGCGACACTTACCACCAGTGCGGGATCGTCCTTATTCTCCTGTAGCCACGAAAATATGGACACGTAGTTCTTCTTCGACTCTGACATGTGGTAATGTTGATCTGGAGGAGGGGGCGGCAGGGCCTCGGAGACCGTGAAAGGCAACGCGGCGGTGGCATAATCGTCGACAGCCGCCTCTCCGCGGGCATTTGCCATCTGGTGATTGTATCGTCGCTGCCACATATCCTCCAGAAATCGTGCGCGCTGCAGTTGTCTCGAGATTTGCCCTTCAAACCATTGTTCTTGCTTGTGCGGGCGAAATACCGTTTGACTCGACGATGTTCCAGTTCGCCCTTGTATCAAGAATGAGTCGTAGGTAGATGTATCACAAAACAACACTGAAACGTACCACTTGCGTCGAAAATTTTCTGTCGTTCCAAACAATTTGATGGCTTTGACATAGTCGCCCAACGCGTGAAACTTGTACGTCGTCAGGTTGAATCGCTTGCGGTTGACCTTGCCCGTTTTGCGACAGCGGTTAGATTGAGTGCCACCGCTTGCCTCCACCCGTGGCTGTGCGACGTCCTCGCGCTGCCTCCTCTTTAGGAAGTTCTCGTGTCTCGTAGCATTCACAGGTGGTCCTCTCGAATTTTCGGATGATACGCCCCACGGCCGTTGTTGTCGCCTCAAGGAAGCCGAGCGTTCTTTCGGTATGAAGCCGCAATTTCGCAATGGCGTGCCATGTCGACAGTGTGAACACCAGATCCAGGACCATTGAATTGTGCGGTTCGGGTAGTAAATCCTCCAATACAGGCATTGCGCACTGCTGAGAGTCAGCTCTGCCGAAACAATTATAGACCGTCCAACTTACCTGCAACATATCCTCGTAATCGCGGGCTGCCAGCTTTTAAACCCGAAATGTTGTTGCTGAAAACGTCGAATGACATCGCGACCAAATGTTGGTATGGCTCGATACCTGTTCAAGTTCAAACGTCAGTCTGGCATTAACTTTAAAACCGAAATGAGACTTGCCGTCGATTCAATTTCTGTATGCAATCCCCCCCTTCAGCATACAGGATACGTAGCAGATGGGTGAACGTTGAACGCCAAACACCCAGTTCGAATTCGTGGAGGAAGTCGGGCTGAAACATGGAATAAAAGTTGACTCCGTGGTCGGCGAGGCATGCAGAGAATGCCGTTCTACAACGAATTCAGTTCCTCAGACACACAGGCGATAGCTTAGGAGCTCACTCTGGTAGGAACCCAAGACTTGGGCCGGAGCACGTCTTCGACCCACGTCGAACTGACCAACCGTCCCAATTGGTATATA
>SJRY01000269.1:0-26923 GCA_011319805.1 Macrocybe gigantea
CCTTGTCCAGTCGCAGGCCCTTCTCACCGAAGTACGGCTAGCGAAGTGGCCACCATGACATTTGCTCGTGAGGAATTAGGCATACCCGTCCCCAAAGTCTTATCTTGGTCTTCGAGGGCAAACTCGCCTGAGAATCAAGTCGGAACTGAATATATTCTGATGGAAAAAATAAAGGCTGTGGGTGCGATTACCCGTTGGGATAACATCACAGAATCTACGGCCTGGCCTCTCATGATAGGTTTGTATGACCTCGAAGGCAAGCTGGCTCGTGTACGGTTCTCCTCCATCGGCAGCTTGTACTTCAAGGAAGATCTGGATACGTCACAAAAATCGCAAAGGCTCTTTTCTTCCGGATCAGAGACGGAGCAAGTCTTTCCGCGTGCAGCTGAGCGATACAGAATCGGTCCAATCGCGAATAGTAATTGGTATCGAAGCGAAGAAGTGAGATGAACTTGGATTTTGGACCTTGTGAGCACTCTCATGATTTACGGATTACATGATTCATTTGACTCTTCGGCAGGGATAATATGGGAGCCTTCTTAATGGCGTCTGCCAAAAATGAACGAGCCTGGATCGGACAGTTTGCTGCTGATAGCGACTTGCGACGACACCCGTTGCAGCCAAGCAATCAGACCTACATCTTCGGGCTTTGGCCATGTACGAGTCTATCATACCATACATCGTTCCTCCCCCTTCATTCGCAGAGCCTACTCTTTGGCACCCTGATATAAGTTTGTCAAAACATACTTATACCGGAGTCTGGTCCAACTGAAATCAGTGCTCTATCGACTGGCAGGGTGCATTTGTCGGACCTTACTGCACACAGATTCTGTTCCCTCCCGCCTTCGCCTATGAAGGCGGCTTGATCGAGTTACCCTCAGCTTTTAATCCACCAGAACTACCACTGGACTTTAAGAGTCGATCACCCGAGGAGCGAGAAATGCTCGAGTTTCACCTAGGTTGGCCTTGCGACACCAGCTCTATGTATTCCTCATGTACGGAGACACGTTGCGTGTCGCAGCGTTAGCGATGCCTCATTGGGGGTCCCTCGCTGCACTGCCGTACTGGGCAGTCCGTTCGTGGAGCGACGGCTGGCATCAGGTCATGCTCCACCTTCTGAAGGTCAGAGATCTCTGGGGGCTCCATCGCCCCGCCTCAAGAATCATGTCCTATTGACCTCTCTCAGGAGGAACACATAGAGATAGCAGCATTGATAGAACGTTATCAGAAGTATGAAGCTGCAGTTGAGGCCCTTAAGGGGGCGCTCGGCGCAGTAGGGATGGCTGGGTGCCAGAACAACATTATACCAAGGCCAAAGAGATGTGCGAGCAAGCTAGGCTGATGTGGGACGAAGAGGCTATGGGTGGTCCTTTCCCGTTCCAGGACGGAATGTATTCCTTCTTTTTGTCGTAGTTGTTGTACAGTACAGTAACAATATATATAGCACATCCGATGCACACCAATACACTCTGCTCTCCTTGTTTTCACTGGGTGCCTGACACATTTCTTTTACGTGTGTAGCACTTGGATGGGTCGTCCAAGTTAGGAAATTTCCCTGTCATTTGCTCCAACAACGCTCAACGTCCACATCAGCAAAAAAGTCCATAACATTGTTTGACATTGTAAACAATGTATAATTCGGACAAATTTGTATAGTCATGTATGAGAATACAAGTTGTATAGCATTATAGTAGTCATCTTACAATGTAATACAATTTTATTTGGTGGGCTACAATTATAATCTGAGATTACAATGTTATGCAATTTTAATGACCACCTTACATTGTAATACAATTTTGCTACAATTTTATTTTCAGCATACAATTTTGTCTGCCAGTATGCAATGTAATACATGATTGTGTTTATAATAATATCAAGCATGCATTGTAATCCATGTTGTCTGGTATCCATAATGTCTTTGTTCATTAGCTTTCTTCAATGAATGACAAATAATATGTTCTGAATCACTCAGATATTCATTTAGCAAGAAAGTTGATTTTATTGCTCAAGTATACAGGCACAAGAAAAAAAAAAAGGCTGTCTACAAGGTGTTTTTGGTGGTGCGGAACCTATCGAGGCAAAGCGGGCGAGGACAGCGATAGGTCCGCTCGTAGAGTCCGCACTTGTTGCAGACGATTTTGCCGAGGTTGAGCGTGGAGCGGCGCCATGCTGGCGCCTCGGTCGTGCGGCAATTGACGCAGCAGCGGCGGACGTATTGCGTCTGCTTCGCCGCGGCGTCGTCCGTGAACTGGATCGGACGGCTCGATCCGTCGAGCTGTTGGCGAGCGGAAGACGTGGGCGAGAAGGAGCCTACGCTGGACTTGGGGCCAGCGCCTCGCTATTGCTGTGGGACAGGAAAACAGGTGCGTAGGGCACCGAGGTCAACGCCGAGGCATTGCCGTACAGTGGGAAGGAGGGATGGTCGGAGGCCGCGAGGAGCGAGGAGGTCGCTGGTGGCAACACGTCATTGCCGTGCAATGGGACGGAGGGCGCGTACGAGGCCGAGAGCGACAACAAATCGTTGCCGTAGAACAAAGTCCGGGAGGAAACGGAGGCCCGTATCAATGCCTCGTCGTTGCCGTCGAGCGGGATGGAGGGAAGGTCGGAGACCGCGAGGAGCGAGGACGACGCACGGGGGCCCGGATGCAACGGCGAGCGGTTGCCGGAGAATGGAAGAGAATGAGCGCAGTCAGCTCGGACTGGCAACGGGGGAAAAGCTGGACCATGGAAAAACGCTCGCCATTGTCGTAGAACGGAGGGAAGGCGAGCAGGGCGTGTACAAGGCCGTTGGCAACGCCTCGTCGTTGCTGTACAGCGCAAGCGAGTGCGCGTGGTCGGCTGGGAGGAGCGAGGAGGACGCGCTGGGTATTGGGGGTAATGGCGAGGTGTTGCTGTTGCCGTCGAGCATGAAGGAGGGTAGCGACGAGGCGTCGTCGTGGAGCGGCATCGACGACGAGAATTGCGCTAAGGAAAGCCGCTCGCTGTTGCCATAGAGTTGGAGGAAGGATGCGTACAGGGCTGCCCTGGGGTCGACGTAAGGCGGGATCAACGGCGGATGCGAAGCCAGTGGCACCATCTTGTCATTGCGGTGCAGTGGGAGAGAGGGCGCGTACAAGGCCGTTGGCAACGCCTCGTCGTTGCCGTACAGCGGAAGCGAAGGCGGGCAGTCGGCTAGGAAGAGGGAGGAGGGCTTGTAAGACGTTGGGGGCAAGGGCGAGTCATTGCCGTCGCCGTCGAGCACGAAGGAAGACGCGTAGCGAGCCGAGGGCAGCGCCTCTGCGTTATCATAGAGCGGCAGCGAGTGCGCATAGGGGGCTGGAGACAACGTATGGCCGTTGTCGTGCAGCAGCATCAATGGCGAGCGCTCGCCGTTGCCGTCGACTGGGAGGAAGGACACGTGGGCGGCGGCAACACGTCGTTGCCATGGAGTGGAAAGGCGGGGACGGGGGCTGGCCGCAACGAGCCATCGTTGTCGTGGCCGCGGCTGTGGAGCGGAACAGAAGGAATGCACGGCGCTGGTACGAGCGACTCGCCAACGCCGTGGAATGCCAGGGAGGGAAGGAGGGCACTGGCGGCAACGAATCGTCGTTGCCGCCGAGTGTGAGGGAGGGGGCAGGGAGTTGGCGGGGGCGGGCGCTGGGGGGCGGCAGGGAAAGCGTTGGCGGGGGCGGGCATTGATGGGGGCGTTAGTTACTACGACGAGCGACAAACTTGTTTCGCTTATCGGCGGCAGGATAGGATCGCCTTCGATCGCAGAGCTGGAAGCTGTTAGCCAACACTCAGGCGGGGGAAGACGACCGCAAAAGCCGCGTTGACCTCTGCGAACGGTGTGGCAAGTGGGGTGGACTGATCCTATTTTGTATCAAGAATGACTGTCGTCAGAAAGAAATCTCCGAATGAAAACAAAGTGCTCTACGTGTTTCAATTAAATGGTGCAAAGCCCTCTGCACCTTCAGCATCATCGTATTCGTCTTCTCCGTCCTCTGGTCCAAGTGCTCCGTCCTCGTCCTCGTCCTCATCCTTGTCCTCTTCATCCTCCTCATCGTCTGTGTTATCCTCGTCTTCTGCATCTGCGTCCTCTTCATTCTCGTCTTCTTGACCTTCTTCGCCTTCATCCTCATCGATTTCATTCTCCTCATCTTGTTCTTCGACATCTTCACCTTCATCTTCTTGTATCGGTTCTTTGAATTATCTTAGAGACATCTAGCTTCACAGAAAAAAGAAACACACCTTGTATAATGTTGCCTTTGTCGAAGGGCGCAACGCGGGACACTACCTCCAGATATTTCTCGCCAAGATCACCGAGGGCGGCCCATATTGCTTGATGTCCGATAGCCCCACCGAAATAGCGCATCACCATATCCCGGTCGACGAAACTGTAAACGCAAATCAGCCGAATGCCAAGGTACGCAGACCATGACCTACATTCCAACATAATACCAATTCCAATCTTCGTGATCTTCTTTGGGTTGACGGGCGATAGATGGTCCCAAAAGTTCCGAAGTTCGTCCATGTGCAAATGCAGGCATCAAGTGCACTGCGCGTACTACGTCGTTGGGGTCGAGAAAGCCAAATGCGTCTGGGTCAGACCCGTACAGAAAGCCGACGCGAGGAAGACGCAGGGCCTTCCACCCGGAGCGGTGTCGCCGATCGCGGTCAAAGTTGCGCACGAACAAGACGTCCATCTTGTGAGGGACATCGTCTATTCCAAAGCGCTGAGCATAGAGATGGAATATGCTGATGACCCGCGCATAGGCGTATGGATGCGGGTCTCTCCCGACCTCCTCCGCGGCTTCGTGGGACAAGACCATCACGTCGGGATGTGTCCGCGGATTGATAGAGTCTTGATTTCGCCGCATGTCGTAGGTTGTATAATTGAATCGGACTACCTTGTGCATGTATAGTCGGTTACGTTGGATGATTAATGACGCGTGGTCAGATTCTGAGAATTCGACCATGTCTCTAAATGAAGAGCCTTGCAAACGAGCGAGCAAGTGGTCTTTCAACCGTGGCAGGAAGTCCTGGTGTGGACTATTATTAGCAAGTCTTGCGAATGATATGCCGAGCGACACTTACCACCAGTGCGGGATCGTCCTTATTCTCCTGTAGCCACGAAAATATGGACACGTAGTTCTTCTTCGACTCTGACATGTGGTAATGTTGATCTGGAGGAGTGGGCGGCAGGGCCTCGGAGACCGTGAAAGGCAACGCGGCGGTGGCATAATCGTCGACAGCCGCCTCTCCGCGGGCATTTGCCATCTGGTGATTGTATCGTCGCTGCCACATATCCTCCAGAAATCGTGCGCGCTGCAGTTGTCTCGAGATTTGCCCTTCGAAACCATTGTTCTTGCTTGTGCGGGCGAAATACCGTTTGACTCGACGATGTTCCAGTTCGCCCTTGTATCAAGAATGAGTCGTAGGTAGATGTATCACAAAACAACACTGAACGTACCACTTGCGTCGAATAATTTTCTGTCGTTCCAAACAATTTGATGGCTTTGACATAGTCGCCCAACGCGTGAAACTTGTACGTCGTCAGGTTGAATCGCTTGCGGTTGACCTTGCCCGTTTTGCGACCGCGGTTAGATTGAGTGCCACCGCTTGCCTCCACCCGTGCGGCTGTGCGACGTCCTCGCGCTGCCTCCTCTTTAGGAAGTTCTCGTGTCTCGTAGCATTCACAGGTGGTCCTCTCGAATTTTCGGATGATACGCCCCACGGCCGTTGTTGTCGCCTCAAGGAAGCCGAGCGTTCTTTCGGTATGAAGCCGCAATTTCGCAATGGCGTGCCATGTCGACAGTGTGAACACCAGATCCAGGACCATTGAATTGTGCGGTTCGGGTAGTAAATCCTCCAATACAGGCATTGCGCACTGCTGAGAGTCAGCTCTGCCCGAAACAATTATAGACCGTCCAACTTACCTGCAACATATCCTCGTAATCGCGGGCTGCCAGCTTTTTTAAACCCGAAATGTTGTTGCTGAAACGTCGAATGACATCGCGACCAAATGTTGGTATGGCTCGATACCTGTTCAAGTTCAAACGTCAGTCTGGCATTAACTTTAAACCGAAATGAGACTTGCCGTCGATTCAATTTCTGTATGCAATCCCCCCCTTCAGCATACAGGATACGTAGCAGATGGGTGAACGTTGAACGCCAAACACCCAGTTCGAATTCGTGGAGGAAGTCGGGCTGAAACATGGAATAAAAGTTGACTCCGTGGTCGCGAGGCGTGCAGAGAATGCGTTCTACAACGAATTCAGTTCCTCAGACACACAGGCGATAGCTTAGGAGCTCACTCTGGTAGGAACCCAAGACTTGGGCCGGAGCACGTCTTCGACCCACGTCGAACTGACCAACCGTCCCAATTGGTATATAAATCGACGCGCGGTATCTATTGCACCTCGCGATGCTCGTCGTCGACTCTGATCTTCTCGCGGCGACGTGCATCCAGTTTGGTCCCCATCAGCAGGATATTCTTCTTTGGGATGAAGCAGCGAGGGCAGGGGCAGGCCGCCATCGACCGGATGGTGGCCAAAAGAACTCTGATGTCGTGTCAATGACTGTTTGCACAGGACTTTTGAATATACTTACTTTTCTTTATAATCGGCCGAGTAGGTGAAGAATCTGGGGAACAACCGCCTTGTAATGCCGTCGGCGCACTTGACGACGATTCCGTGCACGTAGGCATGCATGAAGTCCTCATCGAGCAGTAGCTCCCATACGGCATGCATGAGTTCACGGCGAAGGTGGGCAAGGGTTGCAGCTGATGCCGCAGCTTGCTTCCCGAGCTTCATGTATATGTCTTGAACAGTATCTGGTAGCTGCAATAGAACAAATTTAACAAGACCAATCACATTCAATCAGGAGATCTTACCTGAGGGATATATGTGACATGTTCGACGGAGAAAGTCGTAGGCTTTGAACGACTGTACTTTGACTGATTGCCGAATAACGCGTAGATGGGCCAGAGCGACGCGGTACCAAAGTTGGTGAGATGAGTCGAATCGGACCAGAGCATGATCGCGGCCATGGCTGTCTCTAAAGTACAGCCAGGTTCGCATGGTTGCGTCTGTATCTTCTCGTGCTCGGCGATGAAAGCGTCCGAGTTGTAGACTTCACTGAGTATTCGCTCGGGCGGGTTTTCAGGCGATGACTTCCAAAATTCCTTGAAGGGCGTGTAATGAAATGTCTTGGCTGCTGGTGATTCAAATGCGGATTTGATGACACCCGTCAGGCTCTGATGCCAGACTCCGTGGACTTCGAAAGTTGGGGCTTCGTCTTTGCTGGCATTTTTCGAACCTTCGACGGGCAAACGAACCTTGACCGACGATTTCTTGAATGGACTTCCTTGATAAAGCGAAGGATCATCCATGAATTTGTCCATGCATCCAGTTCACGTTTCGTGCTGAAATTGGAGGCAAAACCAGCCACCTCAAAGTCGGGCGCCAGGATGACGTCACGAACCAGTCGATCCGCTTCTTCAATCGATTTTTGCCCCGATCCAGTACAGAACCAACGAATAAACCAAAAGACCGACGCGTTGCGAAAGGGAGCAAAGATGTCTTCAGCCCACCGGCATGTGATCAAGAAGGGCACGACCCACTTTGAGTGGACAGTATCGGGCTGGCTAATAGAGGGACGGGGGACATCGTAGAGGTCGTTTAGCTGTTGGTCAGCTTCGGGATCACCGGATGGATACGTGGTATAGACTTGATAGACGCCAAATTCATTGGGCTCTGTCTGAAATTCGATTGGATTGGAGGAGGGGGGATGGTGATGGAGGTGAAGTGTCTTCTTCCTCCTCGATGGGTTCGGGCTCCTTTGGTCTCAGTGGAGGAGGCATGTGCAGCAGGTGTACACGGTGAGGCATGAAATCATGATACCGGCGAGGAAAGGTTCGCTTCCTACCGGACCTGGTAGGAGGAGGCACAAATCCTTCTTTGACGCGTGCGGGCTGGGGTTCGGGTTCTTCGTCGACCTCCATGTTTTTGACCAAGTCTGGCACTTCTGCGACCTGTCCTCTAGTTAGCTGGCACGATGTTTACTTTAATGATCACATACTGATGGTTCCACTAGTGGAGACGGTTGATGTATCCTCAACAGTTTTTCCTTCCTTTCCTCCCTTTTCTCTTTGATGCACTTGGCTCTTTCAATAACCAAGGCGGCCGCCTCACTTCTTGCGAGCTTGCATTTTTTGCGATGAAGGGATAAACCCTGACTGCTCTTGCATTCTAAACGGCACGACTGACAGACGAAAGCCACCATGAGCAGGACAGGGATCCACCAGCGCATTCCGATGGGGGATAGGTCAACGAAGGCAGCACATACAGCGAGAAGGCATCGAAGCTGTCATCGTAGAATCACGTGGGACCTCAGGCCTGGGGCGGGCCCCAGGCCCGGATGCAGATAAATCGGTATTATTGCTATGTAGGCGGGCTAATTACATCATAGATAGCATCAGAGTCTCGTCGCGGAGGAGGGATCATCAATTGTTGGGCCTTGATTACAAGCAAATAGTACATTGATTCAGCGACAGCACAACAACAGCGAAAGCAATTGGCAGCACAGAACTCGGCAGGAAACTTGAGGGACCAGGCAATGGGTGGGATCAATCTCTTGGAGGTACCCGACACACCAATCGACGACCCCCATGAGTGACAATCTTGAGAATTGGAAATTCAGGTACTTGTACGTCGTCAGGAATTACGATGGGAGGATCGGGCGAGGACTTTGTCGCGGATGGCAGGCGATTGTGAATTTCGTCGTTTAAAATGTCATTAATGACCCTAACACGCTCTTCAGTGAGAGAAACACGGTGGCGAGGGACGTACATCAATTCGTTGAGGCATCGTTGCATGGCCAAGATAACTCTGTTCCCACTGCGTATCAACGTCTCCTCATCCAATTCCCGAACAGTCACCAACAGGGTTTCCATGTCGGATATCGTATTGGCGCTTGCGGTATTGCTCACTATAAGTCCCTGTCAATAGCGTATCCTACACTAATAATTCATTACAGTACGGACTTGTGTTTTTTTCTTTTGTTTCCCTCCTCCACATATCTGTTTGATATATTCTTTCAAATTGATTTTATTCTACAACTGTATCTATAGTCTACGATGTATCTACGGACTATGTACGTCTACTACGGAGGCCAATGTCATCGATGGTAGTGGTAACGGGGCAGGAGCAAAAGCGTGGGAATGCGGACTTGTACGAGGACGGCAAGGCGATCATCCGATGCGCCATCATGAATCGAGATGAGAACGGGGTAGAAAGTCTTTTGGGGGAATTCATCGAGTTGACGACCAACGACATGTGCCAGGGTTGGGAAACAAAAGAGCAAAAAGACCAAAACGATCATCTGGTTACGGATTTGCATACTGAAGCTCGAAGGACCCGCGCTAAATGATTATAAGTGTACAATCGATCTTGGATATACACGACCGTAGAATAGACATCGACTAATATATTCCATGCTAAGAAAGGCGGCGTGCTTAGGGAGTCCCATCAACAGTCAGATGACAGCAGGCTTCTTATCAGCTGACATGCTTCGCAGAACGCGACTTTGGTGCCAGACGCTTTTCCAATTCCCCACAATTTCCTTCGAACCATCACGATGCCCAGCCACTTCCAGGAACCCCACGGCGCTCAGGCGAGCCCAAGAGTCGAGCCCGAAGTCACGCGACCCGTCGCAGGAGATCAGCCGACAACGGAAAGAGACTCTGAGCGCAACCGCAACCAGGAAGGGCAACAAAGTCAGGCGGAAACAGGTCTACTCGCCGAGCTTAAGAATGGTTCCAAGAAAAGGACCCAGTGAGGTTCAGATCCAGCCGAGCAGTGGCTTTCGCAAGCTGACATATTCTATACACAGAAACACGGAATACACGCCTTTCCATAACATCGCGAAATGGATTTTGCGCAGTGAGAGTGCGTTCATTGATTTTTCAGAGCTATGGAACACGGGCTTCCTGACCGACATGGACGACGAGACCTCGTATGTGCGCGATCATGAGATGGTACAGTTACTCTACGCTCATCTCTTTCAGATCACCAGCTCCAGACGCAAAGCACGAAGAATTGTTGCGCATATACGGGATCATGCGGGCGTCAATCAGCGGTTTCGAAGATTACATGGGCAAACTGATGGAACAGCCGCATCGACTGGTGGACTTGACAGACAAGGTAATCATATGCGCATATACCCAAACTAGCACTAACTGCATGCTCCGTCAGATGAAGAACTTGGCAAGCCAGGCTCGCAGCGAAGATACGTCGAGCCTCAAAGACGCATTTATTGACCTCATCGCCAGGGATATTCCGGGTCAGCAAATAGACCCCCCATTCTCGCGGGCGACAGAAAGGAGGGCCGTCGCGGATTCCATCATCTGGTCCTGGCGCAGTTGCTTTGCCCGGTCGATCGCCTCGAAGAATTCGATGCCGATCCAGAGAGCAAGTTTTTTTATTTTTCAAAGTTCAAATGCTACTAATTAGGGTATTACCCAGCACTATGCTCAGGTTCCTCAACGACAGAAGCCTCCTGAATCCGCAGGACCCTGTCGCGTTCATGTACGAAGAGAACGGGGATAATTTCGACATGGCCAACATAGGGCATGGCCTTTGCAAAGGTCCGCTTCTGGTCCGCGTACGTGATCTGCAGGTCTCGCGATTTTTGATTGGACTGCCACCCCTTGCAGGTCTGGAAACACTTGTTCACATCGCCATCTTCGGTGTTGAAGGAAGCACCCGGGCGAACCAGGACCCGTTCAAGTCAAGCGAAGAAACACAGGATGAAGGAGGTGATGCCAGCGAGCATCGCGTATGCAGCAATGCACGTAAGTCTCCTGATCGTGTCAGCGCAGTGCTACTAGTTCTTTTTTTAGGTGCGATATCTCCTCTCCGAGCAAGAGGATTGGCGACTGGACGAAGCGACTTGGGGGAATGCACGATTTTACGAAATGGTGCTCAGCCTGTTCAATAACAGGCAATGGAAATGGTGTATAGACACCTTGGACTGGTGGAACAGGTATGATATCACATTGTTGGATAAGACTTGTTATTACAGAGTTACACGACCCGATAGGCAGGTATTCTCCATGGAACAACTCGTGCTCAACGGCAAGCAGGTGCAGGTGCGCCCCTCGGCTCTTCTCTTAGCTTTCCAGGAACAAGAAGAGCTCGTAAACTCGCCGCATGGCCCGATCGGCGGTGAGTCCAAGACCCAGATCTCATGAAGTCCAAGACAATTATACTCTACAGCTGGAAATCAAGCCGCGGCACACAAACGGTCACACAGACCGCTGTCGTCAAGCACGGCGAGCAGCTCCTGTCAGTCCCGGCGTACCTCCAGCCCACTGCCGCCACACAATGAAGACGAAGATGAAGATGAAGACGAAGATGACACTGACGATGAAGACCATGGCAATTGAGGCTATGGCAACCATGGTCCACGCAATGAATACAAAGACGAAGACAAAGACTATCACAGGCGTCTCTCCCAACACTACGACAACCACGACCGACATCTTCCTTTGCCGAGGAGCCTGGCGATTCAGATAAGCCGCCACCAACAAAATCGCATGGACCCGGTACGTTGAGTCCATCTTGTTGAATGCGCACCGCTCAGGGAAAGGCACAGATGGCAAGGTCCCACAGAAAATATCCGCCGCCCAATCGATGATTCCAGGATCCCTCTGGAGATGAGAATGCGGCCGACTTGTGACAATCGCGACCTCGTACAGCAGACGCATCGAGTACTCTCTCCCCCCTGTGACAGACGAGGCCCGGAACTCAAAAACCGATGCGCCCACCCTCTCCCATCCCAATCCCGGAGTGAAGAGGTATTCAATGGGTCGTCATCACGGCCCTGACATCCCTCCACCCCAGGGCAACAATGTGCAGGACGACTTGCTTCCTGGAGATACCGTGAGGGGGACAGGACCCGAACCTCAGCAAGAAGGGCCTCTGCAGAGCCCTGAAGCTAATAATGGTTCGTGTCAATAATCATTCCTTACTAGACTGAAATCTATCTACACAGAAGCAACAGGCAACGTCACTCCCGCCGTGCACCCAACCTTGATCCCAACTCTGATCCCTGGCTCAATTCTCCGTCGGATGAAGACCCGCGACTCCAATTCGATGACGACATGCTGCAGGCACCCGAGCCACCGAAAGGCGACATGTCCGACATGCCCCCGAGTCCTATGAGCGACCTCTCCGCTCAGGAACAAGAACCCGTCAACGTGCCACCTCCGGCACCAAGTGTTTGCGGCGCCAAAAGGTCAGCTGCAAGTACTCGCGGACACGGCATATCAAAAATGGCACGTGGACGCGGCGGAGCGACCGATACGCAAGGGCGCCCTGCATCCCCAATGCCTGACATGACCACCGGCGAATTGCCCGCGGTGCAAGGCTGACGCCGAGGACGTGCAAAGAGAGGCGCAGTGACATCGCGAAAGAAGAATTGATTGTTAGGCTAGACGAATCTCAGAAGGACTCGGGCAGACTAAGTGCGAGAGTGGTCTTGAGATGATGGCAAAAGGAATATTAAGCCTAGCGTTACTGGTACATCTGGGAGTCCTTATATACACTACAGTACTCGAGCACGGACCATGGGCTGCGCAATGCTGTGGGCTGCGGATGAGTAAGACTGGAAGGAGATGACTCAGGATGACTAGGGAAGTGAGATGACTCGATGGCTGCGCGCTGCGCAGCATGATGGGGGAGATAAGGGATGTGGGAAAGATAAGATAAGAAAATGAATAGTCCTTTGGGCGGCGTCTGTAACATCACCCTCTCTTTAGATTCGCGTCCTCGCGAAAAACCTTAGTCCAGCTGTCCCCACCCAGTATTGGTCTCCCAGGCGGTCGCGGCACGCGGGGCCCATGTATGAATGAGCTCTTCATTATAGGCGCGAATGTGGTGGAGTGTGTGGCGAGGAGTTTAAGCCGCCGGTTTTCTGTGCGAAGCATTTCCATTGCTTCGCGAAGCGCGATACGTTCAGCTGCAGTGGGGCCGGTCCCATCAGGGGTTCTCCGGTCCAGAGGTGCGTGCGGACGGTCATAACATAGCGCATATATGCGCCGAGTGTGATGGCGAGGGGGTCCATGTAGTCGCTAGCATTGAGAATCCTTGCCAGATTCTCGAGGTCGCTTGGGCGGTTGGGGTAGGTGCGCGGCTGCCCTCGCTGCTGTCGATGCTGATGGGGGCGTTGGTGGTCATGAAGTGCGATTTTTGGTCTTCTTCCCTCTTGTCGTGATCCTTTTATCCTGGTTCGCAGTCTTCTTTAGGAAGTGGTCTAGAGCTTGCTGCGCATTCCCCAGCTCCTTCTCTTTGATCCATGTGTTCTCTTCGTGTCCGTATCCTTTCCATTTGACCAGGAATAGTGTCCCCTTCCCTTGTTTCTTCCTTTTTAGGATCTCTTCTATCTCGTACTCTTCTTCATCATTTATGATTTCAGGGGGTGGTGGTGATGGTCGCTCTTGTATCTTGAAACGGGGTCCTTTGTAAGGCGTGAGCAGTGTTTCATTGAACACGGGGTGTATCAGCTGCCATGATGCTGGGAGTTCCAGGCGATATGCCGAGGCTCCTTTCTTTTCAACCACCTTGAACGGTCCGTATCGGAGTGCCGATAACTTCTTTGATGGTCGATTGACTGTGATATTGGTGGCTTCTAGCCATACTCTATCTCCTTTCTTGTATTCGGGCAGGTTTTCGTCTCGCATCGTAATTGTCTTTGGCTCGTGTTTGTGCATATTGCAGCGCGGCATTTGCTTCCTTTCGTATTTGGCTCATTCTTTTGACGAAGTCTTTTGCTGCGGGGTTATTCCCTTCTGTCGTCTGCGGCTCTCCCTTCCAGGGGTGCATTCCATAGTTGAGGTAGAATGGTGTCTCTTCGTTCCCTGGTGTGCTTTGTCATTGTATTGGTACTCTGCAATTGCTATCCATTCTGCCCAATCGTCCTGTAGGTTGTTTGTGAAGCTTCTGAGGAAGGCTTCCGTTTCTTGGTGGGATCGCTCCGCCTGTCCATCTGTCTGTGGGTGATAGGCCGTTGATAGGTTTTGCTTTGTTCGAGTAATTTTAGAAGTGCTGTCATGAATCGTCGTGCTGCGAACTGGGGTCCTCGATCACTGATGATCTTTCGTGGAATTCCATGAAGCCGCCACACATTGTCTCGGTATAGTCGTGCGAGACCTCTGCTGTGAGTTCGGTCTTTGTGGGAACTAGGTGGATCATCTTGGTCAGGCGGTCTGTGACTGCGGCGATGGCGTTAAAGCCGTTCGAGGGGTAGCGGTCCTATGAGATCTACTCCGATATCTTCCCATGGTTGTTGTGGGACTTCGTGCGGGTGCAGGGGTGCGTGTTTCTTTTGTCGGATGATTTTGTTTCGCTGACATGTTTCGCATCCATTGACATACTTCTTGATGTCTGTCAGCATTGATGGCCACCAATAGGTGCGGCTTATGAGCTCGTGCATGCGGTATTGCCCTGGGTGTCCTCCGATGGGTGTGTCGTGGTGTTCAAACATGATGTTTTCCTTCAGTTTGTTGTCTGGAGGAACATAGATTTTCCTCCTACATATACGATGTGGTCGTCTTCTGTGAACCAGTGTGGTTTTTCCTTCAGTCCTGTTGTTACGATCGTTTCCCTTCGTGCGCATTGTCGAATTTGTTCTATCCTTGAGGATTCGATCATCGTGATTCCTCTTGTTTGTATTGTTTCGTTATTTTCTGCTTCTTCTTTCTGTGGGTGTTCGTCCTCGAACATCATAAATTCGAAGTCTCGTTCATTATTCTCTTCCAGATGTCGAATGAATGCTGCTTCTTTGATCATTTGTATGTCGTCCTTCTCTGCTAGGTTTTCTTCATATCCTGCCATTCGTGACAGGACATCCGCTTTTCCATTCGCCTTTCCTGGTACGTGTCGTAGTTCGTAGTCGTATTCCTGTAATTTCAGGTACCAGCCAATCTGTCTCGAATTGAGTCGCTGCGGCTTCGGAAGTATGATAGGTTCTTGTGATCCGTCAATATTTCGAACTTCTCTCGAGCTTCGAGGAGGTATTGTCTCCATGTCTTTAGTGCGACCATTATCGCAAGAAGTTCCTTGTCGTAGATTTCGTAGTTTTGCTCTGCTGGGGTCATGCATCTCGAAATGAATGCATCGGATGCCATAGTCCTTTCTGCTGTTGTGATAGTACCGCTCCAATGGCATATCCTGAGGCGTCCGTTTCGACTCGGAATTTTCCTTCTGTCTGTGGTAGTGCTAGAATGGGTGCTGAGGTTATATGTTGGATCAGTTCTTTGAAAGCGCCTTGTTGCTTGTCTGTCCACTGGAATGTTTTGTTTCCAGTCAACTCCGTCAGGGGTTTAGCGACCTTTGCATATCCCTTGATGAATCGTCGGTAAAAGTTCGTGAATCCCAAGAACTTTTGTAGTTCTTTCTTCGTCTTTGGGGTTGGCCAGGATTGTACGGCTGTGATCTTTTCTGGTTCCATTTCTACCTTCCCTTCTCCTACGATGTATCCTAGTACTGGGACTTTCGATGATTCCCAGACGCATTTCGGTCCTTTGATGAATAGGTCGTTCTTGTTCAGTATTTCCATGACTTCTATGGTGTTCTTTTGGAGTTCCTCTCGTGTTCGTCCGATGATTATAATGTCATCCATATAGATTATGCACACTCTTCTTCGTATTTGGTCTTGGAAGAGGCTCGCCATCATTCGGCTAAAAGTGCCTGGTGCGTTGCACTGCCCAAAATACATGACTGTCGGTTCGAAGAGTCCTCTTGCTGTTAGGAAGGCTGCCTTCCATTCGTCCCCTTTCCGGATGCGCACGTTATTGTACCCCCAGATAATATCGATCTTGCTAAAGTACTTTGCTCCTTGTAGTACGTCGAGGAGCTCGCTGATGCGTGGTAGTGGAAACTTGTCCTTGACCGTATATTTGTTTATTTCCCGGTAGTCTTGGATGAGTCGCTTGCTTCCATCCTTCTTATTGCGAAAGAAGCAGGGTGCTGCGTAAGGTGATTTCGATGGGCGTATTTTTCCTGTTCGTAATCCTTCTTCGACGAAGGCATCTAGTTCCTCTAGCTCTTTCTGTGTCATCGGGTAGACCTTGCTCGGTATCGTTTTGGGTGCATCCTTCGTTAAGTTTATTTCATGGTCCCATTCTTTGTGGTCTGGTAAGCGATCAAAGTTCTTCTCCTTGAAGAGGTGTTTGAATCTGATCAGATATGGGGGTATCTGGGTTCCTGTCTTGTCGCTGGCTGTGGTTTTCGCTGGTTCAGCCACCTTCTGTATCTTGATCGTCTGGTGGTTTATTTTGCACGTTTTGGGGCATCTTCGAAGACAATTTCTCCTGTCCTCCATTTGATTGTTGGGTTGTGGTAGACAAGCCAGTCATGTCCTAGTAGCATGTCGGTTTTTCCGATATCGAGTACGATGGCTTCCATATGCTCCTTGTGTCCTTTAATGTCGATGTGGACCTCCGCTACTCGGTCTGCTGTTTTCTGACGATTGGGTGATCCGTCTGCATTTATGATGGGAATCTTCTTGATTCGTCGTGTCTTCAGTCCTGTTTTTGCTACTATCGCGGTGTTGATGCAGGTCCTATCCGCTCCGCTATCGACTTCTGGTGTTATCGTTGCGATTCCTTTTCGTGTTCGTATCCTCGCTGGTACTGCGAGCTCTTTCCTCTTTGGTGGTTTGTCCCCTTGGATGGTTTTTCTTGGTGCTTCAGATCGCTTGGCAGGAATGGTGTATTTCAGAGTATGGGATGATCTACATCCGGTATCGAAGCGAGTCTGTTTCAGTTGTATGGGTCGCGATTTAGCACCTCCTAGTCGGACCCTTCGGCAAAACCCTCTTTGTCAGAGCTTTCTTCATCCTTGTCTTCTTCGTCCTCTCCTTCTTCTTCTTTCACTTCTCTGACCCGGGATTTTCCTTTCTTCTTCTTCTTGCAGTTTCGTGCATAGTGTCCCTTTAAGCCACAGTTGAAACATGTGACATTTGCTGCTCCTTTTCGTGGTTCCGGGCAGTTTCGTGAGATGTGTCCTGGTTTATTGCAGTTGAAGCAGTTGTTGCTTCGTACTTTGTCGACTTCCATGGCCTGTCCTGCTCCTCGGCTTGGATTTCCGGCCTTGCGCTGATTGCTTGTGAATTCTCCTCTCATCACATTTCTGTGTTCATCGATGTTTCGTCCAATCGCTCGAACTGTCTTGATATATTCATCTCCATCTGTTGGAAGTGTGGAGATTGAGTGTACGGCTTCTGCTGTCCTTCGGTTTAAGCTCTTCTCGAGTAGGAAACGAGGGGCTGTTCCTGTCATTCCTGCTTTCCCTGCGAGGTCTACGAATTCATCCAGAAATTCGTCGATGGGTCGGTTTCCCTGTCTGATGTTGAATAGTTTGCTTCCTGCTTGTGATGGCGACATGACATTGCTGAATCGTGTCTCTATCTCGGTTATGAAGTCGGCCCATGTGCTTTGGTTTGTAGTGGTGTCGATCTTCTTTGATGCCCAATGGGCTCCGGGTCCGTCGGTCATTCTAGACAGGACCGCTCCAATCTTCTGTGTATCCGTGAGGTCTCCATGTGCGGTTATGTAGAGTTTCATCTTTCTCCACCAAATATCGAAGGATGTTCGATCTCCTGTAAAGGATTTCGGGTCGGCGATGATTCCCTTGTATTCTGTCGTCATCCTTTGGGGGTTTTCTTCGTCGTTCTCTTGGTCTTGGTCTTCCTGTTCCTGGATCTGTTGTTCTTGGGTCTGCTGTGCTTGTACTTGGGCTTGCTGTTCTTGGAGCTGTTTCTGTCTTCGCTCCTCTCTCTGTTCTTTCCAGTAGTCTAGGTCGACTCCTGCGATTCTACAAGCTTGTTCAAAATCGGCCCACTCTGCGGCGGTTGGTCCGGTTGTCTTTGGTAGTCCTTTTCGCTCCCTCCACCGATAGTATTCGTCCCAGTCGCTGTTGCTTACTTTCGCCACGGTGGTGCGATTCTCTCCTTATGCAGTGCTTCGGCGGATTGGTCCTCTGAAGGGATTCGTGGTTTCGTTCCTGTGTGTCCTTGACTCTGGTGTCGTTCTCGTTGGTTCTGTCGTACGCTCTGTGCGTCGTGCCCTCTCTGTATCAGTATGTCTTCCTCCTGTGTTCGGCGATTATAGTTCTCGATCTGTTGTCGCCTAAAATCTCGGGCTTGTGTTCGTTCTTCTCTCGTTTTCTTGCGGATGGGTTCGTCCTCTTCTTCGGCAAGAAGATTCTGGTCTGACCACAGCTCTTCTGGGCTTATCCCGTATTCTCCCTCTAGGAAGAGTTCTGCAATGAGTTGTGCTGCTCCTTCGCTGAGGATTCAGCGGGCTCGTCTGTGGTGGTGAAGGCAAACTCTCTCAGAAATGCCTGTTCTTCGTCGTCGCTACTTGGTGTAGGTGCGCTCTCTCTTTCGTTTGTTTGGATTGCTAGTGTCTCTGCGGGTGGCGTGGACTGTCTCTGCGAATGGCGTGGACTGCAATGTCTGGTCTACTTCTCTGAGCCAAGTGCTCTCGTCGCTCGTGCTAGTGCTCGCTGGGTCGGCGACCGCTTGTCGTCGAATGTTGATCAAGTCTTTGATAAAGCGTGACGTGGTGTGTGTGTGAGTCTGAGCGAGTCTCGACGAGGCTTAATATCTTGTTAGGCTAGACGAATCTCAGAAGGACTCGGGCAGACTAAGTGCGAGAGTGGTCTTGAGATGATGGCAAAAGGAATATTAAGCCTAGCGTTACTGGTACATCTGGGAGGCCTTATATACACTACAGTACTCGAGCACGGACCATGGGCTGCGCAATGCTATGGACTGCGGATGAGTAAGACTGGAAGGAGATGACTCAGGATGACTAGGGAAGTGGATGACTCGATGGCTGCGCGCTGCGCAGCATGATGGGGGAGATAAGGGATGTGGGAAAGATAAGATAAGAAAATGAATAGTCCTTTGGGCGGCGTCTGTAACAAACCTCCCCGAGGGCACCGTTCAGCCTCCAGCCATATCGCCATCTCCCCCTGTGCCTCAGGCCCAGTCAGGGTGGTCACCTTCCACAAGTCCAATGCCCGCCTGCCCCCGCTTCGAGCCAATTCTTTGTACCTGTCTTCACCATTCCTTTCCAAGATCCTGCTACTGCAGGCAGCAAATCCTTGTATCAATGAAACCCATCTGACCTGCCCCAGCATGGAGATCACAAAGCACCATACCGCTAGGATACCATGAGAAAATTTTCTTCTCACATCCAAGTGACAATTCATTCTGAGATTACCATCATCAACTGGGTACAGTGTCAACCACTTAAATGTGGCATCTCTGTGGAGACCTCAATTTTTGTCTGAAAGACCACAAATTGAAATTTAGAAAGGAAATACAGTCTAATTAGTGTAATTCTGCATTTTCGAAAAATTGGCTGTATTATGTAATCATTCACTTTTGGGAGATTGAAAAACAAAAAATTATCAGAGTCCGCCATGGTCCACAGAATCGCAATGGCATGTCTGAAGAAGAAAGAAAGTCAGGCAAAGAGGCAATGTGCCTTGGGAACAAAGTACTTCAACATGGGAATCATTGAGGAGCTGCTTGAAATTGTTATAGACCTAAATTATGAGCCTGATCTTAATGGTCCCAAAGATGATTCTGATCATGAATCCATGAATGATCTGTCATTCAGTCTGGTGGATGAAGAGAAGGTGATAGATGGTTTGTTGGATGACAGTGAGGAGTCAGGTGGGGGAACTGAATCAGAAGATGATGAAGGAGTTGTTCACATTGAGACAAAGCAGCCAAGTGATGGGGGCAATGAAGAAATCCTTGAGAATTTTGTGGCCGAGGATCCAACAGACTACATGGAAAAGTGTACAAATTAGCTGCAACTACAGCACACAAATTTTGGCTAGAGATCTCTGTAAGTGTCCGAATCTCTGGAGTATCGAGCCACTGATTAGATTATCACAACAGATAGAATGGACAACCCACCAAGCTTCCAAAGCATGCAATGCCAATGTACACAGGGGCTGGTCGAATGCAAACATACCTGCGAGAACAAAATCTATACTGAGCTGCAAAGGGTAGCACCAAGATAATGTCTTACTTCCAACAAGGAGCAGCTCAGTGGGGAGCAATAAGTCAGGCTGGAGTGGTCACATTGGACTCAGACATCGAAGAGCTTCCTGCAGAGCGATATCCAAGTCAGCTCATGGAATCTGAAATCAAGATTGTAGGTGTATCCTCACCTGCACCTTACACTGAGGCTGTCATGGAATCACACACTCTTCCCTCATCCCCACTCGTGTCAGAAAGTGAGCCTGCCACAGAATCACCTGATGTGAACCAATCCGAGCCCAAGCTGCCAGACCTACCACAGGCAATGGATACCACCATCACTGGCTCACATTCACAGGAACCCAATGCTGCTGAATATTTGAATATGACAGAAGATGATGATGATGCACCAGACTCTGTCTCAGTCCTCGATCATGTCAAACAGCTTATCCGTGATACAAAGAAGTTTAAATCCTTCATCTCATTATTTAATCTCAATGCTGTCAAGCAGTTCATTGAGTTGTGGGAATGATACAAGCAGAATCCAAGGATTAAAGCACCTATGGTCAAAGCAAGTTTAACAATTGCAGGTGCCATTGGAAAAGAACTGTTAGGCTAGACGAATCTCAGAAGGACTCGGGCAGACTAGTGCGAGAGTGGTCTTGAGATGATGGCAAAAGGAATATTAAGCCTAGCGTTACTGGTACATCTGGGAGGCCTTATATACCTACAGTACTCGAGCACGGACCATGGGCTGCGCAATGCTATGGACTGCGGATGAGTAAGACTGGAAGGAGATGACTCAGGATGACTAGGGAAGTGGGATGACTCGATGGCTGCGCGCTGCGAGCATGATGGGGGGAGAGATAAGGGATGTGGGAAAGATAAGATAAGAAAATGAATAGTCCTTTGGGCGGCGTCTGTAACATCACCCTCTCTTTAGATTCGCGTCCTCGCGAAAAACCTTAGTCCAGCTGTCCCCACCCAGTATTGGTCTCCCAGGCGGTCGCGGCAGCGGGGCCCATGTATGAATGAGCTCTCATTATAGGCGCGAATGTGAGGAGTGTGGTGGCGAGGAGTTTAAGCCGCCGGTTTTCTGTGCGAAGCATTTCCATTGCTTCGCGAAGCGCGATACGTTCAGCTGCAGTGGGGCCGGTCCCATCAGGGGTTCTCCCGGTCCAGAGGTGCGTGCGGACGGTCATAACATAGCGCATATATGCGCGAGTGTGA
Source organism: Macrocybe gigantea (assembly GCA_011319805.1). Lineage (NCBI taxonomy): Eukaryota > Fungi > Basidiomycota > Agaricomycetes > Agaricales > Callistosporiaceae > Macrocybe > Macrocybe gigantea. The sequence goes on from SJRY01000269.1 coordinate 21,277, forward strand.
TGGCGAGGGGGTCCATGTAGTCGCTAGCATTGAGAATCCTTGCCAGATTCTCGAGGTCGCTTGGGCGGTTGGGGTAGGTGCGCGGCTGCCCTCGCTGCTGTCGATGCTGATGGGGGCGTTGGTGGTCATGAAGTGCGATTTTTGGTCTTCTTCCCTCTTGTCGTGATCCTTTTATCCTGGTTCGCAGTTTCTTTAGGAAGTGGTCTAGAGCTTGGCGCATTCCCAGCTCCTCTCTTTGATCCATGTGTTCTCTTCGTGTCCGTATCCTTTCCATTTGACCAGGAATAGTGTCCCCTTCCCTTGTTTCTTCCTTTTTAGGATCTTCTATCTCGTACTCTTCTTCATCATTTATGATTTCAGGGGTGGTGGTGATGGTCGCTCTTGTATCTTGAACGGGGTCCTTTGTAAGGCGTGAGCAGTGTTTCATTGAACACGGGGTGTATCAGCTGCCATGATGCTGGGAGTTCCAGGCGATATGCCGAGGCTCCTTTCTTTTCAACCACCTTGAACGGTCCGTATCGGAGTGCCGATAACTTCTTTGATGGTCGATTGACTGTGATATTGGTGGCTTCTAGCCATACTCTATCTCCTTTCTTGTATTCACGGGCAGGTCTTCGTCTCGCATCGTAATTGTCTTTGGCTCGTGTTTGTGCATATTGCAGCGCGGCATTTGCTTCCTTTCGTATTTGGCTCATTCTTTTGACGAAGTCTTTTGCTGCGGGGTTATTCCCTTCTGTCGTCTGCGGCTCTCCTTCCAGGGGTGCATTCCATAGTTGAGGTAGAATGGTGTCCTTCGTTCCCTGGTGGTGTTGCTTTGTCATTGTATTGGTACTCTGCAATTGCTATCCATTCTGCCCAATCGTCCTGTAGGTTGTTTGTGAAGCTTCTGAGGAAGGTCCGTTTCTTGGTGGATCGCTCCGCCTGTCCATCTGTCTGTGGGTGATAGGCCGTTGATAGGTTTTGCTTTGTTCCGAGTAATTTTAGAAGTGCTGTCATGAATCGTGCTGCGAACTGGGGTCCTCGATCACTGATGATCTTTCGTGGAATTCCATGAAGCCGCCACACGTTGTCTCGGTATAGTCGTGCGAGACCCTCTGCTGTGAGTTCGGTCTTTGTGGGAACTAGGTGGATCATCTTGGTCAGGCGGTCTGTGACTGCGGCGATGGCGTTAAAGCCGTTCGAGCTGGGTAGCGGTCCTATGAGATCTACTCCGATATCTTCCCATGGTTGTTGTGGGACTTCGTGCGGGTGCAGGGGTGCGTGTTTCTTTTGTCGGATGATTTTGTTTCGCTGACATGTTTCGCATCCATTGACATACTTCTTGATGTCTGTCAGCATTGATGGCCACCAATAGGTGCGGCTTATGAGCTCGTGCATGCGGTATTGCCCTGGGTGTCCTCCGATGGGTGTGTCGTGGTGTTCAAACATGATGTTTTCCTTCAGTTTGTTGTCTGGAGGAACATAGATTTTCCTCCTACATATACGATGTGGTCGTCTTCTGTGAACCAGTGTGGTTTTTCCTTCAGTCCTGTTGTTACGATCGTTTCCCTTCGTGCGCATTGTCGAATTTGTTCTATCCTTGAGGATTCGATCATCGTGATTCCTCTTGTTTGTATTGTTTCGTTATTTTCTGCTTCTTCTTTCTGTGGGTGTTCGTCCTCGAACATCATAAATTCGAAGTCTCGTTCATTATTCTCTTCCAGATGTCGAATGAATGCTGCTTCTTTGATCATTTGTATGTCGTCCTTCTCTGCTAGGTTTTCTTCATATCCTGCCATTCGTGACAGGACATCCGCTTTTCCATTCGCCTTTCCTGGTACGTGTCGTAGTTCGTAGTCGTATTCCTGTAATTTCAGGTACCAGCCAATCTGTCTCGAATTGAGTCGCTGCGGCTTCGGAAGTATGATAGGTTCTTGTGATCCGTCAATATTTCGAACTTCTCTCGAGCTTCGAGGAGGTATTGTCTCCATGTCTTTAGTGCGACCATTATCGCAAGAAGTTCCTTGTCGTAGATTTCGTAGTTTTGCTCTGCTGGGGTCATGCATCTCGAAATGAATGCAATCGGATGCCATAGTCCTTTCTGCTGTTGTGATAGTACCGCTCCAATGGCATATCCTGAGGCGTCCGTTTCGACTCGGAATTTTCCTTCTGTCTGTGGTAGTGCTAGAATGGGTGCTGAGGTTATATGTTGGATCAGTTCTTTGAAAGCGCCTTGTTGCTTGTCTGTCCACTGGAATGTTTTGTTTCCAGTCAACTCCGTCAGGGGTTTAGCGACCTTTGCATATCCCTTGATGAATCGTCGGTAAAAGTTCGTGAATCCCAAGAACTTTTGTAGTTCTTTCTTCGTCTTTGGGGTTGGCCAGGATTGTACGGCTGTGATCTTTTCTGGTTCCATTTCTACCTTCCCTTCTCCTACGATGTATCCTAGTACTGGGACTTTCGATGATTCCCAGACGCATTTCGGTCCTTTGATGAATAGGTCGTTCTTGTTCAGTATTTCCATGACTTCTATGGTGTTCTTTTGGAGTTCCTCTCGTGTTCGTCCGATGATTATAATGTCATCCATATAGATTATGCACACTCTTCTTCGTATTTGGTCTTGGAAGAGGCTCGCCATCATTCGGCTAAAAGTGCCTGGTGCGTTGCACTGCCCAAAATACATGACTGTCGGTTCGAAGAGTCCTCTTGCTGTTAGGAAGGCTGCCTTCCATTCGTCCCCTTTCCGATGCGCACGTTATTGTACCCCCAGATAATATCGATCTTGCTAAAGTACTTTGCTCCTTGTAGTACGTCGAGGAGCTCGCTGATGCGTGGTAGTGGAAACTTGTCCTTGACCGTATATTTGTTTATTTCCCGGTAGTCTTGGATGAGTCGCTTGCTTCCATCCTTCTTATTGCGAAAGAAGCAGGGTGCTGCGTAAGGTGATTTCGATGGGCGTATTTTTCCTGTTCGTAATCCTTCTTCGACGAAGGCATCTAGTTCCTCTAGCTCTTTCTGTGTCATCGGGTAGACCTTGCTCGGTATCGTTTTGGGTGCATCCTTCGTTAAGTTTATTTCATGGTCCCATTCTTTGTGGTCTGGTAAGCGATCAAAGTTCTTCTCCTTGAAGAGGTGTTTGAATCTGATCAGATATGGGGGTATCTGGGTTCCTGTCTTGTCGCTGGCTGTGGTTTTCGCTGGTTCAGCCACCTTCTGTATCTTGATCGTCTGGTGGTTTATTTTGCACGTTTTGGGGCATCTATCGAAGACAATTTCTCCTGTCCTCCATTTGATTGTTGGGTTGTGGTAGACAAGCCAGTCATGTCCTAGTAGCATGTCGGTTTTTCCGATATCGAGTACGATGGCTTCCATATGCTCCTTGTGTCCTTTAATGTCGATGTGGACCTCCGCTACTCGGTCTGCTGTTTTCTGACGATTGGGTGATCCGTCTGCGTTTATGATGGGAATCTTCTTGATTCGTCGTGTCTTCAGTCCTGTTTTTGCTACTATCGCGGTGTTGATGCAGGTCCTATCCGCTCCGCTATCGACTTCTGGTGTTATCGTTGCGATTCCTTTTCGTGTTCGTATCCTCGCTGGTACTGCGAGCTCTTTCCTCTTTGGTGGTTTGTCCCCTTGGATGGTTTTTCTTGGTGCTTCAGATCGCTTGGCAGGAATGGTGTATTTCAGAGTATGGGATGATCTACATCCGGTATCGAAGCGAGTCTGTTTCAGTTGTATGGGTCGCGATTTAGCACCTCCTAGTCGGACCCTTCGGCAAAACCCTCTTTGTCAGAGCTTTCTTCATCCTTGTCTTCTTCGTCCTCTCCTTCTTCTTCTTTCACTTCTCTGACCCGGGATTTTCCTTTCTTCTTCTTCTTGCAGTTTCGTGCATAGTGTCCCTTTAAGCCACAGTTGAAACATGTGACATTTGCTGCTCCTTTTCGTGGTTCCGGGCAGTTTCGTGAGATGTGTCCTGGTTTATTGCAGTTGAAGCAGTTGTTGCTTCGTACTTTGTCGACTTCCATGGCCTGTCCTGCTCCTCGGCTTGGATTTCCGGCCTTGCGCTGATTGCTTGTGAATTCTCCTCTCATCACATTTCTGTGTTCATCGATGTTTCGTCCAATCGCTCGAACTGTCTTGATATATTCATCTCCATCTGTTGGAAGTGTGGAGATTGAGTGTACGGCTTCTGCTGTCCTTCGGTTTAAGCTCTTCTCGAGTAGGAAACGAGGGGCTGTTCCTGTCATTCCTGCTTTCCCTGCGAGGTCTACGAATTCATCCAGAAATTCGTCGATGGGTCGGTTTCCCTGTCTGATGTTGAATAGTTTGCTTCCTGCTTGTGATGGCGACATGACTTGCTGAATCGTGTCTCTATCTCGGTTATGAAGTCGGCCCATGTGCTTTGGTTGTAGTGGTGTCGATCTTCTTTGATGCCCAGTGGGCTCCGGGTCCGTCGGTCATTCTAGACAGGACCGCTCCAATCTTCTGTGTATCCGTGAGGTCTCCATGTGCGGTTATGTAGAGTTTCATCTTTCTCCACCAAATATCGAAGGACGTTCGATCTCCTGTAAAGGATTTCGGGTCGGCGATGATTCCCTTGTATTCTGTCGTCATCCTTTGGGGGTTTTCTTCGTCGTTCTCTTGGTCTTGGTCTTCCTGTTCCTGGATCTGTTGTTCTTGGGTCTGCTGTGCTTGTACTTGGGCTTGCTGTTCTTGGAGCTGTTTCTGTCTTCGCTCCTCTCTCTGTTCTTTCCAGTAGTCTAGGTCGACTCCTGCGATTCTACAAGCTTGTTCAAAATCGGCCCACTCTGCGCGGTCGTCCGGTTGTCTTTGGTAATCCTTTTCGCTCCCTCCACCGATAGTATTCGTCCAGTCGCTGTTGCTTACTTTCGCCACGGTGGTGCGATTCTCTCCTTATGCAGTGCTTCGGCGGATTGGTCCTCTGAAGGGATTCGGTTTCGTTCCTGTGTGTCCTTGACTCTGGTGTCGTTCTCGTTGGTTCTGTCGTACGCTCTGTGCGTCGTGCCTCTCTGTATCAGTATGTCTTCCTCCTGTGTTCGGCGATTATAGTTCTCGATCTGTTGTCGCCTAAAATCTCGGGCTTGTGTTCGTTCTTCTCTCGTTTTCTTGCGGATGGGTTCGTCCTCTTCTTCGGCAAGAAGATTCTGGTCTGACCACAGCTCTTCTGGGCTTATCCCGTATTCTCCCTCTAGGAAGAGTTCTGCAATGAGTTGTGCTGCTCCTTCGCTGAGGATTTCAGCGGGCTCGTCTGTGGTGGTGAAGGCAAACTCTCTCAGAAATGCCTGTTCTTCGTCGTCGCTACTTGGTGTAGGTGTGCGCTCTCTCTTTCGTTTGTTTGGATTGCTAGTGTCTCTGCGGGTGGCGTGGACTGTCTCTGCGAATGGCGTGGACTGCAATGTTTGGTCTACTTCTCTGAGCCAAGTGCTCTCGTCGCTCGTGCTAGTGCTCGCTGGGTCGGCGACCGCTTGTCGTCGAATGTTGATCAAGTCTTTGATAAAGCGTGACGTGGTGTGTGTGTGAGTCTGAGCGAGTCTCGACGAGGCTTAATATCTTGTTAGGCTAGACGAATCTCAGAAGGACTCGGGCAGACTAAGTGCGAGAGTGGTCTTGAGATGATGGCAAAAGGAATATTAAGCCTAGCGTTACT